>REGM01000241.1:104621-172829 GCA_004194415.1 Aurelia aurita | reverse complement strand
ATGAGATTTGAAACATACAAAGATTATATCCTTAATATTCTTATTTTAAAATTTTTGCTTCGTATCATTAACATTTTTGCTGATGTCAGCATTTATTTATTTTGTTCACAAAAAAAGTAACTTTTTGCCTAAAGTCGGTTACAAATTGGTCTAAAAAATCGCAAAAAATGCTAGATGTGCATAAAAAAACCTGCTGCATCCTATGATATTGTTAATTTTTCTAAAAATGAAGCTTAACATGGTTTTTCGCAAGTACGCATGCGCAACAACGAATTATTGATGACGTCATCAAAAATAAAAAACTATACATCAAATGAAAGCCCTTCTCAAGAGGAGATCAACGATGTTTGTTTCGTTATTATAAAACAAGTGGTTCAAAAGTTATGGCTGAACAGGTATTTATTTTGCCGAGCACTCAATTTAAAATTATGTGTTGACCCCCTGAACATGCGTCAAAATTTTTGAAATTGACATGAGAGGATTTATCCTAAATAGAAACTAAAAGTCACAAAAAAACTTGGTTATCAAAGAAGAACTCAAGGAGCTGTGTGGAAAAATTCACTAGGGGGGGGGCACTTTGTGCCCCCCCCCCTAGTCTGGATAGGGTTAAGAGCACATGCTACAAATAAACAAATCTCATTGCCGTAAATTAATATGGAACAATCAAATCTTTGCGACGGAATAATTTTTATAGTAATAAAATTCAGAATGTCTATTGTCATCTTTCTCCTGGTTTTAAAGTTCAAACTTTTTAGTTAGAAACAATCAATTAAAGTCTACTGTAAATCTCAATAGACCTTTTTACTTGCCAGAAAAGAGGCTTGGATCGAGCGTCCAAATCTGGTAAACTTTGTGAAGGAAAACAAAAGCACGACCCCCGTTCTCAGTATACACACTGCTAACTGTTGCATGAAGTTGCTTCGGATCTTGGAACATTTTTCAAAGAGTTAATCAACGATAAATTTGCTCAAATTGAGTTACGAATGTTTCAGTTATACACACGCAAGTTTTCTTTGCCTTCTGTCCTTGTTTCTCGCTGTTTTCCTTCATTTGTAGCTGATTTTGTTGTGTAACAGTTGCAGCACAAAAGTGCAGCATGCAAGGGTTTCATTTTGCGAGTTCGCGATTCGAAGTTTGCTGTTTTCAACCGTCGTTATTCAAATGAAAAGAAACGTTATTTTGATATTATGATTGATGAAATAACAAAACATAGAAGAGGAAACACATACACCTGCATACACCTATCGAAAGAATTTGGGCAGAACATATCAGGCGAAGGCCTCAACGATAGAAAAGATTTGCTGAAAGATCATTGTGTTTTGATTGAATATGGCCTATACTGTTGCACAGCAAAATCAGCTAACAATGAATGAAAATAACGAGAAACAAGGCCAAAAGGTGAACAAAACTTGCCTGTGTATAAGCTGAACCATTCCTAACTCACTGTGAGTAGAGTTATCGATGATTAACTCTCTGAAAAGTGTTCGGAGATCCGAAGCAACTTCACGCCACAGCTAGCAGTGTATATACTAAGAACGGGGGTCGTGCTTTTGTTTTCTTTCACAAAATTTACCAGATTTGGACGCTCGATCCAATCCTCTTTTCTAGCAAGTAAAAAGGTCTATTTCGTGCTGAGTCCTAATAGGCAAAAAGCTTGATTGTGAAGCAAACTTAAAATCTTGTTATCCAAACAACAACTTCTGTAGTTCAATTACGTTTGGATGTGACATAAACTTAGACTAGCTACCTCAGTCCTAATTTTCGATTCGTTTATTGAATTCAACGACAACACTCTGCTTTAACTAGTAGTTGTGGCAATTATCAGCTCATCAAGGAGCGAAACTACGACGATTGCAATAAGTCTAACATAAACTTACGGGCAATAAACTTTCCCATTTTTCAGGGAAATCTTCTCGTCCAATAATGCTGATTGCATCACTGAGCTAAAAAAGAAACAGATCACAAGTTTACTTTTGCTATTTCGACTGCCTGTTATCCAGACTGCCCGTTATCCCGAATACTCTCTATTTCGAATAAATTTTTATTTCCCTTCGTAAGGGTTTCTAATGATATACTGCCCGTCATCTCAAACATTTGGGTTCTTGAAATGATCTAAATTTTCCCTGGGAGTACGAGATAACGGATGTCAACTATGTTTGTTGCTTTGCTGGAAAATTTGCACTAATTCTTTATCCACCAACTTGTCGACCATACCTCTTTGCATGTAGCTATTTTCCTTACAATTGTCTTGGATTATTGGGTTACCTTACACCTGGTCTTCAATAAACACTGAGAATCAACTAAATCATAGAGCGTTTCCACATTATTGGAGCTCTCCATAAAACATATAAGACTATCGATATTTAATAGGTAAAGATGTCGTGTTTCTTTGCCTCCATTTTCTTACAAGTTTTTAAGAGTATCGAAATGCTAGTTTGTGCAAACGGCAATTGCTGCAAGCTTCAAGATATAATGGAGACCAATTTCGTATTACCATTAATACTTCCTTATTTGTTGTATTTGAGCCTGACTGGTGTTCTTCTAAAAACTTGATCTTTATTCTGTCCACAGCAATCAAGTTGTCTCTTCTTTGTTCGCATTATTCTCACTGCAAGGGCTTCGTCTTCAGAAATAAACCATTCTTGATCACCTCTAAAGCCTGGTTTCAATTTGATAACTCACGTCGCCTCGGTCACCGGTAAATTTTTCAGTGACACAAGTGACATGAAAGATGTGAATGATGGGAGCAACCAAGTTGTTTCCAGGTGATCGATGCATCATTCACTTTCCAAAAATAGCCTCTGGGCTGAGATATACAGACTTTTTCATGTTAGCAAACAAGCTGGTTGCTGTTGTAGCTACTCGTACCTAGATCAGGCTTGGGAGAGGTGAGCGGCGCATGCTCTCTTTCAAGAGGGCTGGCGTCCTGTTCCGTTCAAGTAGTTGGCCTGGATGCACTGCATGCAGTATATTCTTGCCGGTGAAATGGCGTCAAGTCAACGCACATGATGCACCATGGCTGTTGGCAGCCATATGGCTTTACCCAATTCGTCTTGAAACACGGACCAAGGAGTCTAACATGTGCGCAATCGTGTACAGCTGAGATGTATTATATTGTTGGATGATCTTGCTGTGATTGCCGACTTTCTGGAAATTGGTTTGATTGGTTTGAAAATTGGAAACAGGGTGTCACTCGTGTCACTATGGTCGTGGTTTCCATTAAATTGTTCATGTCATTCCGATTGCTGGAACATTTTTCAGCGACGTGAATGACGAGAGCGATCAAATGGAAACCAGGCTTAACTGTGCCATTGCATCACAACAGTTTATCATAAAGAACAAATACCTTTCATGAGATCATATCTCACCTGTCTTTGTAATGCTTCTGGATTCTTCAACATTAATGTGATTATCAAACTTTTAACTGTGAATTGAAGAAAATAATGAGAAAATAATGGAACCATGATACCATCAATGCTCGGGGAGATTTTGAATGGTCACCGAAGATGTAACACCAATTTCTGTTTCAAATAGTGCCACTTCTTTCAAGTTTGACAACATGTCAAATGCACGCTTGATCTTCAAAAACAAGAGCAACAACTTTCCTTGACCTGAAATTTTTCATAGAAGGGAACTTAGTTTCACACAATCTTATCAAATTACACCTAACACTGTTTGATTTCCTACAATTTGTTTCAAGGTTTTGTAATGCAAACTTTTAGGCAATTCTAGTCGAGTTTAGTCTGGAAATGGCTAAGTTTCCCAATAAAAAAATTCAAAGGTTTATATATATATACATGGTTTTTGCCAAAAAATCTGGGCAATAATGGATCAGCTTACACTATATCTCTATTAGCACTTTTTCTTCGCAAAGACCAAGAGAAGGGTTCATGAATCCTGCTGGAAAATGTCACAGCTATTTTATAATCAGACATTTCGGCACTTAGACTTATGACCTGATTTGAAATTTTGGTCCAAATTCTATTGGATTGAATTTTCCTTTTCGGTCAACAAATTTCCAACTCATAACCTTAATGTTCAAAACCAATGACAAACAGCCCAAAGTTTTTGGGGACGGTGATAAATCTCGATGACATGTTTGGATAAAAGCTGTAAACAAGCATGAGGTTATTCTGAAGTATTTTGTGAAACAATCTCAGAGCTCAGAGCCGTGTTGAAGAAAAATTTTACATACACAGACATTTTTGTGTCTTGATATTCAAAAACTAGTGGAACGGGGTATCATTAATGCTATCAAAGATAAATCTAATTTAAAATTGACAGATTTTTTGGGCGTTTTCTGTCTCATGATCTCAAGACGTTATTGCTTGTGTCCCAACTGGTGCTTGGAAAAAGTCAGTGGCAGACACTAGGGGGGGGGGCGGGGGCCACGCATTCTTTGCAGCACTTCCAAATTCACAAAAGTTGTTGTCCTGGTTTATGCACAGTTTATGCATGAGTCTTTGTTGAATGGTAGTGGGTGGTTGCCGTTGCAGTTGTATAGTGAAGCAAAAGGGCTCTTGTCACAAGTCTAGTCAGCATTACCCTCAATAATTTTTCTTCCCCTACATGTTGAATATTGTAGGGAACAATGTGTAACAGACTTACTGGAATTCCTGTCTCCATCGCATATTTTATTTGTCTCTCCTTCAACCTAGAGAAAATAATTGCATCTGTAAATTTAAGCTTCTTTTAAATTATAAATGTACTTCAATTCCTCTGTTGGCCACTTAATTTAAAATAACGAAATATCTTTCTGGGACACATTTATTTGGTCGTATATATACATGTTAAACTACTTCATACGTCAGAAAAAAAGTTAAGCAATAGACTAGCCTGTGTCCAGCCTCAAAACTCGAAGGAGAGTTTTGAGGCTGCACGGAGGCTAGCCTGCGTCACACAGACCATAACTACCTCTGGTTATGGGCTGTGACGCAGGCTACACGCAGGCTACAATAGGTCTTTCAGCTATTCTACTAGAGTCTGGATCGAACAACATTTTTATGAATTTTGTAGAAATCTGAGGAATTTTTGAATGTGGACAACAGTGACAGAAGCTATTCATACAGACGACCTGTCACGTGACTTGATCAATTCGCGCTCAAAAATCAGACTTGGGGTAAATGAAGCCATTACAAAGTATAGCGTCACACTGGGATTTTGAGACTGTCTCGTTTATTTATCGCAATAAATAAATTCAAAAGGGTTGGAAGCTGTTAAAATTATTCAAAAACTTTAGCAAATAGATTGGCGAATGTCTAAAAGGAAGGTTGACTTTGAAGAAGCGACGAGCAACTCACAGCCGACAGAGTTTGTGGTGCTAACTACGAAATTATCGACGCAAAGGCAAGTTTTTCACAGCTTTCTTGGCCTAAATTTTTATTTTGCTTTTAAAAACAGCATGTTCGTGTGTTTATTTCATAGGTTTAGGTCTGACTGACAATTGCTACCTATCCTTTCCCTACTCACTATCGCGAGGTAGAATAGAGGAACAATTTTATACAACTTTTTGCAAATTTCCTATAGATTCCTATAGAAATTTTCTGAACATTTACCCCAAAACAAGATGGCGTCGTGTTTTCAACGCTGCTGTGATGGCATGCCGTCTGTATCAATAACATCTCAATAGAAAATTTCGTATAAAAATGTATAAAAATATCACTCGATCCAGATTCTTTTGTAGAATAGCTAAAAGGTCTATAGACATTTAAAGAAAAAATAAATGCTGGGGCATTTTCCCAGAATTATTTTCTATTGTAGAATCTAAATACAATCATAACTCATAGGAACTCTCAAAAAATAACCCTCAACACCATCCTTCCAGTAATTTTCCATTGATGGACTTGGAATTAATAGATTGAATTTGATAATGAAATTAAAAGAAATTTACTAATTGAAGGTAGACTTGGATTTGAAAATATTATTTTCAAACAAATTGGTATTAGTCCAGAAATAGGGTGAAGAAACTAGCAAACTACAGTAATAAACTAATGGCTTGGTAAAGGGATGGGGAATAAATTCATAATTCCAATGCCCTTTTCCAGTCCCTGTTTTATTTCCAGTTTACAAAGAATTAAATTTGTTAGAAAAGTTGGTAATGATGAAGATGAAGTGAAATTCTATTTCAAAACTACAAACTCAATTTCTATATCAATTCTTGAATAACTGCAATATACTTAGACGTACAACGTGATTCCTTGTATTCGTTCAATATTTTTAATCTAATCGTTTTTCTCTCAGTTTGAGCGATAACCATCCAATTCAATGAGCGATACTGAGACTTATGTAATGACTCTAATATATACTTACAATTCTCCAACTTCTTTTGACAAAATTTTTAAAATTGACAGCAGCAGCTACTCTGATAAACATTTCACATTCTGGACTGTCCAATAACTGTAAGAGAAGCAGGCCATAGTTTGGAACTGCCTCGACAGAGTGCAGGTAATCTTCAGCTGAAAAAGAATGATAAGATCATTATCATTATCAGTCTGGCACAAACAAGTTTCTAGCTGGGAAACATTTCCCGCATGGAAGATTTTCTCAGTTCAGGAAACAAACTGTTACCCAAATAGGAAACAGGAGAAATTTTCAGATGAGAAATATCTGCAAAACTTCATTCTTGCATGGTCTTTTCCTAGTCTTCAGCATAAGTCGAAAATAGCCATGCGTGTGGGTGGGGTGGTTCCAGTTAATATCCGTACCACCCCTCCCCCTATGGAAGAGCCTTCAGAAATGGAAAGACCTCGGATTTTGTGTGGTAAAATCTCTTGAAAGATCCGGATTTTGACTTTGGAGCTATTGAAATGCCCGGATTTTTCGATTTTAAGGACAGTTAACCCCCTATGGAAGAGTTTACAAACAACTTGAAGGTCCGGATTTTTCCTATTTCATGTCCCTACCCTGGGGGGGGTACATAACATGTTGATGGTACGGGTATGTGCCGCCCATATGGGTGGGTCTTTGGCCCAAAATTCTTCTCTAAACAAGGGGTCATTTTTCCGCAGATTTTCCATACACATGGGTTTGGCTGAAATCGCCAAAAAATTGCTAAAAATGGGTATTTTCCACCAAAATTCATCATAAAAGTGGGTGGCTTTCTGAAAACCGGGCGGCAGACCCCCGTCCATCTAATACAAGTCATGTACCCCCCCCAGGATCCCTACCTACCCNCAGTCATGTACCCCCCCCCCCCCCCAGGATCCCTACCTACCCCTAGATGTTTGTTTCTCAGATGCAGATGCAGCATGCCCCCCCGATCTTTGGGATTTTGATGCACACCTCTGGATTCCTGAGAATTTCTCTTCCATAGGGGGAGTACGGTTATTTTCTGGAACCACCTATGCGTGTGATTCACACTCCTAACCTAAGGTGCTAATAATATCAGAGGCATACCAATATACAGCAGAACCTGAATAACTCGAACAAATCTCTGTCTTCCTTGAAAGTCTAAGTTACATTTGTTTCATTGCATTTTACGTAACAATATGGCCAGAATGATGCAAATAATTGTCTCACCCTTCTTTCGTTCTTGTTTATCAGCTGAGAGCGTAGCCCGAAGGCAAACAGATAGCTCTTCCATGGTTTGTATGTGGATTGACTTCCAACTTCACGTGTGACAAAAAAGTTTTTGATGATGATAATTTGAACTCAGTTTCAATCAAACTGGCTGGTGTTGTGGCTTTGGCCTACCCTTTGCTTTGTCTTTTGAAGAATGTTGTATGGTCTAGTGTGCTTCTTGAGCTAGTTTTGCTAACCGGTGACGAGCTATAGCTGCTTGAATTCCACGCGGCGGAAGCTTCGATGTTGTAGCAAGGACTTAGGCCAGTTCAATCTGGATCTATTCCTCCCGCCAAAAACATGCGCAAGTTTAGAAGCCGCTGACCAAACGGCAATTTATGACGTCATAGCATCTTGAATCGACAACGACGTATATTTTTTAATCTCATTCGAAAATCCTTAGTTAAAAGTTACTGCTAGGATATTGAAACTTTAGCAACTGCTAGGAAATATGTAATTGCTCCATAGAATAAAATAGCACGGCATGTTGACATGGAACAAAAAGTGACGTACATTTTGCTGCACCCGGCATATGTTTCCTAGAAAAATTGGGGAAAAGATATCCAAAAAAGATAGTGGTAGAACAAAAACAAAGACAAGATCTGAAAACAAAATTTCACAAAAATCACGAAAGTAACAAAAATCAGTTTGCTTTCAGCAAGAAGAAAGTAATTGAAAGGAAACATGGCTGGGCATCATTGCTCTGGAAATGATGGGACAACATTGCTCCAGAAAACCACGTTTACACTGTCCGTAGTCCGTACCACCGGTACAGTTTTGATCCGTTACAAAGTTTTTACGGTCCCAGAGCATTTACACTGCTCCAGAACAAAATTACTCTGTAGTTAGGAGGAACAAAGGTGTTACGGATTAACAGAAACAATATAAACGGGAGGCTGATCGGCTACACTTTCGTTACGGATCTCCAAAGTTGTACCGATACAGTGTAAATAGGGTCTGCAGTAAATCAACTGAGTTAAAAGCAGCTTAGCTGAGGGGACTGGGTAGATCTAAATATAGCCTATTGTACTTGATGTTCTTGATAGATGAAACAATAGGAACATAAGAAGCACGTGCCGTTCTTTTGCTCTATTCTTAGACTTAATCGAAAATCTTGAATATTTCTTGAATATTTCTATTCTTTTTTCTGATGAAGCGAAAGCAAAATGTTGAAAAATTGTTAAAACAAGCAATCTAGATTTTGGAAAATTTTTATTAAAGTTCTATAGTTAATCAAAGGGAGCTTCGAGAAGTGGAAATAAAAATGAGCTACTGTGCCCCACCAATGCCCCCACTCTATTTCAAACTTCAACCATAAACAGATGAAGTCAGTTAAAGGAAATTTAAGCATATAAACGTGGCTCAAGCCAATTTCATTTTATGCTTGTCAAATTCTAGCATATCAGATATTTGTATTTCCTGAAGACATAGATCAGTTGCCCAAATTTGGTTCAGCACGTGTTGGTTATTGGCTTTGCCAGACCTATTAGCTTTGCACGACTATTTTCCTCAAAGGCTTACATATGCTTAGATTCCCTTTAAGAACAATGCTTTTGTGATGGTGTTGTTCGTTAATACTGGTTTGCATATCCAATTTTACAAGGAAGCAGGTTTGCAGGGAAATATACATGTAACTAACTTCGGTTTGTGGCTTTCCATTTCGGACGGAGAGAGTATCAGTAAATTTCGGGCAAATGAACAATGGCAGAGGGGTCGTACTAAGCGGCCAACCCGATTATTCAGTCTCTTCCTGCCGTTGATTCCACTCGTCTTCGTGCATTTTCATCTCGTAGAATGTCTGTGCAGTAGTCTAGAGGCTATCCCTCCGAATAACTGAATAGCCTCCGCCTTACTGCATGTTATCCCTCCAACGACATGATGATATCCCTCCATCGCACTGAACAACTCCGCCTTACTGAATAACCTCCGGACTACTGCACAGACGTTCTACGGGGTGATTTTACAGAAGTTCGGTCGATCATCGACAAAGACAGAAAAAGGACAAAAAAGTTCAAAATAATTACCCATTACAAGTCATATACAAAACGAAGTACAAAAATGCATTTACTTTACGCAGTAGATATATAGGAATTACAAATGAATTAAAGATATAGTTCTTGAATATACGATTACACATCAGGTGATTTCTTCTTTTTTACTTTCTTAGTCTTTTCATATTTAACAGTTTCTACTTGAAGTTGAGATAGTTCTGAAATTCTTGACATGAATGGTTTGCTTGCTCTCATAAGTGGGTCCGGGTATTGATTGTCTGAAATAAAAATAATCTGCTTTAGGATCTAGCCCCATGTTCATACCTTTGAGATTTATAATTTAAAATGCATAAATTTGCTCATAATAAAGAACCTCCTGAAAATTAGTTTCAAATTTGAAAATATATTTGGCTGGATTTATCGATTCGCTTCCCAACTATTAGAATGGTAAAAGACTGTTTTGTGGCACATGGAACTGCTTTATAATGACATTAAAACCTTGAAGTCGTTGAAGAGGCCTCAGAGGTGAGGCGAAAGCTCCGGCCATAAAAGAACAAAAAGCGTAACGAGTGTAGAAACTAATGGCAAGTAGAACTACTTTAACTTTTATAAATAGTTTAGGATACGGCACTCGGGATCAGGTAAGAGTTCTTTCGAATTCAATACAAACCAGAAGAAGACATTAAAACCGATAAAAATGTAACTATTCCCTCCAATCCATACTAGAGATGAAGAAGAACGTTTTGTGTCAAAATGTATCCGATTGTATAGAACATTTTGGAAAACTTTTGAGCAGTTTGAAGACATTGATTTTTGGATAATGACAAAATTTGTGAGAAGCAAAAAACATTAAAAATTCATTTGAAGATTAACTGAGATTAGATTAGATTAGATTAGATTAGATTAGATTAGATTAGATTAGATTAAGGATTGAAAATTTTATGAATTGGTTGCATAGGTTTTGCAATATGATTTTCAAACAGTGGATACTTCCGATTCACCCGGTACATTTTTCCAAAATGTACAACTTTTAATTCAACCAGTAGAAGAACAAATAATCTTTGAAGCCATTATCAAACAGAAAGCAAATCGAAAGAACTTTAAGAGCACAGTTTGACTTGTGCAACCTTTTCGGTTTTAAGTTCAGAAAAGGGAAGTTTATTCCCTTTAAATTTTAGCAACCTTTCTTTTTCAAGCATCTCTTAAATCAGTAAAATTTTTACTGGATTTAACAGTTTTCTCCCTGGCTACAGGTAAATTTGGATGTTATTCTTTTACAGGAGTTCACAGTTTTCTTTCCACAGATTACAGTGTCTAATACTGCATTTATGGGTTGACTAAGATGAGTCAGTTATTTAACCCTATTCTAACCGGGTAAACTTTTATCGATTTTCTACCGGGGAGGGGGCCTTTTTCGCCAACCTAATTATCTCCGCAACTATAACAGCTATGATAATGAGACTTGCACTGTATCATAATTGAACAAAGGAGAATCCAAAAATAGCATTAATTAGTTTTTAGTCACGTGACTGGTTGCTAGGCAACCAAAAACAATGCAAATTTTGACAAAATCGAGCTATTAGTATAAAAAGGTCTATTTTTACTAACTAACTGGGTAAAATCACCATAAAACTATCGAAATACCTGCTTGATATACTTACTTTGCAGTTTCATGTAGTTTTATATCAATACTTTTGGTTTCTAATTAATTAACTAATTAATTATGGACAATAAGATTCAATGCAAAATTGTTAGCGCAATAATGATGCTTAAACACCATCAATTTCGCATTTACTTGGTGAAATCAGACATCTTCATCAATATTGGAAATCATTCCATGATTTTTCATGCAAAATTTACTAATTAATTAGAAATATGACGTAATAAAGATTGATGACGTCATACAATTAAAAAATTGCTGATGCCAGCATATATAGATAAATTATATATCAAATGAAAGTACTCATCGAGACGAATCGAATGGTATATATATTGATAAGATTCGAGAAGAATTAAAGAAATTAGAGCCGTTTTTGTGATTTTCTTTGTGACCGACCTGTCTCCAAATAAGGGCATCTGGTGGTCACGTGGTTAAACAATAGGCATTGAAATTTTAATTTTGTGGTTGCCAATTAAATTTTAATAAAAGTCAAGAAGTTTCAGCGTTATAGCTATCATCATTTAAGAGCTATTAATATAAGTTTGGTAGGGGGGCGAAAAACGCCCCCTCCCCCCGGTTAGAATAGGGTTTTCAAAAATCCTTCTCAAGATAATTACATACAAGCAAAAGAAACTTACGATTTGGTAAAGGATTTGGCTTTGTCTTCCATCTACGATAAAGATAAATTCTACTTGATTAAGAAATGCCATCGTTTGTTGGACGCATTGGCTTTGTGGTATCTCTAATTCAATTTTCATTGTTAGAAAGCAGAAAGTTCTTATACTAGCGATACTTTTCACCAAAATAGCTATATCACAAAATCACAAATAAATACGGAAAGAAATGACCGATTTTAACAAATTGAATTTCTATAACTAATTCAATCTTTCTTCTGCAAAATAAAACTTCCACACGCACGATTTGACTTTTTTTCACCGAAATATGGCTTCTTAAACGCCCCACGTTTTTCTGACTCACCCGGTATAGCTTTTTTACAATACAGAATTCATGAAGGAATTTGAAAAAGTACGAGGTGCGCGTCAAATAAGCTTGCATCTATTGAAAATTTTTGAAATCAATCTAATATACAGATTTCAAAGATTCGTATCTGTCTGTACCTTAATTTATCGGGTACCATCTAGTTCAGATATGTGACCAAATTTAGGCATGAAGAAGGGTGCTGATGGGATTTATCAGGCAGCGGGATACATCAGACTTTCTACATCCAGTATCAGCCGTCAAATATTTTAAGAACAAACGCAAATTCAAGTGAGTGAAGCTTCCATGACCATTGCTCTCGTATTCAGCACTATTATCATTTCGATCGCTTTTTTGCTTCTTTAAATATGCTCAAATAGCTCTGGTTTATGCCAAAGTCAATTTGCATCCAGTCAATTTGTCACAGCATAGTTTGCTATTCCTGATATTTCGATCGCCTTTTCGATCATTCAATGTTGCTTATTTAAACCTGGTCCCTAAATCTAAGTTAGCCTTTCATCGATTGTTTGAAGTAATATCTTTGAGATCTGTCTACTAGATCAATTTATATATTGTTACAATAGGTGTAACTTCTTTTGATTCAACTGGTACAAAGAAAACACTCTCCTCATCGCGAGATATGTTGGTGGTGTAACTCTTGGTGAGGTGGCAACACAGATAAGTATTTCGTCATTTCGTTTGACAACCAAGATCTCAGAAGTTTATCACGTAATGCTTCTTAATTTGGCAAGGACAAAAGAAGATCTTTCAGCATACAAAGTGGTGGGACCTTCTGAACCAGTGTCCTGCCAACCTCAGTAAAACCCCTTTTGCTTAAGATATCTTTCACGATGTAGCACCATATTCACTACAAGGCATGAATAAAGGCTATATACATTGAGCTTACCTGGTGGTAGTTGCTGCTCCCGCCGTTTGATTTTTTACAGCCTTCCCCCGTCTACCACAAGGTAGTCCTTTGGTTGTGGATTTTGTATCAGTATCCGCCTTTACTTCATTTCTGTAACTCATTATTTTGAAGGGGGTCATCGTGTCCATTGAACTCTTCTTTTCACAATGCGAGAGTGCTTTCACAGGGGGCTTCTGTCTTGTCTGTGACTGCAGCAGAGTTGGCAAACTGTAATTTGTAGTACTTGCTAAGATTTTAGATGTGCTGTAAGAACAGAGAAATGCATTTATATTGTTGGGAAGATGACCCAATGTACAAGGTGTACAAACTTTTTTCGACGTTTGCCGAAATAGGCCGTCTAGAATTACCGTAAAAGCTCTACTAAGCCCCCCCCCTCTCTATTAACCCTATTCAATGCAGGAGGGCATTTTTCGCCCCCGACTCCCTACCAAACTTTGATACATTGCGCTAAAACAACAGAAGATATAAACAACCAGTCTTGGTGACATTTAATGAAATTTATTAGGCAATTAAATTTTTGAGGGACGACTGCACTTTAGCGGACCAGCGTTATTACATATCTCTGTCTCGGGAACATATTTGACCAAATACCCTACTAACGCTAACTAAACCCTACCTTACCCTAACTGACACTAACTTACCCTAACTAAGCCTAACTTACCCTAACTTACCCTAAAAACCCCTTTTCCGAAACCTAACTCTGACCCTTACTCCATGACACATTACTTGAAGATATTGAAAGCTGGTCCGCTAAAGTGCAGACTAACCAAAGAAAGCTTAAAACATCCCTGGCTTTTGTCTGGTTTGTCTGAATGATCTCAAACATGCACCATTCGATTGCTTTTGATGAGTATTTTCATTTGATATATAATTTTTTCATATTTGCTGACATCAGCAAAAGTTAATATATATGACGTCATTTATATTTATGACGTCATTGTTCTAATTAAGAAGTGTTGAATATGAAAAAATTGCATCTAATTTGCTGTATCTTGTTTATTTGATTCATTTTGAGTCTACTCATGATCTACTCATGATCTACTCATGATCTACTAAAAAATTGGAAAATACTGCGAAAAAACTGCGAAGAAGATCAACACATAAACAAAAGGAAATTTAAAGCTAATAGTTCTAAAAAAAGAGACTAAAAACTGCTACAAAGTTTCTATTTTGCATATATGATACGTTTCCTACTATTTGCAACAACTCTGGAGAAAATCAATTGAATAATTGATGAAATAGAAGTGCATGTGTTGAGAAGCAATAAATTTGTCGAATTTCCTTTGTTTTAGTTGCCTAGCAACGAATCACGTGACCAATTATTATCTATTGTTGTTTTGAAAGCTAAATACGCATCTTCTCTACTAAGTCCTCCTCCCCCCCCCCCCCTTCACTGATATGAAACATAAAAGGATACTAACGATTTTCCACTATTGAATTGAAATGATTAAATCATCATTTTCGTGTGGTTTGGCTTCAACACTGCGTTGAATTGTGTGTTTCACTTGTAAAATCGTATGTTGATTCCCGAAAATATGAAGTAACGGGGAAAGTCCCAAAACCTGTCATTCTTAGTCTTGACATTTGACTTCGTGAATAAGCCCCTCTCTCTGATAAGCCTGTGGCTGCTTTCCTCTCTCTTAAGCCCCCTTTGTAGCCTTTGAAACTAAATAAGCCACCGGGGCCTTAATAGAGCTTTTACGGTAACCATCAATTTAAAAAGGCTACCTTAGATTAGAACTTCTATCTAAAGGGGCTCCGTCTCCAAAGTGTAACAAATCTGTAAATACCATTGTTTTAGGCACGTGTCCATTGTCTTTTGCAGTTTGTTTGGTGGCTTCACCCAAGCCACAAAAAGTGACCACTGAAAATCCACTTATATCCGAGCAATCGTGAAAGATGCGAATGTTTGGTTTGTTCTAATGTGAAGTACAAGGATTTGTCTTCAAAATAAAGCTTTCATTTTTGAAAAATAAATGGCAAGTCTGTGTGATAATGCCTATTAAAAAACTGCAAAATCAACGTTGCGACCGAAATTTGGAGATGGAGCCCCTTGAAGGAAGTCGAACGTACCGTTTTAACCTTATTGGCGATTTTGATTTTGATTTGAAGCAGTTTCTAGGAAGCTTCTGAAAATGACATGATTTTGTCACGTTTTTATCTTCAAAACATTGCCACAAGAAGGACCATCTCCTAAACAGGAAAAATAAATTACAAGAGTGCATCAAGTATTCTGTGCATTAAAAAATATAAACATGATATTTTTACTTAGTGCAAAAATTACCAAGCGCACAGGGGACAAAGAAAGGCAATTTTAATTTTTAACAGCAACTATTTCCTGCTTTCCCTGTGTTTTGTGCAAACAAAATGAAGTCACTAGCCAATCCTAACAAATATTGGATCGCTCGAAAATAGATCAAACATTTCAAACGGTGGTTTGATCATTCAACAGTGCTATCCATTTGCATCAATAAAAATGTTCGCTTCAGGTAATCTTCAAGGAAAAGCAAATGCTTTTACAAAATGTAATCTGCGATGCTTCTTGTTGGAACGATTAATACCACGAAGCCACAAAAGAATAACTTCGATGCATATAAAATACCTTTAGTTAAACCATGATCAGGCAAAAAGAAAGTTTGTGAAACTTGCGGTAAAGAATTTATCCTTGTGCCAGCCGGAATAGCATGGGCGTCGAATCTTCGCAAAGCTTTAAAATTAATTGTATAAAGCGCTATTGCCCTATTCTTTCAGATGAATTGCGTCAAGGCAACTTTACGTAATTTGCCATAATTCTAGAGAGAGCATTTTTGATATCATCATTATTTTCAGCATTACAGCGTTTTGATGTTTTACGAAAGGATGTAAAAGAGGAAATATCTGAAGCTTTGGCAAACATATAAAAGCATCAAAAATTCTAAACTGATTGAGGAAAATCAATAAAATGTTCAAGATATATTCAGTTTTTGAAGGTCTACAATATGGTATTAAGCACAAGTCTGTAGCTTGTATGGTTTACGATTTAGCAATTTTGTGATGTTACAACTTCAAAACAAGCAGAAATATAAAAAACGCTGTAATTCTCAAAATAATCATGATCTGAAAAATCATCTATGTGGGATTATGGCAAATTACCAAAAGTTTCCTTTCGGCAATTCATTTGAAAGAAAAAGGTACTGATATTTTACATGATTATTTTTAAAGTTTTACAAAGATTCGACGCCAATGCTAGCCGGAATGTCTACCAGATGTTCAAAAATGATGTATCGGACTTTGCCGAAATGCATAGGCATTGATTAAGCACAAATTTCAGTAAATTGCCAATCACTTCGTAGCAAAGAGACTAACTTCTCACTTAGATGAAAAAATTGATTTCATTAAAATCAGCTGTACCGTTTACATTTCTAGGCAGTTCAACTTTGGAGTTGAAANAGCCTCCTCAGTGAGAATTTAGTTCTAGCATTTTTTATTGTGGTTATTTCGCGACTAATTCATATGCGTACGCAGACCACCCAATCAAAATCTAATCAAAACAGACCACCCAATCGTTTTTGCTTCAAACAAAAGGTCTAGGGGCCCAGGCTTTTTATGTCATACTCACGATAATTCCCTGATCTTGGTGAACTCTCGACTTCATCACACTTTGATATGACATCAAAATTGAACCTAACAAATGATGCTTTCCTCTCAGAAATCATGCAGTCGCTCAGCCGTTTCGTACAAGAAACACCGCCCCACTTCTTGCCTCTTCTTCAAGTCTAGCCTACTACTGCTCGTCTTTTTAGGCCACGATTTTGGGCTTCTTTGAACTCAAGTCAAACACGATTGAATCAGCGCTGTGGTTGAAAATCAGTTCGTGTCAGCTTTCTTTTGGTTTCTGTTATTCTTTAAGACAGACTAAATTGTGATTGTGGTCTATTAAATGCTGTTCTCCTAGCCCATGATTAACAGACCAAACCACTACTGGCCATTTCGATGTTGATGTTGTGTCGTTAGCACCTGCAGTCCTCGTTGCTATGGAGACCCAGTCTCAGTTTCAAACAAGCAAGGAAGAATTTGTAATTTGTAATTTGTTGTTGTTTTGTCTGCCACCCTGTTTAGCGCTTTGGCGCTGTTTCGCACCACAGGGCTTGCACCCCCCTGCAATTTTTTCCCGAAAACTAGCGCCATGATCCCAAATATCACACCACGCTTCTGGTGCTGACATTACAAAGAAGCCGTTAATTTTATTCGCATTAAGCTTGTACAAATAAAATTCTCAAATCTGCGAAACCCCAGAGCGGATAAATATTACCCGCCTTTTCAGAGCCTTTTCTTTTGTGGAAAAGAAGACAACTATTGAATAGATCAAAGATGTCCCAAAGTACAATTTCTATTGAGCTTGTTATTTATATCTACAGTTTCCTTTGAGCATCCCTGACCAGCAGCTGCTGACTGTTGAAAATCTGCGAATAGACCTTATAGCTGTTACGTAAGAAACCAAAGAAATAGAGCAGATTTTGACCCCTCCAATAAAAACAAATTGATAAAAAGCAAAGCAAAAGATTATTTGTATTTTGCTCCAATATTGTATTACTGTTTAGTTTCGTTTTGTTTATTATAGTTTACAGGGCCGTAGGAAGCATCTTAAACTTGGAGGGGCATAGACTTGCCCCGCAACTCTATTTCATGAAGTCCGTCTGACCGATCCCTTCCCCATAGTTCCCGGATCCGACATTCCGTAACGGAACAAAGGGGAAAGGCGGATCCGGGAACTATGGGAAAGGGATCAGTCAGGCGGACTTCATGAAATAGACTTGGGGCAAGTCTAGGAGGGGTATGAAACAGTCCCCAGGGCCTTTTTCAAGGGCACTTTTTTCATTAAGCTAAAGGGGCATTTCCTCAAACTAAAGTGCAATTTCTCGTTTATTGCAAAATCTTGGAGGGTCACGTGCCCCCAGTGCCCAATGGTTCCTACCTCTCTGATAGTTTAGTTTACCATGTATCACTAGATATTGTGTCTAAATGGAAAGAATACAAAAGAGTCTGGATCGAGCAATATTTGTATACGTTTTGTGGAAATCTGACGAATTTTCAAGTGTGCACAACAGTGATAAGGATAGGAGCTGTAACGCCGCTCAATCGAAACTTTATTCGAAACTTTCGAACAGGGTTGTATACAAATATTGCTCGCTCCAGATCCAGTGGCGTAACGGAGACACTCGGGGCCCTTAGGAACGTGGTGTGAGTGGGGCTCTTAGGCAGTGGTCGTGAAGCGGTCACATAGGGACTATGAGAAAACTGAAGAAAGCTCTAAGTTTAAGAGGGGTGTGCTCACGCATTTAGAAGCTCTTTAGAACCGCATTTAAACACTATAATTGTGATTTAAAGAAGCCTTTTTGCAGCTACACGGCCACAAAGCTTAGCCTTTGAAAAAATTCTTTTGGGGGCCCTTTTGGTCAGGGGCCTTTAGTTCTGGAACTAAGGTTCCCTAAACTGGGTTACGCCATTGTCCAGATCCCGATTTTGTAGAAGAGCTCAAGGTTTATTCATAATAATAATAATAATAATATAATATACGAGGCTCGCAGCCTATAAAACACTAGAAGTTGTATTTGTGTTCGTAATGGAAGCTATCATAAAGTTTTTCGAACTGCAATACTGACGTACAGTTGACGATGTCTTCTGTTAGCTTATTCCACGATTCTACATCTCTTTGCGAAAAGAAATTTTGTCTTACGTTCAGGCGATTTCTTTGCTTAAACAGTTTGAGCTCATGTCTTCTTGTTTTTGTTGTGCTTAACTTGAAGAACTTCGTATAGTTCTAGTCGATGATACCTTTAATAATTTTAAAAACCATTATCATGTCTCCTCGAGCTCTTCTATACGCAAGAGTTGGGAGGTCAAGAGTAATAAGACGCTCTTTGTAAGTTAAGTTTCTCAGCGACGGCACTAACTTTGTGGCTCTTCTGTGGACGCTTTCTAGAGAACGAATGTCTTTAACGAGGCTTGGGCTCCATACGGCGCTGGCAGATTCTAATAAGGGTCTAACTAAAGCTTTGTACAGTGTGTTGAAGGTTTCCATACTTAAATACTTGATCGCTCTTTTTATTGAAGCATTCGCATTTAAAGTCATTACGTAATTCATGTTTAAATACGATAAATAATCTTATCTCGGATAGTTGACTTACTTCTTTCTACTTTATTCTTCGATGTATGCTTGCGATGTATGTCCTGAATGCTTGTTTTTGGGAATAAAGAAAAATACTAAAGGAAAGGAAAAAGAGGAAAGATGTGCCCGTACGGAATATTGATGGTAACTTTAGATGGATAAGCCTAGATATACTTCAGTTGGTAACAGATAAAGAAGCAACATGATAAGGTATACTTTTCACATGTAAGCATATTTATCCAATCAAACAAGATAATCGTTAATGAATTGTTTAAGACTACGTTCACACGATGCCGGCACATTTTGAAAACGGTGAAAAATGTGACGGTAGCAAAATTTTAGCTAGCGTTCACACGATACCGGCACAATTTGAAAACAGTAGGAAATTTGATGGTAACAAACTTGTTGCAATCTCCCCAAGAACTTGATGCCAAAGAAATGTACCTGCACCTTAGGAATCGTTCAGCCTCGTTTTGAAAGCTTCGAAAAATGTTCCGTTTTCATCGTTTTCAAGTGTTCACACGATGCCGTTTTCAAAATGTGCCGGTTAGAGTTCCGTTTTCAAAATCTACCGTTTTCAAAATCTGCCGGTAAAACATGTGCCGTTTTCGTGTGAACGGGAGGCCTATCCGTCACATTGTTCACCGTTTTCAAATTGTGCCGGTATCGTGTGAACATAGTTTAAACATAATTTCGATCATTATCAAAGTTTCAGCTATAAAAATATTGTATCAATTACATTATCCTGGGTGTCCCAAAAATTTGTCTTCTGCTACACAAAAAATTACAAAAATTTGATAAACTGACAGATCATCAGAATTCTAAGATGTAACTTAACCGTTACGAAAAATAGCCAGGTTGTGAGAAGCTCGCACGCAGCATATTACATTAAGAAGGACAAATTTCGGACTCGTCTAAGTTTGCATTTTACAAAATTGAAATGAGCGAAACTTTTATAGATCAAAATCTGTTAGCAAAATCTCTCCTTCAACGTGACCGAATATCTAAAAAAAACTCTTCATAAACGTGGGAAGATTACTATTATTTGAACACTCAATCATGGGCGTTAAGAAACGCGGTAGTTATTCCTACAAGATTTGTTTCCTCCCTGTGTCCCGTGAAGGCTGTTGTTGTTTCAAATCAGAACACAGGGAAACCAGGAAAACCAGGCACAACAACAACAACCTTCACAGGCATAGGGACGCGGGGAAGAATGGGCATAGGGACACAGGGAGGAAACAAATTTTGTAGGAATAACTACCGCGTTTCTTAACGCCCATGACTCAATATGTCATTCCTAAATCTACAACATATTTAAATTTCGTTACTCTTATCAGCGGTTTCAACTTTCGGCTCTTCTAAGTTGTCATTGATAACATCAACCTCGTTCCCGTGATCCAAAAGGAGGCTGCTGAATCAGTATTGACGTAGAAAACTGGCCCTCGGAACCAGGTTGTGATAATATCACATAAATGGCATAACGATACTTGCGTTTCCCCTAAATGAACTTTTCAGAAATCAAATGATGCACAATTTTGTTCTGTTAATACTGTCATTTTTTATATTATCCTAAGCACGAGACAAAATATTTGGGAAATCCCTGTGGATTGTTTAAAATATCTTTAAAGCATTATATGCTACACATTTACACAAATTAATAGTTTACTTTTCAACAAAAACTACCTTGGGATAAATATGTAATTATGAACACTGGTTTATGCATATTCGATAATGCATTGCTTTCATCACGGGGGGAGGCGGGTTCTTGGCCAAATTTCGGATGTGAATGTGCAGCCAGCGTCTTCAAAACGGTTGGCTACACCAAGTTTTATGAAATGATATCCTTGGTTAGACTAAAATCGAGACCAAGAGCGCCATAATTTGGCGTTTTCTAGACACAAATCACCAAAATTTCGCCTTCTCCAGACCAAAATCGCAAAAATTTGTGGTTTCTGGACACAATTTACCAAACTTTGTCCTTTCCTTGACCAAAATTGCCAAAAATTATGCCCTTACCTTGATTAAGATTGCCAAAAAGTATACCCATGGCTAGGCTAGAAGTCCGACAAAGTATACCCTTAGGGTGGCACATCCCCAAGTATGATTTACCTGAGACTTAAAAGTTAAAATTCTGGTTTGATAAATTTATCGTTTCTTTTTAAACGGGAACTTGGGGGATCAATGTCCCCTTTGCATTCTCGGCTCTTAGTCTTGGACCCTGTTTCTCGGATAGAGTGACTTTCGCCATTCATTTTGCAAAATTGATCAAGGCAAATCCTTTATAAGATAATCGTTGTCACTTCATGTTCGTATTGTTCGTTCAAACATGATTTAGAACTAGCAGGTATATGACAGGTATATCTTATGGCAGTCTACTTGTGCCGGGAAATTCTAATCGTGTTGACTCTTTTATAGCGATTTCTGTCGATGTTTAAATCTCCTAAAGAATGTGAAAGTTTGCTGACCCGAAAACGAATATAACTTTGGGCCCAAATGTCATATTTGTCGCAAAATGTGTGGGGGGGGAGGCGCCTCTACGATTTATTACCAACAAAATTCAAGTTCGTACTGCAACTTAGTAGCCATATTGCTTATCATGCGGATACTCAAGCGTTCACCTTGAGCGGGAAAATTTTTCTCACATGGGTCATTTGTTGATGAAACGGAGCGAAGTCATTGGCTGATTGTAGCATGATTGAATGATAGTCGGAAACCAGTATAACTTGAGCTTTAATGCATGGATCCAGTTTTTTCGAAAGAAATCCATTTCTCAAACTGAACAAGCGAGATCTCAAAAGTTAGCTGGGTATTGAGAGCTATGATTCCTGATACCTTATTGTTTTGGTACATTTCCTTGTCTCTTTCGTTCCCGTTCTCTTTCATTATTCGAGTCAATCAGAGTCTGGATGGTCTTCGTTTTATTGAAATACATCTCTTCTTGTGCATCGATTATTGGTTGTGTAAAATGCGGACCAGCGCCTGCTGGGATTTCATGTGGTTGAACCTCTGCGGAGAAGGAAAAATTAAGATTACTCTCAAACGAGACCTTTTCAAATTACAGTACTCGCACAATGTTTTGAAGCATTGGGATCATTTAGCCTACTTGGTCTGGCATTACGAATTTTGTCCTTTCTCGTTCACTACATGGATTGAAGAACTCATCTGCATTCTGCTTCAAATAAAAATGTCCATATATGGAAATAAATGTTTCTATTTTCTTCCAGAGATATTTCTAAAAAAACTGCTTTCTTTTATTGGTTACATACTTTGCATCAGCTAAATATATTCTCCTCGTTGAAGGCAACCTTTTTTACTATTCTATGCATTTTTCCTTTTAAAAATCTAGCTTTAACATACGAATATTGCCATTTCCTATATTTTATATAGCTATTCGATGGTTTGGCATTCAATAAGCTGACACGAGGAAAATAAAATTTTCATGAGTGAGCTCCCACAATTCGAACATCTTCTGATTCTGATTTCTATTTTCGTATATTAACTGAAGAATCTGAATTGAGCTTAAGATCTACGAAAACAAATGTTGAAATATCCCTACTAAAAACAACAACAAGGCAGAAATCCTTCTCGTATCTTGGTGGTAGACTCTGGAATGAGCTAAACAGAGAAACCAAACTGTCAGCCTCCCTAGAAACTTTCAAGAAAAGCCTTTGAGTTAAATTTTCTTTTTACGTTTCTTTAGTTATTGATTTAGTTACGTGTATTAAAGAATGTTGTCATTAGGCTGGATTTTTTAGCAGCTCAGCACGTAAACCAGTACAATATTTACTGATTGCTTATAAGCCTGGATAAATATTATGAAATGAGAAATAACATGAAAATGAAGATAACAATGGCAGATTTCGCAACTATAGCATCAGTTGCTTTTGATTGACACGCCATTTCAAAGCGATTAGCGATCGAATACAAAGGGACTCCGCAGGGGAGATGTTTAGATTTATCCTTCTTTTTTCGATCAATTCTCCTGACTTTTCTTAACAATGTCTTTTTGTGTGCACAACGAGACAGTTAGCCATACTGGTTTCTGGACATCTTTTGTGGCTTGGTTTTATTTTAATATGTTGCTTGAGAGAATTCTCTTTGTTTTCGATCAATAATCGCTTTGAAATCGCGTGTCAGTCAAAAGCAACTAATGCCATTGTAACAAAATCTGCCGTTTTTATCGTTTTTGTCATTTTCTGCAGTACTAATGTTTTCCTGACAACCCCTTTTCGCGTGCACAGCGAGATAGATAGCCATACTGGTTTCAGGCCATCTTTTGTTGCTTAAATCTTAAATCTTGCTATTGTTACAAATATTTTTCTTTGCTGTTGAAGATAGCTTAAACCTTTGGTAAGAGGCAAAAGTTCTGCCTGGTGCAGCTTTTAGTTTTACTAACACATATTGAAACTTTAACGCCGTGTCCTTACATGATTCTAACCAACTGAAAGTAAAATCAAAGATGGACTTACGCATTTCCATAGCTCCTTCAGGGTCACCATTACTAACACCAACAGGCTCTTCTATGTTCCATTCCTGCGCATTGCCCTCAAGATCATAAAGCTGACGTATGACAGAAGATTGGGGATTGTGAAAATAACAGTAAACCTGAAATAACGAAGTATTTGATGTCAGTGGCCAAACTAACCTTGATACAACGGTCAATACTCCTACATCGATACTGCACCCTTGTACGCATAAGGTCGATACTGACCCTTGTAATGAGAACCAGGGCCCAAATCGGTTGACGGTTTCAGGGGCATCGTGGCCGGGGGGCAGGGGGGCCATGGCCCCCCTATTTTCAAAATCATCGGATTTTCGGAAATATGAGTGCTTCGTCGGAAAATTCTCGGAATTTTTTGTCTGTTAAACCAAAGGGGGGGAAATGCACTTTTTAGTCTTAACGTGCTCTGGAATTTGTAAATTGAACTAAATTCGGATATCATTGACTTCAAAAGGCAGAATATCTTTCTTTGTTTATAGAAATCAAAAGTGATCAGGTCCCCGCTTCTGTGAAAATATGGTCCTCGAGATTCTTCCAAAAACGATGAGAAAGTAGCTGGATATATGTAGGGTGTGTAAGAATTTTTCCAAGAAATGCAGGAAGGTGACCGGGAGAGTCATTCTAAGCCAAAGTAAAGGTTGGTATTTTTATAAATTTTCTAGACGTACTATCACAAAGTTTTCAAAGCTTCCATTTCGGGGTCATGCAAACACTGGATTGCGAGAAGTGTTCTAGGAAAAAGTATAAGGTCTTTACGCAAAAACTTTCTCAAAGATGGTGATTCATAGAAAACTGTTAAAAAATTGTCAAAGTTTAGAAAGGAATTCTAAGCCAAAGAAAATTTGTTTACTCAAAAATTTTCCTGGGGATTGATGCTGACTTCTAAAAATATTTCACAAAATGGTCAAAAGTTCTATGTTGATACCGGCAAACATGGGGTCGAGAGAAGCGTTCTAAGCCAAAGTAAAGGGCGTGTCCTCAAAAAAATTTCTGGGGGCTTAGCCCCCAGACCCCTTCGTTTAATTACCCCCCAGTTAATTTGTCCTGGCCACGCCGCTGATCGATTACGATGCAGTCACTGACGCATTCGCAATATCACCACTCTTGCGAAAACTGCTGATACTGTGAAAGCAAAACTGTAAATCAAAGGACATTCCCAGGCTTATTAATTTACTTTAATTGTTCTGTTCTGTTCTTTAATTTACTTTAATTGGATAAATCAACTGTTCTAGTTCTTTAAACTCGAAGGCTTCTGTGGTTTCTTTTTAATTTTGATGATGAACCATCCTCCATCCATCTTAAATGTCTCAAGTCATCTCACGTAAAGTCAAATGACAAACATATCCAGTATCTCATGAACCAAGAAAAGCATTATTAAACTTTCGACTTTTTTCGGAAAATCTTGGAGCTTGGCCCCCCCTAATCTACAGGTGCCACGACGCCCCTGGACGGTTTAGATGAGAGAAGACCGTTTGGCGCCTGGGAACGAGGTTGAGGCCAAACTACATGCAATGAACATAACAATGGAAAACAGTTTGATATAGCGCAGGCTAGTGCAATCGCCATACACATCACAGCTATAGTAAAGGCAATTGTCTAGAGCGACCCGTTTAATATCAAATTATCAGCAAAAGTGCAATATTCTAACTCTATGTCGGCAATTTCAACGATAAGGTGCCCTAAGATGTAGATCTTGTAAATAATCCTTTGTAATTTCTTTGAAAAATTCCTGCTGGTTAAGGTTTTACGACCACTTCCAAAGATCGCAACATTTTAGGCCCTACACGACTGTTAAATTTTAAGATGAGTGCGAATTAAAGGCTAGATATTGCAAATAACTTTGCAAGTCGAGTGAATTCAAGTATGCTGAATTCAAAAATTAACAACCTGAAGCCATCAAATATATGGGTTGTAGGCTACTTCGAATTTAAACATGCACGTTTTTTGCATAGAAAGCAGGAAAGAATTGCATTCACTAGCCCATACATACAGTACCCTGAATTATCAAACTTGGTAAATTGATGATTTTACTTCAGAAGATACTGACAACCTTCTTTATTACCAACGGCTGTGCAGGTGAGATCAAAGGTTGTCTATGGTGGACTATGTTTATTTGTCATGTTCATTCTCCACCTTCCCGTGCGCCCTGAAACTCGCTCTCCGTCGCGGAATATAAAGGGGAAAATGGAGCTTTGCCATCATCATTCAATATGTTAGGGTAGGCGATAACTATTAGATCAAATAAGGCAACTCGACTAAGGCACCCACAAAACGAGGGCAACTAACCTTTCCACCGCCAGTTTTTTCACAAATTGACATATTTCACATCACAATGAGCATGAAAACTTCGACAGCAAAACCCAAAACCCAAAATACACCAAGTGGACACTATGTGCAAATGGGAACTAAAGCGAAGCTGAAAGGAACGAGGAGACACGCAGCGAAGCCGCAGTGAGCGGGCTTAGTCGAACACTACAGAATATGGAGGAAACCAGCGGGCATTAAACGAAGTATAGTAGCAGGACAAACAAAGCATGAATGACGAAAGTAGCTTGTCTATTTAGCATACCTTCACAACATGTTCTCCCATTTTGATATCGTAATATCCACTCGGCGTAGATTTGTCTTTCTCATAAATATCTTGACACTTTGCTGCTGGGCCATCATCACTAACAAACAGAAGAGTTTTTATCACAATCAATGTAAATCAATAATCAATTACAAAACGTACGAAAAAAGTATTCAGAACGTTTCTGATAACTACAATTCATTGGTTGTGCCTTAATCATNTTGCAATCAAGAGGTCATGTCTAATGCAATCAAATGCTTTGGAGAGGTCCATCAACACTGCCCCTGCCTTACCACCTTCATCAAGACTAATTTTGAATTTCTCTATAAGTCTTACGAGAGCATGTTGGGCACTGTAACCTTTTCGAAAACCACAGAGAAGTGACGATAAAAAGGGTGTAATATAAGCAACTATCTGTTTATCCATTATTCTTTCAAACAGCTTTGAGACCGTTGGTAGAACGCTAATTGGCCTAAAGTTAGTCCTGGTATTGGTTGGTCCATTCTTGGGAAGAGATGTGATATCCGCGCACTTTAGCTCATCAGGAAAAGTCGAAGTTTCAATGCAATCATTAAAGATTTGCGCCAAAGGTTCCGTACATAAATCAGAGTTAGATTAAGAATTTTAGGGGGGATGTTTTTGTGCGTTGTAGCTTTCTTGGGATTTAAATTCCAAACCTCTTTGTCAACAGCATTAGGGTTAACCTTCTGAAAAAAGAAGGGACCAGCATTTTGAAAGTGACTTTTTATTTTTAGAATGCTAGGATGACTCGAAAATTTTCGTACAGCCTTCTCAACAGGATCTAGCCAAACCATTTAGCTACCAAACAACGTTTGAATCACTGTTTTCTGTTGATTACTCTTTTATGCTTAAAAGGTTTTATCAGTTTGCTTTTTTTGGGTCACCCGGTACGAGACAGCGAAAATTAGTGCTTGATGATTTAATGAGTTAATAACTTGACTACTGGAGTTTTTAGGGTATCAAAAGGTAAGGTAGAAGCGCCTTTTGTAAATTATAAGTAACAAGATCAAACATAGAAAGAACAAATCTTCTACAGATACCACGAGAGCAGATGATAATTCTATGGCTGACTAGCCAAGCAGCGAAAGCAAACAAAGTGGCTATCTCACTCCAGCTGCATGCAAAAAGGGAAGACTTCAGAATACATTGACAAAGAAGGACAAACCTAAACATCAACCGTCGGAATTGTATTCATCTTTTATCTCAGAAGCTGTACATACCGTACAATGAGTGTTTACACAAGAAATTATACCAGGTTTTTATTGCCAATAGACTTGCTCCAAGTCTATTTCTTTTCTACGAATTTATAGGGGAATGCAAAAATTTGTAGGAAAATACGATGAAAAAAAACTCGGAAACGAGGCGGGACGGCGAATTCAACAAAGAAAAGTCATAGAATTTTACAATAAACCTTTTTAAAGATTTGGAACCTATGCTTATTCTTACTCATGTAAGCCGAGTGAGTTAGCCATCTAGGTTTCTGGCTATGTCTGCTTTGCTTGCATTCGCAGCTTGACTAATCGGCCTTAGAAATCCCTTTATTTTCAAACACTGATCATTTCACAAAATCTGCCATTGTTTAGCAGCATTTTCTGTAGCATTTTGAAGTAAAAACGGGCATTATGGATGAGAAATTCCAAAGTTCATCCATTTGTGGTGTGCCCTGGTCCGCAGGGTTGTTATGAGCGATGTTAGTTTCTTTAGGGCAGTAGTAAAAAAATTAGCTACAAGAATTTCGAGACAGAATTCTGAAATTTACCCATAAAGAAGGCTCGTTGAAATCAAGAAACATACTTAGCCAACAATATTGAGTAAGTACAACGTTCTTTGACTCAACATGTTACCGGTCTCATCAACATTCAGACCTTGTGATAATAATGTTTGCCACCCTGAACGTCTTGGTACAGCCCTCGCATCGAAAGGAAGATCTGAACAACAAACTTTGTAAGAAATTTACTTTTTACTTGAATCTTGTGCTGCTGGTTTAGACTTTATTCTTCCAGTGTTAAATAAGATTAGAACTGTTAAACACAACCAAAGTTTCATGATTTGTAGATCCTAAAAGAGAATAGATAGTTTCTATAAGTGTTATGTCATTCTTGAAGCTGTAATGCACCCATCCAGGGCAAGTATATTTGGGAGAAGTCTACAGTTAAGCCAAAATTATTCATACCCATGCCAGCTTTGGAGTATTTTGGATCGTTTTATTTGCGGACCAATTACCCAAGATAATGTATTCCTTGAAATGTCTCTTGTAGGGCTTCTTTCGGCCTTTTGTCACATTCTCAGGTAGCTTCAGCCAAAATGAAATTGGTTCGAAAATAAACGATTCAAAATACTCTGAATTTGGCATCGGTATGAATAGTTTTGGGCATAACTGTATATGAAGGAACTTTGAAAAGAATATGTTCCTGGTTCTCAATGTTTAGTTTTGATTTTTAAGCTTTTTTCTTTGCCTTGTGTTGTGCCTCTATGAGTTGCGAACTCAGAATAATTACAGTATAGGAAGCCTAAAATGAAGCGTGATACTGAAATTGAGGACAAGATTTTCAAATTTCAGTCCTTTCAAATGCAATTTTTTAGTGCAGAAGGGCTCAAAATGAAGTAACCAGACAAATTTAGGAATCTTTGATGTCCTAAGTTTAATTCTTTCATATCATTTTAAAACCCGTTACCCAGAGTAAAAATCAATACAAATACTGTTGGCCCAGCAAAAGTCTAATTACAAATGCAATGGATTATAATGTAAAAACGATATAAAAGGAAAGAATATAACAAATTATAGATTTATACATGTATTTACAGATGCATGAACAGCGATGTAATTCATTTGTACATTATTTGATAAAGTCTATTAATTCTTGAGCTTGGACTCTGAAGCATTTCAAAGACTGGCTCCACGATCTGCAAAGGATTTTTGACAATCTCACCAAAGATTGCTGAGATAACGAGGTGCAAGAGAATTAGGAGACTTGTAAACCATTGAAGATGTTTCTTGATCTATCAAATTTTGCACGCATAGACCCTTATAAAAACAAACACTGGAAGGCGCTGTAAACCTTATCAAACACTATGACGATAAAAGAGTAACTTTGTAACAAACTCACTTTTGTTTTTAAACGAAGAATCGATCAACTGGAGTAACTCTGCTTGTTGACTTGACATCAATAAATACGAAGTAGGAGAAACAACTATCTAAAACTAGCTAAATCTAATCACTAACTTCCTCATAATCTCTAGCCTACAGACAAAGCCGGTTAGGCCACTCAAAATTACGTTAAGGCCCAAAGGAAACATGGTTGGAAACAATAGAAACTGTCTGTGCCTACTCATGATCCGTGCCTACCTGTTGAAACATATCTGAAATGCACAAGAACAAAAGTTGATCAAGCGATCACGCTTTGATTGATAAAAGCAATTGTCACCTGTTACTATGATAATTGGATCCGTTGAAACTCCTTTAAATTTTCGCGGTAAATCTATTCGTAAGAGGCAATAAAATAACGCAAGTGATTCAGTTTCATTTCATAGAAGTAAATTGTAGTCTTGTGTTTAAAGAGCAGTGGGCTGAGGAATGACGCTTGTTGTCAAACAACTTGATATTTACAGACTGAAAATGTGAGCTTGATATATAGAACAAATGGGGAAAAAAGAATGGAAGAATGAAATAAATGGAAAAGGGAAAGATTTGCAAAAGATTTTCATGGGCTTTAGCCCCACCATTCAGTAAGACTCCACGGTCCCTGCCGGTCCTATGTATGTTTATATGTAATTACAGGCTAATGTGCTAGATCACACTCCTGAGGGTGTTTGTCCTGTATTCCTGTGAATCGCATTTATTTGATATAACTCATCATCCCTAAATAGTATCTGACAATTACCAGTATATCTAGTTGAGTTATGTTAGTTCTATAATTTGTTATTCAGTTTCTGTCATCAATTTGTATTTTGTTGTGTATTTTGAATGAATAGAAAAGAAAATAGAACACCCCTTGTAAAGATAACCTTGAGAATAATCTCTCATCTCATACATCTAAAGTCGATGAACGGATCGGAGTATGTTCAGATGAAGTATGTAAAGTACTGGTGCTCCAAAAAGACTGCAGCATTCTCAAGTCGAGATGTCACTTTTTAAACTTGTACAATTTGCAAACTTTTCAGCTCACTTGAGTTAGAAATATGTAAAAACGCATGTAACACATGAAACCGAGGTCAATGTTCCCGACGCTTACGATTCACGATCACCGACAATCGTAAGCATCGTAAGCAAGTGTTTCCATTAAATCGGGAACAAAACACAAAACGCAGACGATCGCAGACTGTCACAGATCCCCTTGCGATCCTTCTACGATTTAATGGAAGTCACTGGTTTGGTAGAAGTGGAAGCTTTGAGCGTTTTTTGTCACTTGACTCTATTCTTTGCCATCTTATCAAATATTGCTCCGAGGGATGAAGGTATAACTCAATGGAAAAGAGTACGCGATTTTTTAAAACTATTGGAATTTTAAGGATCTTTCAGGGATTTTTCTTGGAAACAAAGGGATTTTTGCCAGACGTGTGATATTTTATTGACTGATATGCCCATCGATTAGATCCATTTTACCAACCGTAAAAGAATTTCAACGTTTTTACTCACCCTGAAGTTGATACTGAATTGTGAGTTTCTTTGAAGTAAATTGATCTAAAGATCATGTGCCTTACTTAAGCTGATGACCTGAAAGTGCCAGTCCGTATCTTTTGACGTTTTAAGTCCACAGGAAAAAAGCAGAGAGGCATCACTCATACGACACAAATATCATTTTATATCAATTCAGTCATTGCTAAGTAATATCAGATTAAAAAGTTTTTCATGATTGATTTTCTTATCCCAGGATTTTGGCTTTGATAAAAGCCATGACTTGTCGGTAAAGCTCTCTAGCTTGAGTGACTTGCTGTGCAACCAAGTCTCTGAGCTTCTGTTCAGCTTCCTGGATTTTCACACCAAGGAATTTGGCAGTTCTTCTGATGATGGAGCATGACTGGAAAAAGAGGAGATAAGGTTTAATTTTCAAATCTGAAATTAAAAGAAGAAAAGAGATCCAAAATAGATTTCAAATTTGTGATACAATGTTTATCACGCTACAGTTTATTACAGAATTTCTCTATGTATGATTTTCTTGGTCAACATATTGTCTTTCCCTACACAACATTCGGAAAACAAAACAAATGCAATCATTCATGCCCTGCCAAGATGTAACTTGATGGGTATCCTGGAATTGTATATCTTTAATCATCTCCTTAAAGCATAGGTTTCAAATCTGTAAAAAGGTTGGTGTGAAATTCTATGACCTATTTCTTTGAACTGAATGGCTTGAAAGAAACTTTACCTGCTTTGCTATAATTCTTCCTTTGGACTTTTGTGAAATCTTCAATATTTTCAGAATTAGAGTATTTTTATTCTTTTTTAAGAAGTCAAGAAGAATTTTAGAAAAAATTAGAATCATCGTAATTTCTAAACTTTTTGAGGAAACATGGAATAATTTTCAAGAAAACCATAATTTATGTCTACTACAATATGGTATGAACCACAACTCTTTCACTCTTCTGGCTTACGATTTAGAAATTTGATGACGTCACATCCTCAAATGAGTTGAAATATAAAATACGCTATAATTTCGAAAAACATTCAAGATTTCTGAAAAGTTCAACGGTAGAATTATAGCTAAGGGGCTGAAGTATCTTTCAAGCCATTCTATTCAAAGAAATAGGTCCTAGAATTTTACACCAGCCTTTTTACAACAATTTAAAGATTTGGAACATATGCTTCACATCATTGCCTCAAATTTCGCAAGTTAACTGTTACGCAAAGAAAAGTTCGTCGCTTTCTGAAACGTATAATAATGGATGATACACCAATTTTAACGAACCATTAATCATTTTATGGTGGGAAGGCTATCTTTGATTAAAAATGCGTCAGTTATGGCAAACTGATTCACGAAAAGTTTGATATATATCAGACTTACTTACAATTAAAAAAAACTTCAGATAAAACAGAAAAAGATAAAACTCACGATGGAGGAGAGATGATCTTCACATTTGATGTTTTCCTTCAAATATTCTTTGGCGTAGTCCTTAAGATCTTGTACTTTGCTGTATCCCTTGATCAAAGCATCCTTTACTGCCTTATCAACCAAGTCAGCTCTCACTTTCATCTTCTGTGCAATAGTCTTGATTGAGGTGCAGACCTGGGGAGGAAATTTCATTCAGATATCAAGGAGGTGATATTAAGGAGATTCCTTGTCGCATATTCCAAAGGATGAGCGTTGAGATCAAAGACTGAAATAGCAGGCAAGATCTAATGTCCAGATTAGGTTTTCATGTATATAGCAGATAAAACAAAACAAAAACAAAAAAAAAAAAATCAAAAAATAACAAAAAATAAAAAAAATAAAAAAATAAAAAAATCATCGATAATAAGATAATTTCTTTAAACTATTGAAAGCTTCTTCGATATCAATGAGGTTGCTAATCATATATAACAAGGCATGAGCGGTAAGATCGAAGAATGAAATATCAGACACGATCAACAATAGTCGTAAAGTCTAGAATAGGTTTTCAGTTAGAGTAAATTGTTTGCAGCAGATGAAGCCATTTTCTACTCTTTTACTTGCATATTTTTAAACTTTGATGACTGAAGAGCCTTAAAGCAAAACTTTAAAACTAGCTTTGAAAATCGAAATCATGCTTGCACATACCGAGAGTCCTTTCGTCACACAGCTGTTATTGTATTAAATGTTTTCATGCCAATTTTGCATAGCACTGATAGGGATGCATCTAATCTGAGGTAGAATTTAGTGTACTCTTTCTGAGGAATTTAGTAACTTGAATTCAAATATTGGTTTTTTGCAATCATACTTACAGAGTCGGGAAGGAAGTCTTCGCATTTCTTGGAGAGAACTTCATTTTCGAAGAATTCCTTGACACTCTTGACAACTGCAGATGTGGTGAGGTATCCTTTCAAGATAGCTTCTCTTACTGCTTGGTCGACCTTAGCTGCTTTGATCTTCAATTTTGCTGCAACGGCCTTCAACTTGGCACAGTACTGTCAAGAAAAGATGGTTAAAACGAGTAAAAACGACTATTAATAATGTACAGGCCTTCAAATTTTTAGGTATTGATTTGATCTTCTTTCTCTCTCTCTCTCTCTGCGAATTCTTCTTCTTCTCTCCCTCAAGTGTCTAATGTGCATGTATAATAGGTGGCAACACCACTTCTATTCACCATACTGGGTGAGTAGAAGAAACGCTCCATTGTTTGAAAAATCGTACTAGAAAAGCTATCCAACAGGTTTGAAAAATTCTCAGTGCGTTGCCTGAGCGAGAATATAACGGGAATTTTGAAAATCTATTCATAATTTATAATGCACTATTTTGCTCTCAAATGAAGAATTCTCCGAAAACTTAATTCCATTGGCTTTGAACTAAAATAGGCTCTCTAATCGATGCTCAGCACCAACAAAAACCTTCTACATCAAAATCTGTAACAACGTGAGCAACCCAATTTTGCCTGTTTTTGAGCATATAAAGGATTACTATTTCTGGCTAATTCCTTATTTCAGAGAGAAATAACGTGCCTAAAATTATTGAAAGCTTCTTCGATATCAATGAGGTTGCTAATCATATATAACAAGGCATGAGCGGTAAGATCGAAGAATGAAATATCAGTTGAAAGAGAAAGAAATATTAAGTTGAAGCCTCAGTGATATAATGGATTCAAAATAGGGAAATTTGTTTCATGCATTTTGTTGTACGATTTTACAAACAGTGAATACATTCTTCTGACTCATCCGCCTCACTGAAAAAAGTACTTACATCTGCGGAAAGAAGATCTTCACAGGTCGTAGAAAGAACTTCATCCTTCATGAAGACAATGACATTGTTGTAGATATCGTCTCTGTTTTGGTATCCAGCAACGACTGCAGAAACAATCATCTCGTTCAATTTTACAATATTGACCTTGAGTTTGGCTGCAATTTCCTTCAGCTTGTCACATACCTAGGATAACAAGAGAAAGATCATAGGATAGTTGAAATGTCAGAAGACTTGCAAACAGTTTAACTGAGATTTCGTGGCACTTGGCTTACCGCCATGTACGTAGGAAGCAGCCCTCATAGCTCTCACAAGGGCCATTTTTTAACACTTTTAAACTTAAAAAAGGCTGAGGAAAAGGGCATTTTGAGGATAAAATAGGCCACCTTTGAAAAACGTAGGGGGCACGGTGCCCCCTGTGCCCCCCGGCTTCTACGTCTGTGCTTAACTTTGCAAAGCGATTCACGCCAGAGGCACTGTATGGAGAGGGATGCAAAGCAACTCAAAAGGGATACTGCAGAACAGCTGGATTAACAGATTTTTCACATCACAGAATGAACTTTTGGTGGGATCCTAACTAACAAACTTCTATTGGCTTTAAAGTGAAATGAAATTGAGTACAGGACCCACTGGAAAACTCACGAAGAACAGAAAACTATAGTATTTTAGAGAAAGCAGAAAAATGTTTCTGAAAAGGACACCAGCTGACGGGGTGTCCACGTCAGACCCAAAACACGTAGACCCGGAAAAAATTCACGTAGACCCACATCAGATGCTTTAATTTTACACATACCCAGAATATTAAGAGCATTCTTTACTGCAGACCTAAAATTAAAGGGCCTAAATAGCGATAGACGCAATGAAAAATCACACCAAACACGAGCATTGTGCACAGACCCAAATCAGAAAAGGCCTTGGGTCTGACTTGGACACCCCGTTAGCTTCTACCATTGCGATCGTCACAGAGTTGATATATTATCCTACACTTCTATGGTATCATTAGTATGAATGAAGTCCCATAAAAACCTCATTCCCGGGGTGTTCTTGTGCCTTACGCAAGCCACGAAGCCAAGTGAACACCCTGGTACACGTTACGAAAACCCGTCCAAAATATGGAAGGAATAGCACCCATTATGGATTTACAATTTACGACCTCAATTCCAAAAAACAAAGTAACATGGTAATAGTTGCTGCTTGGTGACTAAATTATGTTGCTCTTATTTGAATAATTAGTAAGTTTCGAGAAATAATTTATGTTTCCTATTGTTTCCATATAACCAATCAAATAGCAGAACGGCCGCTTGTATTCCAGAGTAGAGGTAGAACAACAATGTCATTCCGGTGACGAGATGTGGTCCTATAACTGTTATGAAAACAGCAGAAAAATGAGTGACCAAAAATACTTACACGTGGTGCCAAGAAGTCGACACATGTTTTGCTCAAAACTTCCTTCTTCATGAAATCAACAACTTTGACGTAAATGGCGGTTCCTTGGGTAATTCCCTCGACAATCGCGGCTTTGACGAATTCTTCTACTTTCTCGGCTTTGATTTTCAAAGCTGCAGCAACTTGACGAAGTTTGGTGCAAACCTTTCAAGAGAGACAAAATTATGTTAAAGACAGGGCTTTTCAAAATCAGTCAAATGTTTTTTCAAAATGGCTTTTCAAAACAACGCCAATCATGCAGTAAACAAGAAAAATAAACCTTGGAATCTTATATCAATTAAATATGATTTATATCAATCTAAAAAAGTTTTGAAAGTGATGGTTTTAACAGAAAGGTAAAATCTGCAACATCAAACTATGACACTTTTATACATTTCATATTTTGAAAAAGTTGTCATAGAATAAAAATTTCATTTCATTTTATATTCTTCAACTACGGTAACCCCGTCAGCTAAGGCTGCTAGTGTAACTTAGAAAATCTAGCTTAGATGCGAAAATCTATTTTATTGAAATCCGTTATATAGACCGTTCTTAAGTTATTTCTGATTTTCGTAAAGACGTTTCTGAAATGCCCGCAAAAATATCAACTTGTCGATCAATTTTCGTCCCATTTTAAGCTTTAGAAAATGAAATCAGTAATCCTGAAATTGTCTCTCGCAAGGGATACAATACACATTTGTCACTTCTTTACTCCCTAAGATTGTTTCAGCTCGCACTGTCTTTACTGAAAAGGTGGAATTAGACAAAAATTGATCGTCATTTCTGGTTCCTGAAAGCATTCTCAAACGAACTTCTTAACCAAATTGCCTATAACTCTAGAATGGTATGACGGCTTTCAGTGAGTCTCTCAACTATAAACTTTTTTGACTCATTGAAATTTCATATAATTCATGACACTGCATCTCAGCAAACGCTCTTTCTCTGAATTAATTGCGTTGAAAGGAACTCAAGGTACTTTCATGTAATCCTACCGTGACCTTTCTTGATGTCTTGATTATTTTCAAAATGCCGGCGTTATTATATTCGAGTCTGTGACGTGGTAAACTAGGAGAGCGACAGATTTCTGCTTGCCACCATTATATAAGCCTCCATAGACTCATAAACTATGGATTTCTTGAAGATTCAACAATTTTTCCTCCATTATTTTTGAAGATACGATGAGTTTATTTTTCACAATTGCTTGAATTCTTTTCGAAAAAAGAAAATCACCGCCATTTTGAAAATAATGAAGATATAAAAACATTGCCACACTAGAATTACAGCAAAGTACCTTGACTTCCTTTCAGGCAATTCAATCCAATTCAATACAATTCAATTCAATTCAATACAATTCAATTCAATTCAATTCAATTCAATTCAATTCAATTGAAAGAAACCGACAATATAATTTTACACCACCTTTTTAAACATTTGGAGACTATGTTGCAAACGCTAAATCTGTCTGTGACAGGTATTTTATGTTTTTGATGCTGTTGATATGTCTAACTCCGTCACCAATAAATAGAATGTGCCGCTCCCTCCTGGCGAATATTTTCCATATTTTCAGGCAGTTGATAAACTAAAGAATAGTTTAACATATGCATGCAACCAAAAACAAGAGTAAGCAACTCACAGGGGGTGAAAGGAAGTCTTCACAGCTCTTGTTAATGACTTCATTCATCAAGAAAGCCTTAGCTGCGCTGTATACAGCTGGTGCACTGACCAATCCTTTGATGGCAGCATCAACAATGGCATCATCGACCTTTGAGATTTGGAGTTTCAAAGCTTGGGCGATTCCTCTTAATTTGACGCAAAGCTGCAATAAAATTGTAATCATTAACAACGCATTGCTGCAAAGGTGGGGGGGGGGGGAGGTGTGTGTGTGTTTGATTGGTAATTCTAAACCAACCGAATTCTAAAAATATTAGAATTCCAAGAGACGGAAATATATTCTCCAATAAAGCTCAAACATATTAAAAAAACGGAGGCTTTAGATTCACCATGACGGTTTGTTAATGAAAATGAGGATCTTTCCAAAGTCTGGCAAATATTCTGCCGTTTGGATTAGAAGTTTCAGAAGGTCCTCCAAACCTACCAAGCCTACCGCTTCCAGAATTTCGGGGTCAATCAAACGCAAATTCAGAGTTTACCATATTTACGGTTTTCCGGTATGGTACCAATCAAACAAACTCTGGGTAGGATGGCAGCATCAACAATTGCCTCGACTTGAGACCTGGAGTCTCAGATCTTGGAGGATTTCTTTCAATTTGACACATCATAGCTCATTGGCTATTTGGCTACATTTCTAGTTAGGGTTTAAAAATCGCCAGCCTTCCTTCAAAGGATTCTCGTCTCTATTGAATTCCCGGGCCAAATCTACGAGCTAACAAAACATTGCTGTTGTGTAGCTTCTAAAAAATTTCTGATACTTGTAATAATCAGGCATCTGCATCTTCAAAGTTTGGTTAATGCTGGCAAATTCCATCAGGCAACAAGTATACCGAAAATTCGATGATAACAAGTGAGATGTCAATTACACAAGAAATTAACTTACATCTTGAGCGAGCACATCTTCGCAAACTTTTGGGAGGTCTCTTCTGACGAGTCTCAATTCTTCTGCACTTGCGTACAGGACAAAGGAGACGAGAAGGATGCTTAAAATGGCCTTCATTTTGTTGGTTTTATATCTGTTGATAGAAATATAGATTATTTGACAAAAGTTGCTTTATGGAATCAACATGAATCTAAACTAGGCTTGTTGATTTTTATGCAATTGATCAAGATTGGCTGAAACTTTCCTTTCATGACATCAAATGAAGTAAAAACGTTCTTTTAGCAAGGGTGAATTTTATGAAACAAAAGATTTAGCACTCTAACATCACAAAGCAAGTTGTCTTTTGTAAAGAATAGATTTCCCACCTCTGGGTGCACTCAATCAAATCAAAATAAGCAGTGAGAGCGAAACAACATGGTTAGGCTAATTCTTCAGAAACGTAAATCGCTTTACAGGGTCGGAGATTCTTACCCTTGCTGTTCTTTTTGCTACTGCCAATGCGAAATGCTTTACTTGAGAAAGATTTAATCATTATATCGAAACAGCAGAATTATAAAAATGTTCCTCATCGATCTAAATACAGCTGAATGGGGAAAGCTACGAATGCCAGAAATCTGATGTCGAAATTGCTACCAGTTACTTTATTTATACCGTGCTAGCATTTTGAAAAGCATCTCTCCTCTAGACAATCATTGAGAATGTCAGTTTAAAATTTCGAAATTCTTTACATAATAGAGGAGCCTTGCCCCAGTTGGGATGATTTTACCCAGAACAAGGATTTCCGCTGAATGAAAGAGTGTTTCTGCTGTTTCTGTGCAAACCATTATAGGTTTAGATTTGATGTTTTAAAGACGAGACATTCAAGCAAAAAGGCCAAATAAGTGTCTAAAAGCACTAGTCAAGCTAAACTTTGGTATGTACAAAGGTAGTTCAAAAATGGTATTCTATAGATAGGTTTATCTTCAAGGAGCATCTTGCAGCGAAGGGATTCAACATGAGATCGCAAGGCATGAGTGCATATTCCCAATGAAAAAGCTTAAAATCTATGTCAGTCAAATAAAATGAAAGGCAGTGAATCTCAAAAGAAATCTAAGTAAATCAGATATTCCAAATATTTAATTGCAAAATAAGGTGGAGTAAAAGTTATGTGAAAAAATTTCAACTTACGCTGATCAACTTCGAAGTACAATCTGCAACGATGCTGTGATGAGAGTGAATGACCATCTTTCGTCCATCCATATTTATAGTCAATGGCTGTTCAAAAATCATGCCATCTTCGATTACATCTTTTGTCAAAACTCCAAAATGTAAACAGCTCCACAAACTAGTTTATTGACTATTTAATGAAATATTCTTGATTTCGCTAGCATGCAATTTGCGCACTTGTACAAAGTTACGGATTTTCATGATAGTTTTGTGTACTGTGTTTGCACAGGCTTGTTAATCTTAGCTCACTAATAGAGGATTGCTAGCATTTTCGTAAGTTTTATATTGCATTTTGTAAGATTTAGGAGGGTTATTTGAGTGGCACTGTCGTGTGGTGGTACAAAGTACAATTCGGGTTAACTCTCGCAACAAATTGAGACGCTAGAAGATTATTTTATTGACTGCAAGAGTAATGGCTAATAAAACCTCTACATAGTCAGCTTCTAAGCAAAATTACTCAAACTTTACCTGGGTGTAAATTCAATTTTCGGGCTAAATTGAAAGTCCATTTCATTGACTCATATGTCTAATTTTTAACATTGTCGAGGCTCATCTGGTTTATGTATTTTGTTTATAATACTTTTAGTTTCTTTGCTTTTATGGGGTGGGGGCTCTCTCTCGATTAGTTTACTTATTTTAGAGAGCTGGTCCTTAATAAATCTTTCCTATATACAATCATGCAATGTCCTTTCCTTTGTTTTAGTTTGTAGTTCTGTAACCCTTTGATGTAGTTAATTTCAGTACGTATTTTAATTGTATTTAATTGTATTGTAATTGTTTAGAATTGTATGTAGGATGGATTGATAATCAAATGAAACTGAAACTGTGAGTAAAAAAAGTTAAAACGTTTGTAAGCCTGTAGTTCGCTAGCTATTCATCAAATTCCTTCAAACTGCTTCCTATAGTGTAGCTAAAGTGTCAACTTAGATGACAAGATTCAATTGGCAAAACCTGACCATATTGTTCTCAAGCTACAAGTGATGTTATAAAAGTGTTTCCTCTCGGCAACCTTCAAAACAGGATTAAATTTCTGGCTCAAACTTGCAAATATTTAAACTCCACAGCGATGGGAATCCCTGAGGCACTTTCTACCTCAGTGATTTCCCCGATGAAAAAAGAAACAAAACCTGTCCCCTGACAAGATGTGAACCTTCCCGGTACAAAACGCCTCACAGGTGAAACTTTGGATGCACATTCTGGCTAGCTGAAAAGTACACCTCTGACAGATAGAAAGGGACTGAATGATCAGAAGATTTGAGAATATTCGCTGCAGTACATTCTTCAAATTTTTCTTCAGAGTGGAGCCATTTTCTATTTCTAAATTCTTTTATTCCTAAATGCCTAAATGTTTCTAGGTTAACCTTTTATTCAATACCGGATACTAAGCACTGCATGCACAATCAACATGGGGCTGCATTAGTGCATTTGCTAGTACCCTGCAAAGGGAGAAGTCAAATAAATCTTGCTTTCTGTAAAAGAACCTAAGCCTGCCATTGATTATACCAAGGATTTTGGTAGTCATTGTTTCACGAGAGAGGTCACCATCAAGAAAACAGCCTAGATACGTAGCTGAAGGGCATTGTTTATCTTGATGTCGCTTCTTCTGATGTCCAGTTTTTTACTTCTTACCTTTTTTTACTTCAGTTTTCTACTGCCTGTGTATATTTTTCTACCAAATAGTATCAATTTTGTTCCGTTCTCTCCAAAATGAATGCTTAATTTGTGGTCTCAACAAACCAATCAAGCAGGGAAATAAGATTTATATTTAAGTGCTTTTCTATTTCATTGGCGTATCGTCTCTAAATATAAGACAGGACTCATCTGCATATAAAAGGAAATCACCGTCAACTGCCTGTGGCATTTACATACGAAAGGAAAATAAGTGGACCAAGAATAGATCCTTGTGGAACCCTACATGTTAATTCCCAGGGAACGAGGACTCTTTCCTATGTTTACAAAGAAAGCTCGGTTTGTTAGGTATGATCTAAAACAAGATATGAAGGAGTCAGTAAAGCAAGATATTTTATTTTGTTCAAGGAAAATTTCATGATCGATTGCGCCAAACGCTTTTTTTAGGTCAATCAATATCAAGCCCGTAAACATACGATTTTCAAATCCTTGTCTGATTTTGTCATTTAAGTATGACAAACATCAAGCTTCATAAAACTTCGTTGGGAAATGTTCACTAGGGGAGCGGATGTAAACATCAAGAATGTTATAAAATTCTTAAGAAACCTTTACGAAACTCTGAATACTCAAATAATGAGAATTTTTAGAAACTTCCAATTATGGGTCAAATTCTAAGTTTCTTGTCAAAAAGTACGCGCATTCTGATGCTTAGAAGGAGAGAAAAGAAACATCATGCAACTTATCATGTCAAGAAAACTAACATTTTTCGGTCACTTAATAAGGAGAGGCGATTTACTCCGTGTCATACTAGAAGGACGAATGTCATCAAAAAGATCCAGAGGAAGACCAAGAACTATGTGGATGGACAACATGGCTCAACATCGGAGAATGGATGGGAAGGAAACTTTATGGATGGCTTGTGAGGAAAGCTCAAGATCGAGAAAAATGGAGACAATTCATAGCAGCCCACCTATAACGAGTAGACGGCACATGAGAAGAAGAAGAAGAGGAGGAAGGCTAAAGGGGTGTAGAATCTCGTTAACTTACTACCAGCAACTCGCTCTTTAAACGAATCCACCAGACAAGTACTCTTAGAATAATTAAGCATAACATAATTCCCTTGAATGTGCCACCAGTGGTATTTTGACCTGAAGATTATGAGCAGGGCACATTATTAGTTAACTTAAGTCTGAAGTAATAAACAAAGGGTAAACAAAACACGATAATATTTATGCAAAGCTATAGAAGATCACTTCAGCCACGGCACGGAGAATGAAGCATTGAAGGAAAAGAGAGACGCTGCAATTTCAAAGAAATATACGAGCAATTATCAGCCAGAAAAGTGATACGTGTGAGACTGCACAGGTAACCTCAAAGTTTTGTAGATCAAAATTCATCCATGATATTTAATTATGTGATATCAATATGGCAATACGAAGAGAAAATAGTTGTATCAAAATCTCTTATCTGTTATTAAAATCATCAGTGTTTTTGCTTTGGTATGGGAGGGGAATGAGATAAGCCTACTTGAACTATACGTATTTTTGTTTATAAGAAACTAAGAATTTGAGCCTGTACTGAAAGTTTCTTAAAATTATCAGATTTTCAGTACTCGGAGTTTCTTACGAGTTTCTTGCGACTTCCATAACAATCTTTATGTTTACTTCCTGTGCCCTCGTGAACATTTCAAGACGAAGTTTTTTGAAGCCTTTCCATAGTTTAGACATTACTCAAGTGCCTTCCAAGTAATATGATACAGGAAACAAGTGAAAATAAGGTAAAAATAGGCTAAGGACTTCCTTGACTAAAATAAATAGTTTCTTAACTAATTTTTTCCCAGTACTGGAGTTTCTTAATTTTTTGGCGATCTTAATTTGTTTCTTAGTTTCTTAGAAGCAATTTCTTATATAAGAAAAAGAAAACAATACGTGAACCAGGGAAGTTGGATAGCAAGGATTGTTCTAGGTACGCGTATTTTTTTTATAAGAAACAAGAATTTGACCCAGCACTCAAAGTTTGTTAAAATTCTCATAATTTGAGTACTCAGAGTTTCTTAAGAGTTTCTTAAGAGTTTCATAACATTCTTCATGTTTACATCCTGTACCCTCGTGAACCTTTCACAGCAAAGTTTAATGAAGCGGTGTCATAGTCTAGGCATCACTCAAACATCACAAGTAGCTTCCGAATGAAATACAAGGAACAAGTCAAAATGAAAAAAATTTGTTTGAATTTCCTTGACAAAGAGAAAAAGTTTCTTAACTAATTTTGTTCCAGTATTGAAGTTTCTTAATTCTTAGTGATATGAGAGCTGAGAGCTGAGAGAAATTCTAATAAATGTAATCTTTCCTGGAAGAGAATAATGCAATTTTGAACCCAGATAAAGGTGATTGAGTTGACGTATTGAATAACGGTTCTACGGTATATGGAAACGTTTGGGGCTCCTCTCCTATCACAGATAAAAGGGGGATATATCAAATGGGGGAATATTCAGCCTTGTTCAGAAAAAGAGGAAGGCTACAGTAATTTATTTTTATAAGAAACTGAGCTCTGAACTTTTTATTACGGTTTCTCAACTTTGGGTCCAATTCTTCTGGTAAAAGTTTCTTGTACAGTTTCTTGATTTTCATAAAACTGAATTTCACAATTCAACATAATCAATCGAGGACCGCTAATATAACTTTTTTGAGCCTAGAAATTTACAAGAAACAAGAAAATCGAAAATAAAAATAATACTTTTTAGTATTGTTTGGGTTGGCTATACACCTTTCGTTTAAAAACACTTTGCAACTCATAGCCATAATATTGGAAAGTTTCTTTACTTCGAATTGACCACTGATCGCTTCTAGTACCTAGAGTTTCTTAGTTTTCTGGAAGAGGCTGTTACAGTTTCTTATAAGAGGTTTCTTATTAAAAAAATTCATTTATCTACAGGGCAAGTAAAAAAGGTATCCACTTTTTGAAAAATCGTACAACAAAACCTATCAATGCTGTGCATCAAAAAGTCAAATCTAAATGATAGTGAGCAGCCAATTTGTCATTACTTTTGGGCGTATTAAGAAATAGTACCTCATGGCTAAATCCTGATTTCAGCAAGAAATATTGCACCTAAAATTATGAAAAAAATCTCAAAAATCAAGTTGAAACGTCAGTAAGATGATGAAATAAAATTTTTGACAAATTAGCTGCATTGTTTTTCCTGTACGATGTTTCAAACAGTGTATACATTTTTTTGACTAGGCCGGTATCTAAAAATGTTTCGTTGTTTGGTACAAGGATGACGAAAACAATCCTTTTTAAAGCATTCTCTTTTTCAGTTCACAAGAACAGACAATTCAGGATGCTGTCATCAACAAACTGCAGATATTTAATAGTTATTTTGTTGATTTGGATAAGTGCGTATTATTGCGAAAGCAGAAAAGTGAAGAATTTGCCAAAGCAAGGCCATGACAGATCAAAAATTCACGTAACTATTGATGTCGATTCGAAAGATACTCGTAAAGGGAAATATATGGATTTGTCGAAAGGGAAAATTGAGAATGTTCGAATAGAGAGTGATGACGATGAAGATGAGGATGAGCATGAGCATGAAAGGGGCGAGGGGGCTGTAGGGATCGATAAGGGAGCCAAAGGGAAGTTAAGGAAGAAGGCTGGAAAGCCAAAAGATAGAAAATCGAAAGATGTGAATAGGAGGAAGGAAACTGGCAAGAAAAAAAAGAAAATGGGTAAAGACAAGGGGAAGAAAGAAAGTAAAGGCAAGAAACACGACAGGAACATAACAGAAAAAGAGAAGGTAAAGAAAGCAACAAGAGAAGGAAAACAAAGGAAAGAAAAGAAAACTGGTGAGAGAAAAAAGAAAATGGGTAAAGACAAGGGGAAGAAAGAAAGTAAAGGCAAGAAACACGACAGGAAGATAACAGAAAAAGAGGAAGAAAAGAAAGCAAAAAGCAAAGGAAAACAAAGGAAAGAAAAGAAGCAACAGAAGGAAAATAAGACGAGAAAGGCGTCGAAGGATAAGATTAAGATTAAAAAGAAAAAGAAAAAGAGTAAAAAATTGAAGAAAACAGAATTTGTTCCGAATCCCGAAGGAAGCCCAAATCCTGATGGTTTGAGAATTCCATTGACATTTCACAGAGAAGATATTCGCGAAAGTAAGAATGGGTCGTCTTTGAACAAACAAGGAGTGGATGGTCAGGGCTCGGAGATTGACGTCGCCGACATAAAAGATGATCATTCTGAGAGCAATTCTCTTAGGCCCGATAAAACATCGAAGGAAGTTGATTCTAGTTCGAATAAGATTGAGAGTAATTCGAATGCCCTAGGCAAAAATTCAAATAGGAAGGACAGCTCGTCAAATGCTGCAGATAAAGATTCGAATAATATTGGCAGCAGTTCGAATGCGCTAGACAAAGATTCGAATAAGGCTGGCAGCAGTTCAAACATCTCAGACACAGATTCGAACACGGTTCACAGCTCTTCGGATGCCTTGAGCAAAGATTCGAATAATATTGACGGCTCATCGAGCAATATCGATATCTCAAATACCTTAAACAACAATTCAGATGGAATAAAATCAAGCGAACGTAACACTGGATCAAAACAAAATGATTCTAACAAAACTTTGAATGGCGAAAGTTTAGTTAATGCTCCAGCAACTCACAAATTGAGAGATATCACAAAAGAAATAATAATCACTGCATTGAAAGAAGTGCACTCATTGTCGCAGAAAAATTCGAGCAGTGCCAACACGAATGCAGAGAAGGGTGCCAGTATGAGCAGTCCATTGGAAGTTAAGATGGTCAGTATTTGTTTGAATATCTCTTATTTCTGATGTGAAAGTTGACATTGTTAGCAAGGCAAAATTCAGAGATAATATTGTATCAATTTTGTGGATAGTTTTGGTACTTTTTGGCACAGTAAACCACACTTGTGTCTGCCTCTCATGAATTTGCGGGATGAGTGTAGTTTAGCGGGCGGCGCTAAATGTCATATACCTTTTGCAGATATTAAACTGAACAAACCACTAACCCTAACTTACCCTAACTAACCCTAACTAACCATAACTTACCCTAACTAGCTCTATCCCCCTTAATAACCATAAAACCCTTTTCTGAAACTAACCCTAACCCTTACCGTATGACACATAACAACACAACATTCAAGTGCTGTCCGCTAAACTGCACTATAGCCGAATTGCTTATACCGCATTCACACTGACACAGTTGAACTAGCTTAATCTAAACCAGGTTAAATTTCAACCAATCAAATGCATTCGATTTGTTGGATTGACTAATCAGATTGCCCCATTCGGTAACCTGGTTTAGTTTAAGCTGGTTTAACTTGCAAGTGTGAATGGGGGTATTAGTTTTCCTCTCAAAACAAAGTGCATGACAAATACCTAGAAATAATTTTGGTATGAGCTGGTAGCTAGAGCTTAACAATGTATTTTTTATTGAAATTTTTAACAACGTATTGCTGCCAGTATAACAGGGATTCATCCCAAGGGTGTGTTTGATTGGCCTACCCATCTGAACCTACCAAATTCTGAAAATATTAGACTTGTTAGCAGCAGACAGCAAAAGATGTTAGCTTGAACTACCGGGTGAGTCTTAAAATTTAACAACCATTTGAAAATCGTATTTGCTACAGTAGGAGAGATTTCTACTTGCTAATTTACTATCTTGAATACTGTAGCTTGCTTCTAACAAGCTGCTGATTGCTCTCCTGTTTGCCAAAAATTTAGGCAGTTGAAGCATATGTAGACCCTAAATATTCATCAAGTAGAAATACTTAGTGTTGTCGAATATGATTTTTCTGCTAGTGACGTTATGATTCTTCTGCTAGTGCCTTGATAAAAGGTCTAAATTGGCCTACTGTAGCGGATATGTTAAAATTGAAACAGCTTGCATGGTTTAAAAATCAATAAATGATCTTGCTCCAGATTACCTGTCAGAAATTTTTACAAAAAATTCGACATGCAGTATGAAAAAGTTGAGAAACAATGCAACTGATCTCCAAGTCCCACTAATGAAAACATGTAATGGTCAGCGAGCATTCTCATATCGTGGTGCTGGAGTTTGGAACCTCTTGGATTCGGAAGTCAAGCAGGCATCCTCTTTCAAAGAATTTAAAGATGCTTTAAAATAATTTATTTTGTTACCTATCTATCTTTTATTTATTATTGTAATTAGAATAGGGTTTTACTTTATATGACTTAATTTTTGTAAGACTTTATGCACGGCCCCCCCGAAAAGCAGTCTTTCTTGACTGACGGGGTAACCGTGGTTAAAGAAATTTTAAAATGAATGAATGAATGAATGAATGACTGAACGAATGAATGAACGAATGAATGAATGAATGAATGAATGAATGAATGCAAATGCAGAAGTCAGCATCTCAATTTAGAAGTTGATACAAAGAAATCATAGAATATTATGTAATGAATTAGAATCCTGAGGTCTGAATTAGGATATGATGATGCGCCGACGGCGCATCGAGGCAAATTTAGTCTTACATTGAAATCTCATTTGTTTATTATTTGCAGAGAAAGCAAAAGCGGAAATGATGGAATTAACCACCTTGTAGTTGGCATTTACAGATATGGACGGCTTCAGTATAGCAACTGCAGTCTACCAACTTCAGGCTAGCATGTCAGTCGAGGTATAAAGAAGAGTGACTCTTGAACAGTTGATTAAGGTACCAAATGCTGATGGCCACTAATATGAATTTAGGTTCACTGGAATATGAAAGAATGGACTTGAAGCAAAAATTTAATTTTTCATTGCTATGTCACTGCTGCGTAAGATGAACAAAATTTTGCGGTGATATATATTCAGACATAAAAGTGTTGTGCTCTATGGCCAATGCATAGCAAAGTAGAAAAAGAATGACATTCAAAAACATTCCTGTAAAGACTGATCTATCAAAAGATTATCTTTAAAATGCAATCTTGTTGACAAGGCCGGCCCCCGAGAAAGTCTCCAGTACGACAACGTATTTTCTTGACCGACTACGTATTTTCTATTGTGGAGCTTAATACTAGATTTTAAATTCGCTTATTACATGTACGGCGTCAACGAGCAGGTAGATAAAATACTGCATAGTTGTGGTATTTTAAAACTGATACTAAGATAATCAAAATTTTCATACAATAAAATTCAAGAAAAGTAAAATAAACACATTTTTGTAATTTTCAAGTGTCCGGACTTTTTTCGCCAACCCTACCGGGTGAGTATGAAAAATGTTCAGACATTTGTGAGTCGGTAGCTTCAAACCATCCATCAGATAGCTACAAACTGATAATTTTTATGTAACTAACATGTCAACTTAGATACAAAATTTCATCTGTCAAAATCGGCTGTATTGTTCTTAAGTATCAAGCAATTTTATGACAATGAAATCTTAAAATTATTCAAAACAGACCTAAAATCCTTGATCAAATTTTGAAACAATTTAACCTCGAACTACTAAAAAACAAGGCGAAGAACGTTCACAAGAGTATGAAATTACGCAGCAGCCGCTCTATGCAAGTAAGATGTTTTAGCAACAAGATAAACATATGGAGTTTGATGTTGACAGATGTTTGGCTGAATAGAAAATAACGCTAAAGATGGTGGCTCCAAAGACTCTGCTGTATTTTGCTGCAAAGCATGATGGTAAAAAGCTCCCTGACGATCACCTAACGAAAAAAATACTTCGGTCTGCCGTTTCGACTAGCTAGCTTGAATTTGAATCGACCTTGAATTCGAATGCAACATGGTTCGAAAGGAAACCCTTTCCAAAGCAAAGAAAGTAAAGTTTTGATTCGAATATAATTTTTAATTAAGATTCGCGTTCGAATTACAAATTTTCCTGTTTGTTTACATTGATTCCTTGTTCCGAACTTTACCACAGCTAGCTAGTCTAAACGGCAGACCAAAATTTGTATGTCGTTAGGTGGTCGTCAGGGAGCTTTTTACCAGCATGCTTTGCGCGGCCGCCATATTTAGCGTTATTGTCTATTGTTAGCGAGTTTAATCAATAGTTTTTAGGCCTGTTTCAAAGATTCTGAAATGAAACAGTTTCATAAAATAGCTTGTTGCTCGAGAAAGATACAACTGATTTTGCGCAAGTAAATTTTTGTATTTAATTTGACACGCGAGACATTAGTTCAAAGGAATTTACTAAATAGCTGCAAAGCTGTAGGCCAGCAGACTTCTCAACATTTTTCCGAGTCACCCAGTATACACTTGTTATCTGAGATAGAAGCAAATAGAATGCCAATCTCTCTATTATTATGGTGTCAGTGGTTTAAACATACATTTGTATGGAACTTGAAGAAGGAAATAGCAGTGTTTAGTTTATCAGCAACAATCTAAAAACTTCAAAAGATGTTGTCAATATGCTCAGGTGCTGTCTATCTTAAGAACTGTGTGCCAACCAAGAAGATAATTTTAATAGAGATGACATAATGATTGACAAATAAATTGCGTTTAGAGGTAACACAGTTTCTAGTAGAAATCAATATTAGCATACAGTTAGACAGCTGTGGCGATCTCATATTGTAGCATCTCACGGTCTTCAACAAATACAGAAAGCTGCACAAGCTTTGAATAGAAGTAAAGGTTGTATTAGTCTTGCTACGTTTATAAGCAACCACAATAATCAGCTATCAACCTGCCTTATGTATTGCATCAAATGAAACAATCTTGAGAATAACGAGTGGTAATACCGGGTAAGCCATAAAAAGAGCTCACACTTTTGAAAATTCATAGCAGCACGAGCAATGGAATTTGAATTTGAATGACATTTCCCTTGATATAAGAGAGGTTGAAGTATTTTTCTGATTTTTATCGCGTTTTTATCAGCACTGAAAATATACTTTAACGAAATTTAATCGGTTGCGAAATGCCTGAAAAGGGCCCAAAACACTTGATCAAATCGCAAAGAAACTCCTCGCACCAGAATGATAAAGAAAGTACAATTATTTGGTAGACTCTATTATTAGGTGATCAACAAAAAACGCCATGAGCTGGCTTGTGCCTAGCTCCCCGAAATCTTTTGCTATTGACACGCGTCATCTACATTCAATCAAAATATCCTTCCTGGTTGGTTTGAGCGAAGCCCATCCTCAACAAGCTATGTAGTAAAAAAAGACAGATTATATAACAAATGCATCCGTTATGTTTGATTGACAAGCCATCACAAAAAATTTAGCGATTGCAGACAAAGAGATTTCAATAAAAAACAAAGAAAACCGCAAAATACTCCGAAACTTGGGTGGTCATATTTTTAAGATTATGAGAAAATATTAAGTTGTCGCCATTTTGCAATATCATTTTGCGCAAATTTGCGGCTCTCGACTTCAAGCCAAAAATAATTCATTTTCGTATCATTCGTCTCGAACTCCTCCCACGCATGATTAGAGTATTATAAATATACTTTTTCGGCTATTCTACGAAAGAGTCTGGATCGAGCGATATTTATATACATTTTTACTCGAATTGTTCAATGGACCTTTTAGCTATTCTAAAAACGAGTCTGAATCTAACGATATTTTCATACATTTTATAGAATTTTCGAATGTGCACTAAAGTCATAGAAGCTCTAACGCCACTCAATCAAACTTTTCATTTAAAAATGTATACAAATATAGCTCGATCCAGACTCCTTTGTAGAATGACTAAATGGTCAACTGAACGGCGTTAGATCTTTTATTATGTTGTGCACATTCGAAAATTGCCAAATTTCTACAAGATGTATAACAATATTGCTCGATACAGACTCTCCTAAATCTAAAATGTTTAATCCTTCCCGGCTTCCCGGTTGAGTGCTCTCTAAGCTCCGTTTAAAAGCACTACGATGTTTCCGCTAAACGATTGCACGGAGATAATGAAATGGGCCATAACCGTATGCCGTGCCGTATTGAAAGGAATTTCCACCAGAATTTGCCTACTAAAGTATCATATCCAAAATATCATATCCTTTTGGCGACATTTCAATCAACTTTTAACCTCGATGTAACTTTTCCGTAAACAAATTTTCTCAAAGATCGATGCAAAAATTTAAAACCTGCTTCTAAAAGAGAATAGTTGAAAAGAAAATTATCAAGTTATTTGGTGCTGCCTTATGAAGGTCACGCAGAACCTGCTGCATCACTCAACCGTGAAGCAATTTGAATAGAGATCAAGGCATGATCCTGAATAGGGGCGCAGCCACCTAGGAAGTTTATAGACGCGATCAGCATCGCGAATAATTCCTCGTTTGGCGATTTTAGAATTTTTCAACCCAAGGCCACGGCAAAGGCACTTACAACCAAAGAATTAGGTGAAGGTAAGAAAAATATATCTCTTCTTATAATTATTGCCTATATGTTTCTTAGTAGTGTATTCAGAAGCGAAATTTCGGTTAAAGTTCGACGTTTGCTCTTTGAGTAATAACTGGTGGTGCCGCTCGCATATGTGTGAAATTTAGGCCATCATTAACTAAACGATGAATGTTTACGAAAATGAACGTTCTACTTCACAAGTCTTCTTGAATCTAAAACTGGATGCACACATGAAATCTTTGATTGATAGACGTGTTTAGAAGGTGGTACAAGAATACGTGATATTGCTAATGTAACACTGGCCGACTGTAATTGTAGAAGGAGCCGTTACAACATTGTTTACAAATTGGATAGTGTGAAAAGATTTGAAAATATTGCTTCACTTTTCAATCCAACTAATATTTGATTAATATGGCGTTCGAACCATTTCTATACACAACTAAATATACTCAAGTTCACCATACACTGAAGAGTAACAATTTGAAACTCCTGAATTACTAGAGTGCACATATTTTTAGAAGCAACTTCAAAACTATTCTGGGCTATTAATTCATATCAAACTGCCAACGTGGGAGCCTCAAACTATCGCGATATATTTCCATCTTAGCTGTACATAAATCAGTACAATACGCAGTAAACTGTACGAAATCGACTGTTGTATGAAGGATATACAGTATACAGTATACAGTATACAGTATACAGTATACAGTATACAGTATACAGTATACAGTATACAGTATACAGTATACAGTATACAGTATACAGTATACAGTATACAGTATACAGTATACAGTATACAGTATACAGTATACAGTATACAGTATACAGTATACAGTATACAGTACGGTACATATAGTACGTTGAATTTTGGGCAACATGTAGCATTTGATCTTGATACAATTCTTGATATGATAAAAAGCGAGACAACAACTATATGTGCACAGCATTATCTGATCTTGCACCCGGTTATCTTTTGTTGTTGTTGTNGTATACAGTATACAGTATACAGTATACATTATACAGTATACAGTATACAGTATACAGTATACAGTATACAGTATACAGTATACAGTATACAGTATACAGTATACAGTATACAGTATACAGTATACAGTATACAGTATACAGTATACAGTATACAGTACGGTACATATAGTACGTTGAATTTTGGGCAACATGTAGCATTTGATCTTGATACAATTCTTGATATGATAAAAAGCGAGACAACAACTATATGTGCACAGCATTATCTGATCTTGCACCCGGTTATCTTTTGTTGTTGTTGTAGAGTAAACAACGCTCTATACTAGTACCTTTTTCTGTTAAAATCCAATAAATGATCTTAATCTTTTCAGAACATTTAGTTTTGTAGGACCTTTTTTACAGAGATTTGATATGTGTGCATCGAAGCTCAATTTGCTATCCAGAATTACGCCAACAAGTTTTACAGTTTCTTCAGATTTGATGTCATGACTTTGAAAGCATATATTTTGTCTACTAGTAGTTTCCCGATCCTTTCTGACTAACAAAGCATGCAATTTCTCAGGGTTTGGGATAATTTCGTTTCATTCTAGCCAAGTTAAAGCGATATTGGCTTCATTCTCCAAAACTCTAAAGAGCTCGGCATAGTTTTCAAAAAATATGAAAGTGTATTATCATCAGCATAGATGTGCAGGGTTGCCTACTTTATAAAGAGAAAGAGGTCATTTAGAAACAAATTAAATAATTTCGGACCAAGCACAGAACCCTGTGGGACTCCTGATACAACATTTTTAAAGGAACTATTTGAATTGTTTATCTGGACACACTGTTTTCTACGTTTTGAATAGGAATAGATAAAAGAACTAACGCATTTGCCATCTGTATTTAGAAACAATTCTGCCTGTAATGTATACATGAATTGCACAATGCCATTACCGATGTCATTGTTCCAAGGAAAAACAATTTGTAGCGGGCAGAAAGCAATATCTTTCCGTGGTGTAAAGACTTGGAATAAATCGACTTCTGATGTCAACAAGCACTTTCTTTTAGCATAGAGTAGGGTAAAATTTTTGTAATTTAATTGAATTGGTTTACAAAAAAAAAAGATCTCAAAATTGTATAACTAGATCTTGCTAGAAGCTGTCAACGCAATTTTGCTACCATAGAGTCGAGTTATAAGTCAGATATAATTTTTGCAATTTCAAAATTTGAGGAGCACACAATTTAAAATTTGAAGAGCATACTGTATGATTATTTGAAAACGCCATATGAAAGTATACAGCATACATTGTTTTGTCAATCAATAGGATTTTCAAATCCTACACAACTGGGCATCCATTCTAAAATAACTTCTTCCAGATATCATGTTGTGAAATTCTCTTTTTGCAGGTTTCTAGGAAACCAGCCTCTGCCTCAAAATGAGGACATTAGCAATATTATTGCTGGTTTCACTTGCGTTATTGGGACATGTAACAAGCAAGGCAACAAAGAAAGCTACGAAAAAAGACATTGCAGCCTATAAAGCTGAACATCAAAAATGGCTAGATTTATATAAATTCAAACCAGAAAAGGCAGCAGAAAAGGAAGAAAAAGAACAAAAGAAAAAGGGAGTCAAAGAAGCTAATGTGCCAGAGGCTCCAGCTGTTGCTCCTGCACAGCCACAGGCAAACCAAAATGTACAGGAAGCTGCTCCTGCTCCTGCTGAGCAACAAGCAAACCAAGTACAGCAACAAGCTGAGAAAGACGCTGCGAAGCAGAAGAAAGAGGAAAAAGCTAAAGCTTTTCAACAAAAGAAAAAAGCTGCAGCTAAGAAGAAGCAACCACAGTAAGTCACTCACATCTCATCTGGATTAAGGATAAATAAATACAAGGCTATGTTCATATGGGATAGGTTCCAGCTGGGCCAGCCCGGAAAGGCATTTTGCCAAAAATTGCTTGGTCTTGGAATTCCATTACGAAATCTCCAGGCCAGCCCACAGCCTATTTCTAACTGATTTTGAAGTACTATTTTTAAAATTTCTCGGGAAAGGCTTCCGTTAGTCACGATCATTTGCTGCTTTAGATCAGGGAGATTAATCTATTTAATCTCCCTGCTTTAGATGGCCAATTCTTCATAACAGATGCGTTTTTCGACGATCTAAAGGGCGTGGTCACAAAATTTTTTCCCAGGGGCAAGCTCCGGACCCCATTTTGCTCATTCCGCTCGCATCTGGTTTCAGCCCCCCCCCCCAAGTATGAATTTCGTCCTGACGGGCCTGTCGGATTAATTCACATGAAACAAAACCAGCCAATCGTCTGTCACCTTAGAAAAAATCCACTAAACTGGTACACCAGTCCCCCACTTGGGTTCTTTATGAAATTAAGTTTATGCTTCCACTTCTGTGAGTTGCAGTTGTAGCAAAGCATATCAGCTGATAGTCAAGGGTTCAACATCACTCCAGAGACAGCTCATAAGACTCAGCTATGTTCTTTTTCTTTTCCCTAGATACGTATGGCAAACAGAAACCGCACCAGGTAGCAAAGACTTGAAAGTGCCATTGACATTCGCAGATAAAGGAGATGCCCCAGCGAAAGAAACTGCCCCACAAAACCCAAAACAAGCAGCAAAACCAGAAGCAAAAGTACATCAACCAAAACTCAACGCTTCACCAGCTAAACCATCAAAAGCTATCAAGAAATCGAAGCACTCTAAGAAATCTAAAAAGCATGCCAAGAAAGCAAGCAAGGTAATCTTTATGGATTTTTGCAGACTTAGACCCTTTTGAACTGTACAGGTACAACTTTGGATCCGTAACAAACGTGTTATAGACAAGCCTCCGTTTATACTTCAACTGTTGATCCGTTACACTTTCTTTATCTTCTGCCGGGTGAGCCAAAAAAATGTATAGACGTTTGAAAGCCTGTAGCTCTCAAGCCATTCTTCAGATTCCTATAAACTGATAATATCAGTGTCGCTAACATATCAACCTAGATAAGAAAGTTCAGTTTGTTTAAATTGGCCGTATCTTTCTCAAATTTCAAATGATTTTATTAATAGCTTCATCTCAAAATCCTTCAAAACACGCCTAAAATCTTTGAGCAATCCAGCTTCCTGATGATAGAAAATAGAAAAAACCGGCTGAATATAACTGTTCCAAGTGGATACGATTATGCAGCAGCCTCTTTGCATAACTAGTATGCTAGTAAACGTCTGAGTGACAAGATAGAGAGATAAAATTTGATTATGATAGCTGTGGGGCTATATTGCTAGCAAATTTGATCAAGGCTTTCAAGCCTGTTTTGAAAGATTTTGAGAAGAAGCATTTTTAGAAAATCGCTTGTAATACGAGAACGATTAGACCAATTTTGACAAACTAAATTTTCCTATCTAAGTTGATATGTTAGCTACACAAATATTATTAGTTTATAGGAATCTGACAAGTGATTTGAGAGCTTCATGTTTTGACTCACACGGTATGCAAAAGGTCTTTGTAGCATCACAGTGTAAATGCCCTTGACCTGTCACACTATTGTTACGGATCTACAGCTGTACTGGCCCAGTGTAATTGAGGTATTAAATACCCTTTCCAGGTCTGCTTAGATTCAAGGCTTGGCTCGCCGATGTCTTTTAGATGGTTGACAATTCTAAAGTACTGCAGATTATCTTGGTTTCATGGTAGTTGTGTTTCTCGTGAATGACTGTGGACGGTAGTCGCTTAAGTTGCGAGGAAATATACTGCCTTTTAAAAACTACAATTAAGCAAAAGAATGAAGATTTACATCTAATCGAATATATTTCTGGACGTTTTAAACGTTTCAACAATTTTGAGGTCACAGGCGAAACTCTGCAAATCAAGGTCAAGGTCATATGGTCTATATTGATTGAGGTCATGGGCCATTAGAAATAAAGCCACTTGTTGCAAATTCACACAACTAGAACATGGTTTCATTTTGATTAGGTGTGTGAGCTCAGAGCAATAACTGTGACAATTCTGCAGGACGGCAGGATTATAGAAAATATATTTTGTCCAGAGTCTATGGGTTCGAGATCAATCGCTCGTATATTTTTCCAACAAAAAATATTACAATTCTCTCCAATAGAAAGGAGATATTGGAGTCAAAGCATCATCATCTGCAGAAGTAAACCTTGAAGGCAAAGACAAAGAAGAATGTCCACCACCATGCCCACCTCCACCTCCACCACCTTGCCCACCACCACCTCCTCCATGCCCACCGCCACCACCTCCTTGTCCACCACCACCATGCCCAGCACCACCACCACCATGCCCATGCCCACCACCATGCCCAGCTCCATGCCCACCACCGCCACCACCAATGGAAACCACCGAAGTTGAGACACAGGTACGTTGACTTAATTATCTAATACTTCAAAAATTTTTAACTTGATGCTATACCTTGTGATATTTGCTAATCCTTCTGACAACTGACCAAAGATTGATGCTCACACCTAGGAAGAAATTCGATAGCGTGAAGCGATTCTTTATCGTCCATTTTTAAACATAGTGAGCAACAAAAATGGGTCAAAATATGCTGTTCTACAGAAAGAGATGTTTCTCCTGAACAATATTTAAAAATAGCGGTGAAATGAGCATTCTACTGAGGAGAATAAGCTGCTTACCAAAGTTAAGTATAGTTCGTTTATTCAACTTATCAACCGTTCTCCTCAGCTAAAGACCTGATAAAATTCAATAAAAATGTGTTTGTTGCGTGGGTACCATTAACAATGAAACAAAAATATAATAGATAAATAATTGTAGTACCATAAAATAGCGTAGATGTATAAAACACGACGTTTCGAGCATGTACTCGTTATCAAGACTCGTGCAGATATTCGAGTCATCTGATACTTTCAGTCATCTGATACTCGTGCAGATGACTGAAATGGTTTTGATAAAAGAACAATCAACGCTGAAAATATTGTTGAAATAAAAAAATGCAACCTCTTTTCGTTTGGATCACTTTGTATCAAATTTCGTACAGGAAATCTTTTGAGCGTTTGGTCCCAAGTACGAGTGCTAATTTGTTGATAAGCTGAATGAACAAACTGTACAGTTCATGACATATATCAGAGGAAATTTCTAACTGATTAAAGTATCCAGAGTAAACAAGGAGACGTGGTGCTGACTTGTATCATGATTAAAAGCTTTGTATGAGAATTGTATAAAGATGATATCCTTAAAGTTAATATCTTCAGGGTTCTATGGGGCTCTATAGGTCACACTATTCAGTTATCTGCTAATTACACCATATATGTTTTTGATAACAACGGTTGTTTTACTCTTAAAACGACGGTAATCTGAATAAAACTCCTTTGAGCTACATTGATCGTTGCTTGCAAGACTTGACAAGAAGAAGACGATAAATGTTTAGCCTATAAATAATGAAATCAGAAATGTCAAACGGCAAATGTAAAGTTTTGTCAACATTTCGGAAGGCACTTTGAAACTTTTGTTTAAATGAAGATTTTTTTCAAAATGAAAGTGAAAACTCTGAAAACGTGTACTAAATAGGTGAATTGTATGGGAAATCAATCGGAACTTGGGAACCAACCATGAAACTTTATGATATATTCTATGTACAAATCAACATAAATTTTGTCATAAAACAAACATAATACTGCTTTTAAACTTTTATTAGACTTTAAAGAAATTTAAGGAGTTTAGAGAAGGAGGGAGCACATCTACGAGCTATTGAAAAGTCATCTGTTTGCTGTTTTATCGAAACGAATCGAAAGTTGTCTTTCGCAACGTGTAAGTGAAATCACGAGGAGGAGGGGGGGGGGGGGTTATTCCATAGTAAAGGTACCTGGGGATGTGCCTCGCTCAAGGGTATAATTTTCAGACTTCTAGTCTAGCCAAGGGTATGCTTTTTGGCAATTTTAGTCTAGGCCAGTCTAGGCAAGGGTATAATTTTTGGCAATTTTGGTCCAGTGAAGGCCAAATTTTCTTAAGTTGTGATTTTGGTCCAGAGAAGGCGAAATTTTGGTGATTTGTGCCTAGAAAACGGCAAATTATGGCACTTTTGGTCTAGAAATTAGTCTAGCCAAGGGTCTCATTTTTACAAAAATTGGTCTAGCCAACGGTACCATTTTGGAGATGCTCGCGGCACACCTCTATCCGAAATTTGGCCAAGAACCCTCCCCCACCCGCGTGAGTGAAATATGCAGATCGGCTAGCACTTTTGCAAATCATAATAGCTCGAATGTGGATTTCATTTTCTTCTTTAAAGGAGAATACGAAATTCAAGCTAACTCCTCCCTGCTAACTTGGTTACCATATGTTAAACAAAATATCGGGCAATCTTATTGGCGAACTCCAATGTCTCCTTGTCAACAGAAAAAAGACAAAAAAGACTGTCCGAAAAAGGATGACTGTCCGAAAGATAAGGACAAAAAGGAAGAGAAATCGAATGCTGCTGTCAAAGCGGATACGAAAGTAGATGCAGCTGGTGATTCAAAGAAGGGGAGAAAATAGACTTGAACTTTGGACTTAATAATTTGACTTTGACCTTTAGAATCTGAGCTTTGAACTTTACAGTAAAACTGAAATAAATTTGAGCGGCTTTATAAAGTACAGGGTTTTGCTTAAGGATCATTTGAATCACAAAATGAAAAAGGTTTTTGGGTAATTCCCTAGCAAAGATATCAAGAAAATGAGAATTATAAGAGTTGATCTTTGACCCTAATGATTTGACATGTAACCTCCAGGTTACATGAATCCGTAGAAATTTTATCTTTATATTCAAAAATTCAGTTTTCATAATTCATAACGATTAAATACCGTAGAATAAGTCCTTTTTTAATTGCTGACAAAAAACACATTTCATTTGTGATTCAGATGAGATTAGATATTAGTTATTTAATACTAATCAAATGCAAAATTTCGGATCTCAAAGATTCGCAGTATCTCCATTTAGCTAGCCACATACAACATTTACGTCTGACCACTGCCGTCTACAGGGTCAGTAGCATCGTATGTTATTGTCCCTTTGTTCAGCTTTGTTAGCTTTATGTGCCGAGGTAGACATTGGAGTTCGCTTGTAAGATGGTGAGGTTTTCCTTGAAAATTTTGATACCGGACAGTACATGTTTTTAGTGTACTAAATTATCCAATTTTATTTCCAGCGTATTCTTTAAAGCTCTATTTTTGAAATAACCTGTTCTCCTGGTACAGGTTTTCTTCGAATTTATTCTCTCACAGTAGTAGGAATTTTCTCAAAATTTGATAAAACAATAACGAGGCTGAAAATGTGTTTCTATTGCCAAAATGAACATAGAAGAATCTCGAAGTAACTGTAATTAAAATAGCAGGCAAATATAAATGAAAGCCTCACCATCTTCAAGCATACCTAACGTCTATTGAAAAGTCTTGTCACTTCTAAGAAATATGCACCAGGTCCAGGCATTTTTAAACACAAATTAACCATTGTATAGAAGTGCTCACGGCAGTAGTTTGCAAAAACAAGTTGACAAATCACAATAGCATGTACAAAAGAAAACTGATTTATTTGTTTAATTAAGAAAGGCTTCAAAAGGACCATCCGTCCGACAAAAAAATAAGCGGGTACAGAGAATTGATTCAAGCCACTATTAATGTTCTCATCATTTTCGGCTGCAACCATGATATCATAAACGGCAAAAATTAGTATTTAGTGCAGCCAGCAAAAAGTTTAAACGGAGTGCCACGAAAAAGAAATCAAAGATTTTAACAAGTTGTAGAGATACGAGATATTGCTGAAAGCTGCAGCTGCTCGTATTATCTTGGGAACTTCATCTGTAGACATCTGCAGATATTTCCCATTAACTTTGCGTCACTTAATATCAAATTGAAGTGAAACTTATTTCCTTCTTTAGTCATAGTTTTATAACTGTCTAAAGACGTGTCATGTAACGGCAACTTCTGATGGTGTCAAATTTGTTCGGTTCACTCTACTACTTTCGCAGACCGGTCGTTTTGGAAATATTTGGTCTATCATTTACCTGTTACATTGACAAATTCTCTCAGCGAAGTTTTCACAACCAAAGATATCCTTTTCAGGGCTACCGAGAGACTTTGTGAGGTCTGGGGCAGAAAGCCAAACTAGGGCCACTTGAAAATGTAGATGGATTGAAAATGATGGATCTGCCCTTTCCCACAATTTTTAGAAAATGTTGGTCCACCACACCCTCTAGGCTCTCTGAAAACATGGGAAACGCCCCTTTTAGCATTATTTTTCACTACCATAACTTATTTTGGGGACCCTCTAAAGTCAGGGCCTGCGGCAATCTGTCCCCTTGCCCCATCTCGACGGGCATGGTTAATTCTAACGCAAACGTGAAGTGACAAGNCTTTTGGGATTTTGATCCATAATATTAAATGTTAGGGTATGTATTTTGCATATCCTGTAAATTTTGGGATATGGTTTTTGGAAAATCTATAAATTTTAGTAAATTTTGGGGTATGGTTTTTGGAAAATCTATAAATTTTGGGGTGTGATTTCACATGTCAAAATGGCACACCCCCGTCATCTCCCTATTGAAGTTACCCCCCCCCCCTCCGGGATTTATAGCTTAACTACATAAAAAAGCACAAGCGTTCACATGAGAAAACATTTTCCCGGCTAGCCGAGATCTCGCTTGAGCACTACCGGGATCCCGCCTAGGCGAGGAAATATTTTCCCATATGAACAGGTTTTCCCGGCAAAGCGGGGTAGACTCATTTGCTTATCATTAATCCTTTGGCGCCAGAGACAAAGCACTATTGGCAAACCGGGGAAACTTTTCTCATATGAAAGGTCAATGATCACTTCCTCGGCTAGGCGGAATTCCCGCTTCACCGGGAAAATGCCAGGGAAACTTTCTCCATATGAACAGGCCCTTAGAAAGATGCCTTCTAAGCCGGTGTTAGAAAAAAGAGGCGAAAACGATACCCTGAAAGGAGTGCACATCTCGTTAGCAAAATATTTTAATTCCTCTCCCCCCCCCGGGCATTGACCGTAAATTCAATTGGAGTCGTTTTCACAAGCAGACATTTTAGCGAGCAGCAAGGGTGAATTTCATAAAACAAAGGAATCAGTCTCCGATAATGCAAAGCGACTTTCAATTCTGAAGAACAGATTGCACACTTTCAGCGCATCCAAGTATAAGGTCTTGCTATCTTTGCTTATTTTGATCTGATTGAGTGCACTCAAAGCACGGGCCTTAGGAAACTCTGAATTAAAAATTAGATTTTCCGATCATACATCGAATATTTTCCTAATTTTTATTTCAATCGTGATACATCGAGGGAGAAGTGCGTGGCAGAGTGACGTGACGGAGATCCATTATGCCACCACACTTGAGCAATACTTGTGAAATAAAAATTAGGAAAAATACTCGATGTATCATCGGAAAATCTAATTTTTAATTCAGAGTTTCCTAAAGACCGTGCTCAAAGGTCTGAAATCTATTTTTTAGAACTGTAAATTGCTTTGTCTTGTCGGTGAACTGATAGAGTTGTTTAAGCCCTGGCCAAACGATCCATCATCTCGTCCAACATTCGCCCAACAAATGTTGGCTGTCAATGTTGGATCGTTTGGCCACTCTTGTTGGATCTTGTTGGCAGGCCCAACATTTTTCGGATTGAAGTTTAAAATCGATCAAAATTGTTGGAGGTCATTGATGGAATTCTTATTGTTTGGAGGCATTATTGCATCAATGTTCAAACTTTCAAACGGATCAATGTTCAAGCCAAACGATCCAACATTTAACCCAACAATTGTTGGCTTAAATGTTGGATCAAATGTTGGATGGTTTGGCCAGAAGAAGTTCAAATATGAATATTTTTGTAGGTGACGCCACAGGAAATGTAGAAGGAAATTCAGGCAGTGAGAGTGGATCAGAGGGCGCAGGAGCCGCAGGTACGTCTATGTCATTGTTAGATGGCCTTTATTTCTTTACACTGTTTCTAGACATGACTTTTCGAAAAAGAAAAAATATCACAGAAGCTTTGACACCGTTTCAAGGCATCGCCATACCAAGCAACAATATTGTCCAATATTTGCTTCTTTGTTTCTTGTACATGTTGCTAATATCAAAGTTCTTCAAACCAAATATCAGGAACAAAGAAAAGCAAGAGTTTTTAGTGGCAGCTTGTAGATTTTTAAACAAGAAAGATGGTCTCAAACTTAAAATCGGATGAACAAAACTCGTACAAAGCGATACAAATGCTTTGTGATGAATTTTTGACCATTACGAGGCCAAACTAGAAGATATTTGGGCAACTATAGTGAGCATTTTTGGTGGCATAAAAAGTTTTAAAATGCTTTTTGTTCTTTGATCTTGGTATAAAGTTTCACAAATTTAAAAAACGACAAAGCTTCATGGTTAAACCTCAGAATGGCATTATGGAAAGGCTTGGTGAAAATTCAGCTACATAATTAGACGAATCCATCCATTACTCTAAAACATATTCAAGTGGCAAAACAAATGGCTAAATGACGGCATAAACAATTAGGCCACAATCCTACAAAGAACGTTTGGGGACTCGACTTCGTGCCATCCTGATTTTAAAGGGAATGAAAGCAGATATAAGCCTTTGATAAAAATAGCCGTGCAAAGACAATAGACTTTGACACGCACCGCACCATATTTGGGCAACTCAATTACGTCAACAGGAAATACTGATATCTGATTGGCTAGAATGTAACCGCAAGTGGCTTGAGCCACCTTTATAGCCACTTTATATGCTTACATTCTCTTTAAAGTTATGATCGGCTGCGCTTTCCTACACATATTCCAGTTTCTGAAAAGCTGGCAACATTGGTTATTTGGACTTCCAACTATGAAGAATAAAAAGAAGCAAACGAAAACGTAAGTGCACGTGATAGACAATACCATACTTCTTTCCTAGGAGGTGGAGGAGATAGCAAAGCAGGTGGCGGCGGAGGGTCTGAAACCAAATCAGGTGGCGGTGGAGGAGCAGGAGCAGGAACAAGTGCCGGATCAAATACTAGTAGCGGATCAACAACAGAAACAGGAACGAGTACGGAATCATCAATGGGAACAAAAAAGAAGAAGAGAGAAACCGGAAACAAGAAGAGTGTTGTCAAAGTAGCTGGAGTTGGAAGGTAAAACTCATTTGACTTGTTTGCGATGCAGTTCACTTTTCCAATGTAGGAAAGGATTTTTGCACCAAAGTAGTTTGTATCTTATCACATATCATTGTCATCATTAATTTATGGACAGCAACCAAGGTAGAAGAGTTTAGCTAAAATTACAGCTGATTTTGGCCTGCTTTATTATTACTTAGAATTTTTGTTTAATGAATATTGATTGCAGGATAAAACATAAAGATCTATCATGTTAGGAACGAACTCAAGCAGTGGTATATATACTTTGCAGAGGCTACAGCACCTTGTTTGTTTTTTTCTTAAATTGGAAGGGTGCTCGAGTCTTTTATCCCTTGTCGTAGGAACTGCAACATTCTATTTCCCTGTGTGAGTCAAATGGTAACCAAAAACCAGCGAAACGAAAAACACTAGAATGGTGTTATTCGTTGAAAATATCGTCACAAACAATTTACTCTTTATCTATTCCAATAAAAAACACATAAAATGTTCTATTGTAAGCAAATCGTGTAATTTTGTACTCTTGTAAGCAAACTGTGCTGATTAACAGGATCATCCAGCAGATGATTGAGATTTTAAAGCTCTGTATCACAAGATTTCGGCTATTTTTAGGATCTAAAGAGGTCCAAACTGGCAAGACTAGCAAATGCATATATCTATATTCAACATCAGGCGAAACCTGCATTCCCAATGATTTGTCAATTCACCCTTCGAAAAAAGTGACTGTGTCCCTACTAACACAACATATTACTTTCCGATTTTCGATTTACCCCCGTGAACCACTTATTGCGGTAGCAAAACGTCATCTTTTGGAATTTTGTGCAAAGGGCTATTTAACTTAGACTTACGACGTGATTCCTTGTATTCGTTCAATATTTTTAATCGGATTTTTTATTTTCTCTCCTATAAGGACTCACATCCAATCAGTAACGAATTGGGGACTAAATTTGATTGAAACCGAGTGCCTCTTGAAGCAAAAATTCCTACACGACCCCCAGCACGTTTTTGTTAAACACAAGGTTCGGGACGTTAGAAAATGCTTACATGCATCATATGCCCTGAGAAGGAGCATCTCTATCCAATAAGAATGCAGGATTATGCGAGGATTCTGTCATGTGACTCGTATCTTTGATTTGATTGGATACGCGGGAAAAGCCGCGCTAATCCTGAAATTAGTCCCCGTTTTTTATGCGTATGGTCATAAGTCTCAGTTTGAGCGATAACCATCCAATTCAATGAGCGATACTGAGACTTATGTAATGAGTATATATNTATTGCGGTAGCAAAACGTCATCTTTTGGAATTTTGTGCAAAGGGCTATTTAACTTAGACTTACGACGTGATTCCTTGTATTCGTTCAATATTTTTAATCGGATTTTTTATTTTCTCTCATATAAGGACTCACATCCAATCAGTAACGAATTGGGGACTAAATTTGATTGAAACCGAGTGCCTCTTGAAGCAAAAATTCCTACACGACCCCCAGCACGTTTTTGTTAAACACAAGGTTCGGGACGTTAGAAAATGCTTACATGCATCATATGCCCTGAGAAGGAGCATCTCTATCCAATAAGAATGCAGGATTATGCGAGGATTCTGTCATGTGACTCGTATCTTTGATTTGATTGGATACGCGGGAAAAGCCGCGCTAATCCTGAAATTAGTCCCCGTTTTTTATGCGTATGGTCATAAGTCTCAGTTTGAGCGATAACCATCCAATTCAATGAGCGATACTGAGACTTATGTAATGAGTATATATTTAACTGTGGATGCTAGTCAGTATTCCAGGGGGCAAATATTGGAAGCTCCTTCCATTGTCCAACCGAATCTGTAATTCCTTAGAACCTAAAAGACATGGCTATTAGCTATTATTCATAGCTATTACGTGACTAAAAAACGTGACAGTGACGTAACAATGACGTAACCATTTCAGGCGTGACAATCCTACGAGCTCCTGTAATCGAATTATCAATGACAATCCTTCTGCTAGAAGTGGATATTATTGGGTTAAAACAAAAACAGGCGTACAGCAGGTACATTTCGATATTTCAAATACGAACTTTTATCAAAATTTAACAACCAATCAGTCAATAAATAAATAAATGAACCACTCAATCAATTAATCAATAAATCCATTAATAATCAGCCAACTAACCAACAAGTTAATCAATTAATCAGTCGATTAACTAACAACTCAGTTAGCCAATGAATTAAAGCCCCAATCAATAAACCAGTAAAGTAATAAATCATTATAAGTCCGTAAATCGACTAGTAAACTGTCAAACTTACCTATAAACCAGTTAACCATAAAACCATTAAATTATTTTATCAATCAATGATCGATAAAGCATTCGACCGATCAGACGATCAGCGATTCACTTCAGTCAATGAACCATCCTAGTTATTTCAGTAAGTCATCGTGCATTTGACAAACCAAGCAACTGAATAGCCAATCTTAACCAGTTAATCAACCAACCAGCCAATGATTCACTACTTCAGTCGATTAAACTGCTGTCAGCATATTAATCAATGAGTTCATTAATCTATCTATTTCTCTATCAATCTGCCAATCGATTAAAAAATCAACCAACCAACCCATTAATCGCCGAATCAGTCAATCCATCAATCAATAAATAAATAAATCAATCAATCAATCAAGCAATCAATAAACCAACGAACCAGTGAACCAATCTATTAGCGGACGGACTAATCAATGAATGGTGCGATTCAATGATTAAAACTACGTATATATACCAGAAGTGGCATGATTGAAGAATCTGTTCTTACCTTGTCTGTTAATCGGACAGTTGGCCACGCTTGAAAATGGTCTATAAATAAAGAATTTTGATAGATAGGAACAGTGAACAATATGTTAACGTATATGTAGGAAAAATCGGCCAAATATAGGAAGGGAGCCAGATTCATCCCGAATGCCTAGATCTACGGTTCTCCACTTTGCATATATATTACGAAACGCTACATAACAAATACAATCTATCGATGATGCAAACAAATTCAGTCAACTCAACCAAAACAGCGCATGACCCAACAAAAAGAACATCATTTTTAAAGAAATCACAATGAAAATGTGCAACCAACAACGTCAAACTCCAAGAATGCACTGCGCATGACAATCGTCGGTAAAATATTGATACTTAAGTGTTTTTTAACAGTCTTGAGACCTGGAGTAATTTCCGCAGTAAATAGGACAAAGTCTCTCCTTCAACCAGCATCAAATTGGCACCAAAAATAATATCACGTTAAATGATATTTCACTCCTGATTAATTAACACTCAAAATGGAGAGGTTAGATGCTTTTCGAGTACCTAGAATTCCCTTGTTTTCTGCGACGCGAAATTTAAATCTCAAGACTTTTAAAATGGTCTTTCGTTATTTTTAAATTAACTTCCTTAGAAATTTCAGGTATTTAAAATCGATTTATCTCCCATTTGCAGATCTTCTGCGACATGAGTCGGAAAATGAGCAGTGAATCAACGACGGACAAAAGAATACCAACGATGACTCGATGAGGACATGATTAATGGAGCCTCGAACGAATTCATAAAAATCTTTGAAGACTAATAAGTGATTTTATCGACGTATATTACATCGTAAACAAAAATCATCTTTTTATAAAAGCGTGCTGGAATTAAACATCACAACTAACTTTATGTACGTCAAAATTTGATTTAGTTTTCTAGCCTAGCATATTAACCAGTGTTTATCGAAGTTTATTGGCTTTTTTCTGTTTCCTGCTTTATCATTGATGTAAGAGGAGTCACGGTTCACACAGGTGTAGGCCTTAATTAGCTGTAATTTTAGCTATTGCTTTGTTCAGCCTACTTTATAAATAAATAAATGATGATGATGAAGGTGAAGGTGTTGTGGCGCAGTGGTGTAAACCTCTGAAGTTGAAGGTGTTGTGGCGCAGTGGTGTAATCCTATGATTTTGCAACCAGAACAGTCAGGCGGACAGGGTTCGATCCCAGGTAGAGCCCACAATTTGAGCGTCACGACAAGGGGTCGCGGACTCGATTAGGTCTACTCTACTTCTGCGATCCCAGCGCTTGGCGCTAAAAACGCAACTTCAACTTCACTTCACAGGAACTGGAAAGAAAGGCCCCCTTGAAGGTTGGTTCACACTGGAGTAAAACGCGTTGGAGTTAGATAACGCATTTTCTAAACACTTTTAAACTCATTTTTAATGAGTTACCGCTTCCAAATGGAAGAAAAACATTTTGATTCCATCCAAATGAGTTAGGATAAATTATAAAAAAAACGCAGAAAAAATCTCAAATTGAAGCAAACATATTTTCGACGCTTCTTTTCAGCGCATTTCTAAGTTGTTTTTACTCTGGTGTCAACCAAGCTTTCAACTGGGTGCCGAACAAACATTCTATAAACAAACATTCAATCAAAAAGTGCACTTAACGTTTTGCCTCTAATAAACGCCGGGGGGAGCGGGGGGGGGGGGGTTAAATTTTACATTTAATGTGAGGCATTTAATAAAAATAAAAAATTCAGCGGTTGAAGATTTCTCGATTCAACGCAGATAATGTAAAATCTGTTAAAATCGAGTCCAACAAGGTAACAAAATGCGTTTAAGTTTATTGCGTCAGTGAAATTTTAAGTAAACTCGTGGGCGATGATGCACCTTCGCAGCGAAAGGAGAAAATATGAAAATTTCTACAGTTGCAATTTGGCGGCAGCAGAACCCAGGAAGAAACCCCAGGAGGACTCTTGGTAGGTGACGGGGGGGGGGGGGGGGGGGGGGGTTCGGCAATTTTTTGGGTTTTGGAAACGTTGCTTTGTAACCTTTGGG
>REGM01000241.1:66380-104596 GCA_004194415.1 Aurelia aurita | reverse complement strand
GTGGGGGGGTGGGTGGGGAGGGTGTGGTCAGACATTGTTTGGGTTTGAGAAACGTTGTCTAGTATACCTTTGGGAACGCTATAACGCTATATTGTGTAAAACTAGTATATTTTTGGGAGTTGCTTTGAGAAAATTTGACAAGGTGAGTGCAAAGCTGAATTTTTCTCAAAAAAATTTTGATGCAGTAGAAAAATGCAATAATACCTCTGGTTTTGGTATGATATGTAGCAATTAGTATATTTTAGGGGTCTAAAAATGTCATAAAATTATCATATTTTTGGGTTTTTCAGAAATATATTGTGTCTGTCCCGTCACCTACCAATAGGAAGTCCCCTTTGGGAGAGAAACGATAAAAGAAGACAACGTTGTACGCAGAGTTTACTGATCTTTCTGACTCACATTGATCAACAGAGGTGCAGATAAGAGAACTGGGCAACTAATGGTAAGAAATTCTGTTATTCTTGGCTTCCCTTCCCAAAAACTGGTGCATCACCGCCCATGGTAAATTTGAATAAAATTCTTTAAAAATTTTGCTTTTTTACCCTCGGCCTATGTTGTTTTGGATAAAAACCACTCTGGAGGGAGAGGCGTTTGTGAAGGGAGGTGTGTAATGCAATTTTTGTGTCAAAAGAAGCTGCGTTTATTGACGCGAGCGTTTATTGGACGATAAGGATATATTTGAGGAAATACGGTATTAAAAAGTAGCCAACAAGAAAGCCTAGCAAACTATTCGCAAATAAAACGTTTAACTGATCCCATAAAACAGTGCTTTACAAGAAGCGTTTCTATGATTATTGGAAACGCTTTCGTAGCATGCAGAAAAGCTTGCACAAATCTTTGATGGAAGGCCGAATAAAAAACGCTTCTGTTTGAAAAAAAAATAAAATCTCAAACATATATCGAGCATTATTTGCCCTTTCGACAGGGTTTAATATAATCGTTAGATATTTCTGCCAGCTTGCAGATTCTTGCAGCTGAAAAAAGGATTAGGCCCATCGATATCCTATTTACCACTTCTTAGAAAACTGACTGTTCTAAATAAGATATAAATGACTTTATCTAACAATAGGTAGGCCAATCGCATACCTCGTCTAGTTATTGATGAACAACTCAGCGACGCCTGAAAAATTCCGAGTCAAATTTCTGCCAGGCTTGTTCTTTCCCAGCCATTGCAATTCTTTGGTCGATACTCCAAATTAACGTTTAACAAACATGTTGAAACATTATGTTCTAAAGTCAATAATAAGATCAGTGCCTTTTCTAGGCTAAATAATTATATTTCTAGAGAGCAGGCGTTAACAATTTGTAATGCGGTAATTTTGTCGAGCTTCAATTATTGCCCTTTGATATGGCTGTTCTGCGGTAAAGGTGCAAACAAAGAAATTGACCGCACTCACAAACGTGCTCTTCGGATCCTCTATAAAGACTACGAATCGTCATTCGAAACATTGCTCACTAGAAGTGGCAGCTTTAAGATACATGTCAAAAACTTGCAGAAACTGATGACAGAAATTTACAAGTCCATGAATCACCTGAATCCTTCGCTTGTGTGGGAATTTCATGAAAAGAAACATGTAACGTACAATCTAAGAATACAATACTTATGCAAACTGCCAACAATTAAGACATTGGGCTTTGGACTCGAATCACTGTCTTTCAGAGGTAGTTTCCTCTGGAACACTCTCGATGACAGTATCAAACAAAAATCAACACTATCTGCTTTTAAAAAGAGGATCAGAGACTGGGCTGGAGATAAATGCACCTGTAAAATATGTCGCTAATTATATAATCTCTTTTTTTACTGATTTTGTGTATATTATGTTTGTAAATAGTTGGTTTGAATTAGTATTCTCTTTATACTACTGTAAATACCAACTTTAAATATTGATATTGAATTGAATTGAATACTCGTTTTGCTTCTGCCTTCATTGACAATGAACTGTTCACAAGAAAGATATTTTGTTTCTTTGGATCGATTTCAAAAGGCTTCTATTTTGACAACAGAGTTGGTCTCTTGAGAGATAAAAGTTAGGCATGTTCTGAATTGAAGGATGAAAATTGGAGCACTCACTACTGCCTATCTTGAAGCATGAGACCTTAATCAAATAGACAATGCTAGAGTCAAAATACTTCGGTCAATGCCAAAGTCAATTTTGTTTACGTTAAGGCTGGTTCCCAGTTCCCACTGCGCGATGAACTATCATTGCTTTCCTCGCCGCTTATTTTTAAAAATGCGATGAAAGTTCATCGCACAGTCAGAACGACATGGTGATAAAACTTTTACGCTCATCGCTATAAAATTTAAGCTACGAGGAAGGCGATGAATATAAAAAACTATTTGATATTCATCGCTTTGACTCATTGCTTATCTATTGTTTGATTTAATCGTAAAGGGATTGCCACTTCCAAATATTTTCTTTGCTAAAGTTTATTTTTTGTTAGCGATGAGCGTGATGAAAGTCTCATCGCCATGTCGCTTCCATTGTGCAATAAACTTTCATCGCTTTTCATAAAATAAGCGACGAGGAAAGCAACGAGAAAAGCGATGCACATTTGTGCGATAAAGCCTCATCGCTTAAAATCAATATTTATCGCGCAGTGGGAACGTGTGAGCGACGAAGCAAAAGCGACGAGAAAAGCGAAGAACATTTGTGCGACACAAAGCCTCATTGCTTAAAATCAATGTTCATCGTGCAGCGGGAACCAGGCTTGATACGACAGCTGTAGCTCACATCACGTTGCATGAGTCTTCTCAGCAGATGCGAGTCTTGTTTGGTCGGCGTCAGTATTAGGGAGAATAATCACCAAAGCCTTTGTAAATAGACAAAGAAAGAAGTCAGAAAAAGGCCTGCTCATTCATCACACTATACTAGTGTTCAGTGTCTGTTGCAAAAACATTCACACAAGTGGTATAAGTGTCGAACACTACTCATTAGTCATACATTAACAAACATTCTCGATATATGTAACTCACAACCACGGGGGGGGGGGGGGTTCTTCCATAGTAAAGGTACCTGGGGATGTGCCGTGCTCATGGGTATACCTTTTGGACTTCTAGTCTAGCCAAGGGTATGCTTTTTGGCAATTTTAGTCTAGGCCAGGGTATAGTTTTTGGCAATTTTCGTCCAGGAAAGGCCAAATTTTCTTGGTTTGTGCCTAGAAACCCAAATTTTGGCGATTTTTGGTCTAGAGAAGGCGAAATTTTGGTGATTTGTGCCTAAGAAACGGCACATTATGGCACTTTTGGTCTAGAAATTAGTCTAGCCAAAGGTATCATTTTCACAAAAATTGGTCTAGCCAACGGTACCATTTTGAAGATGCTCGCGGCACACCCCTATCCGAAATTTGGCCAAGAACTCCCCCCTCCCGTGCTCACAACGAAAGTGTGTTTCAAAAGTCTTGGCACTTGGAAGAGCAATGTCGAGAAAAGTAGATTCAAAGTCTCTGACAAGACTAACATGAAATTGAAATGAATAAAAAATACAGCCATAATTTGACAATTTGTTTGGCCAATTCAGGTACTTTTGAAATATACTAAATGGAATGGAATTCATTTTTCTGCGACACAGAAATAAAGTGCCAAAACTTTTGAAATGGACTTTTATAACCATCTTGAATAATCTATATCGATTCTATATGAATCATTATAAAGCTGAATTTACAATTCACCCGTTGTATCAGAGATGATTATTTATAGACAAATGGGTAGCGCAACGCGTCTAAACGACGCATACGGACAAACTTTCACATGAAAATTAGACGTCCTCGAGGGGTGCCAAATAAGCTCACAAACGAATCTCTTGCTGATATTGCAAGAAAAGGTTCTAGCGTTTTATTTGAATTTTTATGCATTTTGCAATAAGTTAATGGTGTTGTGTTATCAGTAAACAATACAATTAACCCCTTATCAACTGTAGAAAAAATTATAATACAGCTCTAGAACCCTTTCTTGCAGTATTTACTTGGTTTTGGCATTTTTAGAGAACAAAGAAAGTGCTATTTTTGAAGTTTTCACTTTTTCGACTTTCTTGCGCCATAAATCAGCAACCACTTTTGCAATTGGCTAAAACAAGGTCTGAAACTCTAAATTGAAGTATATCCAATGCAACTATATCAACAACGGGACAATAGAAGTTACAGCTCCTCCACAGCAACCACACAAATGGGGCACAATGTTTTTGGGACACCCTGTAAATTTGTTGAATTTACCTCCAGACCATCTGGCTCTCTTTTTGCCAAGTTGTCACATGACGATGTTTACATTTTTTGTCAAAAAATTTGTCTCACATTAGATGTCAAGCGAGATTTGCGATAACGCAAATTACTCATGCAAAATTCTTATATTCGTTTTATTTGCGGAAATTTTCGCCTGACATTTAATGTGAGACAGACAGGCAGCGCACTAATAATTGCAGCTCCCTAGCAAGAGTGATGTCTTTTTCCAAGTAAAATGCTGATCAAATATGCAACATTGTTTTTTATAAAAATTACTGATTTCCTAATGGCTAGAGTCTGCAAAGCTTTTGAAGCGCAACAACAAAGTGCCACAACAAACTCCTAGCTAATTTTAACTGTCCCTAACTAACCCTAACTAAGACTACTTTCACATGATGCCGGCACATTTTGAAAACGCCATGAGATGGTTACGTGTTCACATGAAAACGGTAGATTTTTTGCCGCCAGATTTTGAAAACAGCAGAATTTGAAAATGGAACTCTAACCGGCACAATTTGAAAACTTTAGAGATGAAAACTTGACTAAATCCTAGAGCAGTAAACCACTTTGTCATAGTCCTTTAAACGTGGTAACATCTTTTTTGGTACACCCAGGACTACATTGGTTACAGTTCTGGTCGGTTATAAGTCTGGACGGATAATAGCTTTGATGAAAGACTTAAAATGGCCAACTGTGAGAGATATGATTAGAAGTGATACAGCAATGATTGTATTTAAATCTGTTAATAATCTCGCGCCTGAGTATCTCTCACAAATATTTATAAAACATTCTGCTCGCAATTCTATCAGTCTAAGAAATGCCGAAACTGACTTGCTAGTCCCTTTTATGAAAACTAGCAATTGGCAGAAAGCTTTCGTATTTCGTTTCGTGGAGCGAAAATCTGGATTGACCTTAGCCGCGAGGCCAAGCCAACTCCCTCTTTATCTTCTTTCAAGAACATTTTAAAGAATTGTAAATAAATTATGATACTGTAATTAGCTTCTTTTTAAATTATTAGTAGATTTTAAATTTGTAAAATTTTTTGGTACGGCCCTTTGAAAATCAGTCTCACTGACTGACGGAGGAACCGTGCACAAAGAATTTTAAAATTAAAAAAACAATTAAAAAAGTACACCTTTGGTGTAAATAACTAAGTTGTCGGCAGAACCTATTCAATCAAAATTTTCATCATCTTAAACCAGGGTTCTCGTCTAAATTAAATATTTTCCGGTTCATTTTCTTAATTACCAAGTCTCCTTCGTGTGGGCTCATGGGGCTCATAGGTAAACCTGAGTCAGCCCTTTCTCGCTCCGACGACAGCCAGTGATCAACAGATAGATTAAAGTTCCTGTGGCCTCGATTTGGTGTCTGTGGCTCATCTGGGAGACAATACAAAATGACGTCATTCGGTGCAATAAAATCGTCTTCTCTGTTTGCAGGGTTATCAAGAAAGACATTGTCATCATCAGGAGTACGCACCAGCCTCTCAGCAAAATTTGCATCAGTACGAGGCGAGCGCCCGAAGGTATCTTTCTCAACACCAAGCTCGTTCGCTATGTAATTAGTTCGCAAGAAAGTTTCTCGCATCTGTCGTTTCCCCCTGATTCTGTGAGGTCGCTTCTCCCGAAGACCATTGATACTTGCACACTTTTCATCGGTGTCTGAATTTCCTTCGATAATAATCCGGGGGTAAGCAGAACCATGCGAGTTATGGCTTTCATTTACAGAGTCATTAACTGATTCACAATCGGAGTCGTAACTGCTTCTCGAAATTGGCCGTGCTTCTTGACCGCGATAAAGTTCTCTGGGTTTGTTTAGTGCGTGAAAATTCTTATCGTCATCAGAAACAGACCCTTCAGTCTCGGTAATTGAGTTCGTTCTTGGCGACACTCGGAGAACACCAGTTTGTCTAGAGTTGTCCCTTCTTGTAACACTATCCCTATCAGTTCTGGAATCTAATTCGTCGCTGTAAATGTTATGAATATAGGGTACCCCAAAATGAACAGAATTCTTCTTATGCCGTGATCGAACCTTGTTGTGCTTATTGGCGAAAGAACTCTGATCTTCAAGAAGGGATAATTTTCGTAGCCCGCCATTCTTCTTGCCGTGCGAGTTCCCTATTTCTACATTATGGGCTCTCCCAATGTCTACTCGTTCTAGACTTGAAGAACTAGAACTAACAGTTCTTGAATTATAAGACCCATTCGGACAACTAATCCCATTTCTCCCCCCGTTCAGACTTTTCGTATATTTCACAACAGCTTTGCCATTGTTTAAAGTTAAGGCTGCACAGTGGTTTGGATCATTACCTCCTGAACGGGGGCTGCGTTTACCGTTACAAAGATTCCCACTCTGTCTATGATTAGGATTTCCATGAAGTTGCGAAGTATATTCGTCAGACCGATTTGTCATCGTTTCCATTCCATCGTATTCTAACAAAGAGCTTTCCGTTCTATTTGCCGTACTGTCTGCGGCGGAAAAACTGTTTGACAATGAAGCATCACTAGTCCTAGCCTCTAGTTTTTTAAGGAATGGCCTATCATCAGATTCATGTAATTCTCTGACTGAGGTGAGAGGCGAAGCTTCAAATGCATTGTTATGGAATTTCTGAGTAGTCCATTCGTGTGAATTGTCCTCATAAATTATTTTCTTTTTATTGAACGTAACAAGCTTTTTCCTTCGATGATCCTCGCTGTCTTTTCGATGCACCGTTTGTTTACGTTCAGGGCCTAGTATTGATGTTAGACCGGGTAATCTAACGTCTGAGTAATCCGGAAGAACGGGGACCATGAGGAGTTTAGAGTCTTTTCGGTCTTTTTGTTTGGTTTCTGTAGAATCATTTTCCAATCGTACACCAATACCATCACCTTCGTCTACCCAGTCATTCTGAAAATTGCATTCGCCACCTATAAGAAAACAAAAGGAGATGTAACGATACAGAAGCAATCGCTTATAACGATAATAATAAACACCAAAACAGGTACGGCCACACAAATTTCCAGCTCTTCGTCGAAAACTGAGCACTAGAAATTTTCATCATTTACCACAATGCCGGTAGCAAAGTGTTTTCCGCCCTTTTTGTTGATCCTTTGTTGATCCATTGTTTCCACGTCCTCGAGAAAATGTTAGTACCCTGCGGTAATAGACAGCCTCGGAACTTGGCCACACTGTTATAATATATTGATAGTTTGTCTTTACAATCTATAGATGTTTTCTCCAAGGGGATATTTGTCCAGCCTGGTCCTGGTGAAAGTGATTGCGGTTTTTTAGCACCAAGTGCTGGGATCCCAAAACTAGCTAAGCGCTAATCGAGTCCACGACCCCTTATCATGACGCTCAAGTGATGTGGTTGGGGGCTCGAGCCCCGTCCGTCTGAACAACTATCGCTGCAAAGTCAGAGGATTATACCAATGCTCCACAACATCTTCAATAGACATTTTCTTCTGGGGAATATTTTCTAAGCATGGACTTGGAGAGGAAGGTTTATTTCCAAGACTTATTTAAGCCCTTTAAGGCCACGATTACAGAGGAAAGTTTTCACCATAGGGCTAGGATTTCAGCCCTCCTACCCGAGGCCAAAGAAATTTCAATTACATGGCAGTTTTTAAACCAGGGCTGGAATTTGCAGGCGAGTAACTTTTCTAGCCACCCAAATATCAAGATTTTTCGACTCAGCCGAAAAAATTCTGTTGTAACATCGGAATATGCAACCAGGTTGAAGCACTCTCGAATTCAGAATATAAGTTTGAAACAAAGAGGCACTTTATATGAGAAATTTCAGCCCGTGCTGAGTTCAACACGTGCTGAGTTTCAACTCGGTTGACGGTGTAAGCCTTCATCATCTTTACATGAAGGAGGCCAAGTTGAAACTCAACAAGGGCTGATGTCAACTCGGCAACTCAGCCCGTGCTTAAGTGTCAGTACACGGGCTGACAGTATTGCAAATATCCATGTAAACAGAACTAATTTCAGCTCAGGGCGTATTGAAATCAAATATTAGAATGTGAACAAAGGAGATCTCAAAGATCTCAAAGATATAAAAGATATCAAAGCAATATCTTACCAAAAGTGCTTCCATTTGTCGTCGTCATTTTGAAGCTACATTCTTCTTTAAAGTCGCGTGTTCCATTATATCTGTTAAGAATCAGTTCGTGTCCATGCAAACGAATATAGTGTCCAGCGTGTTTTGTGCTTTCAAATGCAAGGTAGCCATCAAACCACAAATCAGGCATTTTGAAGAATGTTATACTGTCAACTGCAAGTAAAATAAATCTCTAAATGACATGGGTAATTTTGAAACAACAAATATGCATTTTACTATTGGGGCTAATCGGCCGTATAAATCCCTTTGTTTACGATCGTTGATCTCTTTTTATCTTATTCCGAGGCTGTACAGTGGCCATTATAATTTTACAAATTTGCGTGTGTACTTGAAACATTGAATGCTCTGCTGTACAGTACCGGGTGACACAATAAAAAGTGAAACTTAGAAAATCACCAAAATTTGATTTTGTGACCGATTTTTGAATTTTCTTTTTGTGTATTTGTATCAAAGACCAAATAAATTTAGTGGATGATTGTTATTTTATTCTTTCACGGGAGAGACGAAGAAATTACGGCATGAAAAGACAGATTTTGAGCAATAGTATCTTAACAATAGTATATAGTATAGCCAAAATGCTATTTCCTGCAATTTCGTATGAAGTTTCGAGTCTTACATGCTTTAAAAGCTTCGTCAAGGACATCGGCAACTAATTTAGGTGGTACTGGTGGATAAAAATTCAATTTCATAATCATTTCTTGTAATTTTGGAGTATGCTTCAAAACCCGGTAGCTTGTAAAAGCACAACTTCATACAAATTCCAAGCCATTTCAAGGCTTTGCAATATGTCAAAGAGTAATTTGGTCTTTGATACAAATGCAAACGAAGAAATTTCCAAAATCGGAATTGTAATAAAATGTTGATGATTTTTCAAAAAGTTTCACCGTTTTTGAGCAGCCGTTAGAAAAATAAAAGTCGCAAGGAACATGTTTAGATCAATATTTTTTCTTTTGATATAGGCTCATTTCTTCCCTTATGAACTCCTTCTAGCATGCACAACGAGTGAGTTAGCAATCCAAGCTTCATTGACATTAGGTTCTTGATAGATCGAACGGAGAAATCCATATGTTTGCGATATTGTACCACGTGTGACGTGTGCCAATAACAGTCAACAGGTTTGAATATTCGTATTGCCGCTAATAAGTGATTGACAAGGATAAGGATGACCTGAATTTTAGGTGACAGCCGGAAGAGCAATGCATTTTTTAAAGGTTTGTTATTTTCTGCTTTTTCTGCTATCAGGAAGTTCAGATAACATAAATTCAACAAAGCAACATTTGTATAAATTAAATAAAAAGTTTTTTACAATGACAGTCACGCGGTGCAATGTGTTTCATCAAATAAAATCTGAATGTCGAAGCATGGCAAGGTCAACTATCCCACACCATTTTAAGCCAGTAGACTTGAACCGCAAGAAAGATTAACAAATGATTCCCCACGAGGAAGATTTTACATGATTTGATCAGAGTCTTTTTGACCTGAATTACGACCTCAAGACTTATTTCTCTCTTCAAAACTCAGGTCAATTAAAATACTTAGCGAGCAGAAACTTTAAAATTATGTCGTCTTTCTTCTATGTGCCAAATTTCAATTGACGGTTTCCTTTTGCATTTAAGGTAATATGAATATTTTGTGGCATCTGTAGATTAGTTTCTAATTCAATCAGAATTACATCGACTAACAACATTCATGGTTGGGTGTACAGTTTTGTCGTGTGTATAGGTAAAGTTGTCATAAAATTAAAGCATTTGTGATGTCCCACAAATAAAATTTGTTCAATAATCTGAAAATTTAGAGCTGGCAAAAGGGCCTTTGTTCTCTATGTCTAAAAGAAAAACATTCTTTACGATCTATTTCATGTATCTACTCACCAAATGTTTCATCATCTCGTTTCTTTTCTCCAATAAGGTCCAACCCCCGTGCTCTCATCACATGTCCTGGATAATCCACAAGCTCGAATGTAGTTACTGGGGGATCGTAAGTGACATTATCCACAACCTTGAATTTGCTCTTAGCAGTTAATTTCAACCTTAGAAGGCCTACTGTTGATATTTTTCTGATCAGCTCCTTTTCTTGGGTGTTTGTCGAGTCTTTCAGTTTCACCACTGCTTTTCTTTTGAATATACTTTTCAGATTCATTGCTCGGTTAATGACTGTCATCTGCAAATAAAACGAAGATGAACGTATTTATATAACAAATAACAGCAGAACAGCTACGAAGGAATTAAAAGCATGAAGTATGAATTCCAGCTAATGACATCGGTTTCAAGGAAAAGGGGCTGTTTTGCGAAATCGTTTATCAGTTGTGTGTACGAAACGGGTTGATAATTCAAATTGTAGGGAAACTGCTCAGTGCTATAATTTGCAAATAGCCACGAAGCTAAATCAGGTTCGGCCAGACCAAACAGTCATACAAGGCTAACGTCCTAACTGATTTTGGAAAAAACAATTCAATGTCGGAGGGACAACTGATTCACCATTTCGCAAACAGCCTCAACACCTCTAATAGAAGAAATCAAACGATCAATCAATCAATCAACACCTCTAATAGAAGAAATCAAACGATCAATCAATCAATCAACACCTCTAATAGAAGAAATCAAACGATCAATCAATCAATCAACACCTCTAATAGAAGAAATCAAACGATCAATCAATCAATCAACACCTCTAATAGAAGAAATCAAACGATCAATCAATCAATCAACACCTCTAATAGAAGAAATCAAACGATCAATCAATCAATCAACACCTCTAATAGAAGAAATCAAACGATCAATCAATCAATCAACACCTCTAATAGAAGAAATCAAACGATCAATCAATCAATCAACACCTCTAATAGAAGAAATCAAACGATCAATCAATCAATCAACACCTCTAATAGAAGAAATCAAACGATCAATCAATCAATCAACACCTCTAATAGAAGAAATCAAACGATCAATCAATCAATCAACACCTCTAATAGAAGAAATCAAACGATCAATCAATCAATCAACACCTCTAATAGAAGAAATCAAACGATCAATCAATCAATCAACACCTCTAATAGAAGAAATCAAACGATCAATCAATCAATCAACACCTCTAATAGAAGAAATCAAACGATCAATCAATCAATCAACACCTCTAATAGAAGAAATCAAACGATCAATCAATCAATCAACACCTCTAATAGAAGAAATCAAACGATCAATCAATCAATCAACACCTCTAATAGAAGAAATCAAACGATCAATCAATCAATCAACACCTCTAATAGAAGAAATCAAACGATCAATCAATCAATCAACACCTCTAATAGAAGAAATCAAACGATCAATCAATCAATCAACACCTCTAATAGAAGAAATCAAACGATCAATCAATCAATCAACACCTCTAATAGAAGAAATCAAACGATCAATCAATCAATCAACACCTCTAATAGAAGAAATCAAACGATCAATCAATCAATCAACACCTCTAATAGAAGAAATCAAACGATTTGGTATTCTTTCAAACGTGTAGAATCAATTCAGGAACCTTTTCGTGGGTCATTCAGTAGCGACTCAGACAGCCACCCCAAACTAAACAGGCACATAGACGAACCAGAACGATGGTGGGCTAGTGCAGCGCCGCAGGCACCATCGTAAAACTGAATAGCGCAAACATATTACGGAAACGGTTACAAATCTTCGCTTCTCTTGACATCTCGACCTAACTTACTCGACTTAACAATCCAACAAGAAGGTCTGTGGAACAAAAAATGAGAAGACGTGGATTTTGCTTAGATTTATTACAATATTTATAAATATTGCGATTGAATCTAGCCGCTGTACGTTCAAAATACAACATATGACACTAAAGGAACTTTACTAGACTTGAAGGCGCCAACAATTTGGCACCCATGACAGCGCGGTTCATTTATAACATCACTGAAATAGGTTTAGCTCTGATTCATCGGTTAAGTTTCACAGCTGCAAGCCAAAGATCAAAATTGCGCAACAAAATGAAATAAAATCACACAACGGTTCGAAGAAATATCAAAGTTCCTAGTTATACAATTCATTGTTGTTGACTTGGATTAATTGGATCTTTCGTGTTGTTGGGCCTGAACCAATGCCGAAGCATAGTTGAATGCTCGAACTCCCCATAACCCAACTTCGTCTCTAACTCGAACGAACTTTCGTCTCCCGCTAGACTTACGACAATACCTCTTTGCTTCACTATGCGACTGCAACATACAACAACCACCCAACTAGAACTCATGCATATACTGTCCAAAACCAGGACAACCAATTTTGAAAATTTTGAAAGCGTTGCCAAGAATGTGAAGCAAAAACGTGTTCCAACCATCAGTTGGGGCACAAGCAATAACGCCTATAACCTTGAAGCAGAACACTCTCTCAAAATCTTTCAACTTTAAGATTTAACTTTGATATTATTGATAATACCTCCTTCCCCCCCACTTTGTTTGAGCTTCAAAGGAAGAATACAGGCGAATGCAAAACATTTGTCTTCAACACGGCTCAGAGAATGTTTCACAAAATACTTCAGAATAACCTCGAGCGTGTTCACAGCTTTTATCCAAACATGCCATCGAGAATTATCGCCGCTCCAAAACATTTGGGGCCGTTGGTCCGACTTTTTGAATAATAAGGTTATAAGTTGTAGTTTGAGCGAACAGGTAAATTCAATTCAATAAAGTTTGGTGCGAAAAACAACGAATCAGGTCATAAGTCTAGTATCTAACCACCGAGATTGAACTGTAATACCATACATAAATGAGAAAATCCGCCATGAACTCTTTATGAAGGAAAAATTTGATATCAACGTAAAAATAAAATAATAAGATCGACAATGCACACAGTCAGAAACTACCGAACACCACCATCGGACTCTTCAATCGGACACAACAGAACTCAGGATATCTTCAGCAACAGTCAAATCATGAACAGTCGCACTTTATGAAACCAGATCCTATCGTTAATCTCAAAGGAAATTTCTTTGCGTTGCTGTTTTTGCTGTGGTTGTGCTGAAAAATTGCTGTGACTGGCGCACTTTTATGTAATAGACATGTGACTGTATTGGTTCTTTAATAGAAGGTCTAATTTTTGAGCGGATTTTAGTGCGTGTAACTTTGCTGGAAAGGCCTCTTAAAATAAGAACTTTACTTCATTTTATGGCTTTTGATGCAATGAATAGAAAACTTCTTGTACCCAGATGGCTTTCTTGCTTATGAAAAGAATGGTGACGCTTTGAAGTCTTACAAATTGCAACTTTAGATAGTTTGTAGCATTTATTGTAAACTTTTTATACAGTTAAAAAGAACCTTTCAGCCTGATAATTAAATAATGTCAATTCTTTTCATGATCTCTTTCTTGATACAAATATCATTGTCTGCTGAATTATATCAAGTCTTTTGATCCTCTGTTTCTTGATTCAAATACCATTGTCTACTAAATGTAACAGATGCTTGTGTTATCTTCCAACCTGCGAATAACGTCAGTTTTTTACAGATATGATAAATTTAATGTCATTAGAGACATGAAAATAAACGGTAGAAACAATTAATTTTTTGGTTTAATAAACTCGATATTATAAACTGTCTGTATTTCGTCTCAGACGGCTTTGAAGTTCAATCTAATAATGATAATGGAATCAACGTTCTAGCAACGATGTAATGTATCTGTCAGTTTGTTTAGACCTGCGTACTGTTTTGAAAACTAAATGTTTCCGAAATAAAACAGCTTGGATACAAAACCTTCAACATTGCTTGGGTGTAATTAAATTCAGGCAATTTGCTCCAAAATCTTGTTATATAATTGCTGTCTACATGTAGCAACGATGCAATTTATCTTCACTTTGTTTGGACGTGCAAAATTGTTTGAAAATAAATGTTTATGTAGTCAAAAAGCCGGAAAACAAAGGGCTATAGGTGTAATTAAATTCAGGCACCTTGCTCAATAATCTTGTTAAATTCATAGGAACTAATGAAAAGCCATAATGAAAAGACTCTAGCTAAATTTGCAATTATTTGGTTGCAAGCTACCTTAACTTGCAGCTTAACTTATAGTTTGTACCTTGTTTGTTTATGTTTTGTTCTCTCGTCGTCTCTTTGCATGTTGCTCTCGCATTGTTTTTTGTTTCATGTTATGGCCATAGAGCTGTCATGCCTTTTGGCTCCCTACGGTATCGTCCCTGTAGTGTTGTATAGTTGCATAGTAATTAGAAAGTATAGTAGGATGTAACATGTATTGTAAATCTATACATGAATATAAAAAAACCTAACTGGCTCCCAACTCGCTGTGCATGCGAAAGGGGGTTGCTGAGAGCAAAAATGGGTAGACGTAAAGAAGAAGGATAAATCTAAACAACTGTTCCAGGTATTCTATATATCTTATTAAGAGGATGAACCGTGGCAGTTACAATTTACAAATTTTTGTAGGAGCCTGAAAAATTGCATGCTCTGCTTCTAGATTGGATAAATACATTCGCGAGGCACATATTTGGATCTATTTCTTCTTTCGATATAAACTCATTTCTTCCCTTACCAACCATTTCTCGCACGCAGGAGTTTGCAGTCCAGGTTTCACGGCATTTTGCAGCTTGCTTTATCTAAATTTGTGGCTTGATTAATCGGCCGAGAAAACTGAATCACTTTGTACTGGCGTGCCAATCAATGGAACGGATGCCATTGTTCCAAATCTTCCTTCGTTCGAAGATTAAATTCTCTTTGCAATATAGGCTAGATGAATCTCGCTGGTAATAATTTAGCAGTTGCTCTTAGTAGTCTAAACATTTCAATGTACCTGGTGAGATTAAAGAATTGATATTCAATTTGTTCAGACAATCTAAATATCATATCTATCAGGTAGCTTTTAAAAAACGAAATTACTTATTGAAAATTTTCATATTTAGGCGAAGAAGGCTAATCCCTTCATGTGACGTCGGCCAGATGTACACATAAAAGCCCAACACAGCCAAGCAGGTGACTCAGAAAAGACTTGCACTTGTTTGATGATTGCAGGGTCTGATAACAAGGGCACTGAGGACCGGAATCATAATTTGGCGAACTGTCAAGGTCTACAAATTCTTCGATTTTTATATGGACTTGATTTCGTTGTATCGCCTAAGATATTCTAACTTTCTCGTAAATGCTCGGTGACCAAAAGACACTGTCGTAGAACACTCTTTGTACAGTCGCATGCACGTTGTATCGCCTAAGATAATCCAGCTTCCCGTATATGCTCGGCAACCAAAAGACACTGGCGTAGAACACTCTTTGTAAAGTCGCATGTACTTTGCCCCGGGTTGAAAACCAAACCTGCCCAGTGACAGTTGATAAGAAAAGGGTGAGTATAGTTTCTTCCTCGGAGAAATTTGTCAAAAATGAAAAAAATCTGAAGAACGCTTCATTTGGCTTACTTTAGACATTCCGCCGGGTCGTTTAGATAGGACCGGTCGGCAGAGTTCTCCTGCTGCAGAGTCCAGAAAAAGGTCAAANTATTATTATTATTATTATATTAGTATTATTATTATTATTATTATTATTATTATTATTATTATTATTATTATTATTATTATTATTATTATTATTATTTAATCGTATTATTTAATCATATTTTAACACAAAAACCCTATCAGCTATTTTAAATAAACCAAAAGAAAAAAAGCCATAGATATATATTTACAAATCAAAACCTTAAAGATTTGCTTGTCTTCCTAGCGTTCGGAGCTTCGGGAAGGATGCTAATTTTGTAGGAATTCCTTCAGTTTCCTTTCGAACGTGGTTATCGTGGGACTCATTCTAATTTGCAATGGGATATCTTGGTTAACCCGTTTGTCGACTTAAAGGGGCCGACTTAACTACTATCATTCCCAAACGTTCCTTCCTTTTCCTAGAAACTTTAACGTGACGTCACAACTAAATGACACAGAATTTTACAAAAAAACATCGATATTCGGAATCATCTGCATGTCAAAAAGACCTGAAACAACTCCAAGAAACAAAATAGGCAGAGCAGTCACACGGGGTACTGTTTGCCAACATTAGTTACCGGATTGTCAGCTAGAAATCTGTTAATGTTTAGCAGTTAAAATTGCTTTGAAATTAGCAGAAAATTTTCAATCAGCAGCTTCTTGAATTTGAAAACAGCTTTGACAAAGCTGATTCGGATATTTTCTACATGTCTTAAGTAGAAAAAATAGTCAGTTCAGAAATTTTAATAAGCACTGAAAGTCATCTCAAAGTTCTATTAAAATTTAGCGTTTCAAAAGTGTTTTAAAATTAGCAGGAAATACTCTTCTTAAAGCTTCTTAAATTGAAATAATTTAAAAACATCAAATTGACAAGGTTGACTCTAATATTTTCTTCTTGTCTTAAGAAGAAATTAAAAATTTTAAAAAGAATTTAAAATCGTCTTGAAGTTCTATTAAGTTTAGCATTTTAAAAGTACAATAAAATTAGCAGGAAATGTTCACGTCGTAGCTTATTAAATTGAAAACACTTTTTTCCAAGACCTGTAAAGGATGATTTTAATTTTGCAGGAAGCGGGATGCTTGTCGTTGAATTCAATATCCCTTAGAGAGTTGAAATTCCAAGCCAAGGAAACAAAACTCCTTGACGAAGAACAATACTTCTTATTTTCTTTGTACATTTTAGATTTTTTTCTGTTGTACGTTTGTAAATACAATTTACGAACATCAAATTTAATAAGAAATTTAATTTCAACCTTGCTTAACTCCTGCACGAATTTGTTAATCAAAGTTCGTTGATTAAACAATAAAGCCAGTTTAGGAAAGAAGCAATTAGTTTGTTTGAAAAGACGAACGGTGTTCAAATGGAAAATATTTTCCTTACCAAACATTTTCATTGGATGCGAACAACTTGTGGAAGATATCTCCATAAAATAATTGGCGAATAAAAAAAATCGCGAAATTGATTTTCGAATTATTGGCTCAAGAGAAAACTGGCCAGTTTGTAGGTTAGATCTTTTGCATTCACCACGTGACCCAACAAGTTTGAAAAATCATCAACATTTGATTGTATTACAGATCATGAAAGTTTCTTTATCTGCATTTGTGTCAAGGACAAAATTAGTTTTAGCCATATAAAAAGTTGTTGACAGCTCAGCAAGGCGACTTGTACCTTCTTTTAACTGGACAAAATGAATCAAGTTTATGCCAATCGGTTAGGCGCAAAACGCTTTTGGAAGAAATTCTTCAGCAGCGGTCAAGTGCAAAGATAACAGCCAAGGATAAATCTACTTCTTAAAGTCGAAAAGTCCCCAGAAATTATGCATAATGAATCGCGAGACAGCCTTCTTTACTTTGAGTACGTATCGGGCTGTTTGGCAAAGCGGTACTTGTTTAAATATCACTCAAATGAGGGTCGCAGAATTATATCGATCTATTCGGCATTTCTCAAAAATTTCAGACAAAGCAGTGGTAAGATGTTAAGCGTTGCTGCTTTCTGAAGAAAATGAACGGTACAGCAACAGGACTAATATCTTCTGAGAGTGTTTGGTTGGCTCAGTGATAACGCGTTGGTCTACCAATCTACAGGTTGGTAGTTCAAATCCGTGCACTGGCGAAGCCTGCTAGCTGGTGTGATTAGAGTCGCCAGCTCTCGGAAATTCAAACTTAAGGAGGCACAAGGTGTGGTCAATAGAGGGGGACGGACCAAGATCCTACTTCAACAAACTGAGTTTGTAAAATCTACCTTCGGATGCTAGTTAAAGACAAACAGAAGAAGCAAGCAAAATCTCCCATTGACCTCAGGCTAATAGATGTTGCAATGGTGAAGATTTGATATTAGTAATCTCAATTGTGCGGCAAGCAACGAGGTAAATTGCAATTAACTATTCATTGTTTCTGTGTTTTGAAACAAAGGATGTCTGAATGAACCAATTGAAACATACCTGTTAGAATATGTCTAACCTACAGCTACGTGATAAAACCATGAGATAGATGTCATCTTATTCAAGCTATTGTTTCTGAGTATTTAAACAAAAGAAAATTGAATCAACCAATTGAAGTCTAGACTTGCTACAAGTCTCTCTTTTGGTCATTTTGAACGAGAGAAAAAAAGGACTAAAAGAGAGACTTGTAGCAAGTCCAATTGAAGCAATTGATACAGACGGCATGACGTCACAGCATCGTCAAAACACGACGCCATCTTGTTTTGGGGTAAATGTTCAGAAAATGTCTATAGGAATCTATAGGAAATTTGCAAAAAGTTATATGAAATTGCTCCTCTATTCTACCTCGCGATAGAGAGTAGGGAAAGGATAGGTAGAAATTGTCAGTCAGGCCTAAACCAATGAAATAAACACACGAACATGCTGTTTTTAAAAGCAAAACAAAAATTTAGGCCAAGAAAGCTGTGAAAAACTTGCCTTTGCGTCGATAATTTCGTAGTTAGCATCACAAACTCTGTCGGCTGTGAGGTACTTGTCGCTTCTTCAAAGTCAACCTTCCTTTTAGACATTCGCCTATCTATCTGCTAAAGTTTTTGAATAATTTTAACAGCTTCCAACACTTTTGGATTTATTTATTGCGATAAATAAACGAGACAGTCTAATAAATCCCAGTGCGACGCTATACTTTGTAATGGCTTCATTTACCCAAAGTCTGATTTTCGAGCCCGAATTGATCAAGTCACGTGACGTGACGTCACCTATCCAACAGATTATTACTAACATGAGCTATAAAAATCACTTCTTCACACAGTCAGCGTTTTCTAAAGTAAACCAGACTGGATTAATTATATGCCTTATACTCCTTCCTATTCTCCTGAACGTAACCAACGTTTTCCAACAGACAGCTAGTCCTTAGACATCGGAACTTCACGGAGACGGAAGGTGAAAGATAGTTGATCCTTTTCTCTTGTTATATATATTTCGGCTCCTAGTGGCTAAGTGCTGAAGCCGAGACGATCACCCGATCTACGCAGAATCCTTTGCACTTCAAGCTTTCTCCAAAGAAATACCTTCTAGGACTCCATTCGCTATGCAATGTTACTAGACTACCAATAGCAATTCGTAGGCCTTAATTAGCTGTAAATTAGCTATTCTATTTCTTGCCTACTGTAAATAAATTATTGATGATGATGATGATGATGAGCCAACGACCTCTTCGCAGAAATCACTGAGGATGATGCCAACTACTAACGTAGATGGTTGCAATACTGTACTTGTTGGAAATCATTTTCGCCCCATTTTTCGTTGTGATAAACAAGGATGATATCGTAAACATAGCATCTGATGCTTTTTGTTTTCTTGTCAGGTAAAAATTGCGATAGTAGCAAAATAATATCTTATCTACGGTCAATGAATCAAGACGCAAATGCAAATAAACCAATCACTATCAATTCGTTTAATCCTGTGTTTCCAACGCATCAATTCCAGGGCATCTTTTAACATATAAAATGGTGGGGAAATTCCCCACCAGCCCCTTGAATATCCCCACCAGTCATGCCCATTTCCCCCACCAGTGGGGTGCCCTTTTCTGTCAAAAAATCTTTTCTTCAGAATATGACAAATGTAGATTCAGGACAGGTTTGATAAAAGACAATGAAATTCGCATTTTGATAGCACTACTTTGTGTCATCAGATTTTTACTCTCGTTTACAGTTTGTGTTGATGTTAACTTGGTATTAGATGATTATTTTAATTAAAAAAATTCGTTATTGTGAAAGAGTTCCAAACTGATGCGATCGTGTTTAGGGTGTTTACTTCAGAGGACAGCTGAGGCAACAGAGACAGATTCTCTTGCATTTTACAAATACAAATAGCTGTTTCGATTGACGTTGCAAAATGCTCCTTGGGGCTATGTTAAGGTGCCCTTTCGAGACATTCCCCACCAGTAAAAATGTCTTAAAAGATGCCCTGATCAATTCTGGAACAAAAAAGACGAGTCTGTCTTGATTCATAAGGGCCTGCAAACGAACGTAATAATCCTTTCATGTGCGGTGTCAATCGCTTTCAGCATTTCATCGACGTGCCACAATCGCAATCCAGGAACAAATGTACGTTCGTAACGAGAAGTGATTGCATCATTGTCTGCTTGGCAAACCTCATATATCACACAACCATACATTCAATCTTCAAGCTGAATTTAAAGGGGCCGGGTCACAAAACTGTAAACAAACCTATAATCTCTTTTGTTTTAGGCACGTGTCCATTGTTTTCTGCAATTGTTTTGATGGATGGAGTGAATCCACTCCGAAGTCACTGTTCGAAATCTGTTTATATTTCTGCAATCTTACAACATATAAATGTTTTGTGTGTTCCTCTGTGAAATATGAGAATTAATCTTCAAGATAACGCGTTTATTTTGAAATGTATATTGAAAAAGCTGTGTGATATGGTAGACCTAAAAAACTACAAATCACCGTTTCGACAGAAATTTCATGATCCAGCCCCATTAAAGAAGACAGATAAGGAATAAAATATAATACATAACAATGACTCACCTATGCTATTCTCATCGTAGCTTATGACCAGCCAGCCTTCTTTATTTTCTTTCGATATTTTCAACTTCTTCATCAGTTTATTTTTGTTTGTTATTCTTCTACTTCTCAAACTTCTTCCAAATCCTCTAGATATCAAGTTTCAAACTGTTGTAAACCTCAAGAGATTTGATGTTATAGCTCTTAACAGTATTTCGAAGCAATATCACGTATTGCAAGTAAGCAATTCTTTCAAAGATAGAGCCGTTATAGAAAGTCTTCTTGTTCTACATAATGAGAAGAATTGTCTTACTATCGAAGTCTTTAATAAACGCAATCTTCCTTCCAAGCAAGCTTCACAAGAAATTCTTCACGCACGCTTTCCTCTAAACAAGAGCATGCATAAATTCACGTCTCATGAGGACATTTCACTTTCTTTACACAAAGACCAAGTAATGGTTCCTGTCTTCTACGATGTTTCTTCATACAATATTCAGCGTCATGAAACTGAAATTTACATCTGACTAAGCACTAATGCAACTGTTTCTTTCAAGTCCCAGGAGATCCAAATATATCTTTTGAATCTTTGAAATGGTTTTTAGATGATATCCTGACTTCCCAGCGAAACTATGTCGGAAACAAAACTTTTTGCATCTTTCATGAGTAGCAAATTTTCCTTTTTGAAACAGCTGTCAAACCACGAGCAAATGTTCTATGAAATATTTTCTCTTTTGTATCAGAAATAAAAGCGTTGGCTCACTGTCCTGAAATTTCCTGGCAGCAACAGCAAACCTGTTCATTGATTCGAACAAAACATCTCAGCTTTTTGCGTCAGAGATTTCCAGTTGTATTTGCAAAATATGGCAGTGCTTGAGTATATCGATTGAGAAGTTTCACTAGCAAATAACAATCAATCGTTGATGTAGCAGAAAACATCAACACCTTAACATCAACATCTCCAGCAATCTCAGCGTCTTTGACTCAGCTAACCTCAAGGTTTATTGGAAATAAATCGGCTGTGCGTAAATTGATTTTTCCATCAACAGAAATCAGCTTTTGACTGAAACTTCTTTGTCTCAGCTAAACCCAGGTGTATTTCAAAATATTATAGTTTTATAAATTGATTGATACTCTTTCTATTGAAATCAAACGTTAAAAAAACAGCTCAAGATTTCAAGTCAGAGTTTTCCAGACGTATCCGTCAGGAAATCATCTTTTAACTTAGCAAATCCCAGGTGTATTTGGAAATAGATCAGTTTTATAAATTGATACTATTTTTAACAAGGTAAACGTTGACAAAACGACTCAGATTTTAAATTCTGCTTTGTCAGACGTTTTTGTCAGCAAACAAGCTTTGACTCAACGTTGTTGACTCGGCAATTCCCAGGTGGTTTTGCCAATATATCAGCTTGAATGGTACTCTTTCAACGAGAAAAGCGTCATCAAAACAATTTAAAGTCGACTATCTCCAGCTTTATTTGGCAGTAAACCAGTTTTACTTACCAAGTGGTCTGTTTTCTTAGCAAGATAAGACAACTCAGACTATACCGCCTCAAACTCTATCAAGATAAGAATAGATTGTGTGCTATCCTGGTATTAGGCCTAACAAAACAGCTCAAATTCGAATCCGTTTTTGCCAGACGTATTCGACAGCAAACCAAAGTTTTGTTTTTCTGCCAAGCAAAATTCTAACAATCTGTAGCACTTTTATCAAAACTGATCGTGATTCCTGGTGTTCACTAATCACGACTGTGCGTCGTGTACAAACTTATAACAGTATTGCTAAAATCAACTGCTTTGTTTTACAAACACTAGTGGTAATCTTCAGAAAGTACTGGCAGAAATTGTTGATCCTTAAATGCTTTTATTCACAACAAAGATTGTATGAAACTTCAACTACTCTGCGATTATGTGTCAGCTACTCTAGAATCTTCGCCATCACTGCTTAGATAGATAGCAAGATCTTAGGAGCACAAACGAGGGTGGTAATCTTTAGAGAGCACCGTCAGAAATTGTTGATCCTTGAATGTTTTTATTGGCAACAAAGATTGTATGAGAATTCCGACTGCTCTGCGATTGTACGTCAGCTACTCTAGAATGTTCGTCAGCGTTGCTTAGATAGCTAGCAAGATCTTAGAAGAACTTAAGCAATATTTGATAAATTCGATTCACCGACAAACGAGGAACATTCAGCGACTTCAGAATGCTTAAACAAATTTATCAATGAAAGTGTATTTTGTGAATCTCGTAACTTTAATTAATCACCTTGGCGTCAAACAAGCGTATAACGTATTTTGCTATCAGTAATTTGCACGATTTATTGACAAATCAGTGATCTCAAACAAAGTACAATTCCGTATAACAAATATCCATAAACCAAGATATCGTGTAATTTGTAGCTCGAATCAACCGTATCAAAGCCAACAAGGTTAGCAAGGCAACATTAATGAGTTATGTCGAAAGACTCCGTGTTATCTGGTCGGAGTTACCAAATTTGCTGCTAAAAACTTTGCCACTAGAATGTACGCATCATATATAATATCGTGTTATCGCTCAGCTTGTATCGAGCACCTGAGCTTCAACTAAAAAACTTGTTTGTTTATGCAAAACAAATGCTTTTCGCGATTCACGTCTGTCTTGCCAAGAGCTGCAAATACGAAGCGAACAATGCTTAATTTTGCTGCCAGAGTTTTGCGATCCACTGAAAGTATGATAAATTATCGACCATCTGAGCTTCCACTAAAAAACTTGCTTCTTTATGATTAATAACTGCTTTTCTCGACTCAGTTCTGTTCTCGCAAAAGCTGCTAATACCAAGCACATAGTCCTTAATCTTGCTGATAGAGTTCTTTTCTGGTCATAATCTATATTGTATCGTCGTTCAGCTTGTAGCGAACATCTGAGCATGCACTAAACAACTTGTTTTGGAATCAATAATTACTGCGTTTCTCAACTCATTTCTGTATTGGCAAGAGCTGCAAAATTGATGCTAAACTCCAAAATTCGCTGCCATAATTATTTCCTCACAAGAAATTAAATCTATCATGTTTTACTGGTATCGACCATCTGAGCGTCATCTAAACAACTTGCTCCTTTATGATGAATAACAACTGGTTTCTCAACTAACTTGTACCTCAACAAGAGCTGCAAATTTCGATTATTTCTCAGCATGAAGAGTACAAACAATGCGACGAAATTGAATGACGTCTCAATATATTAAAGAATAGGATGTTCATTTCTATATTTAATTATATTCTACATCACCTGTTCAGGGATAAAACATTTCTCGTTTAGGTGTTGAAATTTTGTAAATGTTATTTTCTATATTGCAGGTTATTGCTTTCAATCGGGCAAATCGTGTGGTGGGAAAATCGATGCCTATTCATTTTATGAATAGTTGACATGACACAAATTCAAAGAATATGCAAAAATCATTTCTGGTTGAAGAAAAATAAACCGATTCATCTAGTAGCGAATAGATCTGTTTTTCGCCTATTATTCGTTGCAGAAAATTAACAAAACTTGGAGATATGAACCGACATTCATTCTAGCAGCCATTTTGCAGCCAGAACAATCAGGCAGACGGGTTTCCAGCCCAATCAACATCACTTGACCGTCATGACAAGGGGTCGCCGACTCGATTAGGTCTTCTCTACTTCTGCGATCCCAGCGCTTGGCGCTAAAAACTGTATATTCACCTTAGCCTTCACCTTTTCACCTTCGCGTTTTAAGAGCAAGCGACGTGGGATTAAAGAGGAGAATCTGGGGTGCACCCTCGGGAAAATTACTATTTCCATCCATAGTAATATTCATACATATCACTAGGTCCTGAGCTGGAAAACGTTGGGGAGGCCACCGGCCTGCAGTGGCTTGAATCGCTGATGATGATGATGATGATGATGATTACTTGTTCCTAAACCCTCCCCATAATGGAAATGTGCCTCCGTGCTAGGCACTACCGAGGGCAACCGCAGGCTTCCTGTCCTACGTGACGAACCGGTTGTTTACGGTGACCACATCTATTTCGTCGCAACTGAAACTTTTTGTATTCATTGGAATGATTTAAACTTATGCATTTTATATAACTGAGATAAGAATTGTGGTTTTCATATTAATATTTCATTTGCTTAAACGGGTTAGCGGAAAGTTATATTTGGAAGTTATATGACAAGTTGAGTGACTGCGCACCAGGGAATATTCTAAGCAAGGGGACAGAAATATCAGCCATTCATGATCGAAGGTCTTACGTTGATAGCTGGGGATTTGGTAGACTTATTACATGAGTCCTTGTTTTCGCTCCATTCCCCCCTAACCATACCCACCACAATACCCATTCCGCTTGAAACAAGTTTTAGCGGAATATGACTGTAACAATAAATAACAATTCAATTCAATGGAGCAAAACTTTGACTTTTATCATGAGTCTAGGGATTTGGCTGACTTGTCGTGGTTTCTGATGAGCCTTAGTACAGGATGTCCCAAAAACGCAACCCAACCGGAACGTAATTGAAATAAAAAGAGAATTTGAGGAAATGCANCCCCCTAACCATACCCCCCACAATACCCATTCCGCTTCAAACAAGTTTTAGCGGAATATGACTGTAACAATAAATAACAATTCAATTCAATGGAGCAAAACTTTGACTCTTATCATCAGTCTAGGGATTTGGCTGACTTGTCGTGGTTTCTGATGAGCCTTATTACAGGATGTCCCAAAAACGCAACCCAACCGGAACGTAATTGAAATAAAAAGAGAATTTGAGGAAATGCAATGAAAGCATTATCTATCGCCTGTCATGTGATATGCAGCTTTGGTGCATTTAGGGAATAATTTATCATCTAATTGAAATTTGAGTAAGCATGGCCTATTTCAGATGCAGAGTGCCGTGAGAGCAAAATCACGACATCTTTTACCTTAAAAAATAAAGAAATTGTTAAAACCTTTCAGGTCTAGAAAGTCTTGAGCTGATGCTCTTAGTGAAAAAAGTACAATTAGTTACCTTGCTTTCCTGATCCTCTTTTGCCACTCTCCGTCGCAGAGGCTGTTGTTTGCAAACGAGCAGAACGTGACGGACCATTTCATCCGTCATCCGGCCGGTAATACAGCCTCTGCGAAGGAGAGTGCTCTTTTGCTTTCCTGGTCCTCTTTTATCGATGATTCTATCAACGTTACGCAACACCAATTTTTTTAGATTGTTCGTAGTTAGTGGATCATACCAGATGCTCTTCGCGTTTGTTTTTGTGTCAGTTTGCATTGGATTACCGATGTGAAGCGATTGCAAGATAGCATAGGGTTCAGATCTATAAATAGGTGGTGTAAAATATACAATTGCCTTCTTTGAATTGAATGGCATGATAGGAACGTAAGGCACTTAACTGTAATTCTATCATGGAAATTTTGTGAAATCTGGATTATTTTCAAAACAGCAGCGTTTTTCTTTTCATCGAAAGAATCATGGAAAGTTTTGAAAAAAAATTGAAAATAATCGCAAATACTAAATTAATTGAGGGAAAATGCTACAATCTTTCTATGAAGATTTCCAACATGGTGGCAAGCAGAAACCTATCGCTTTTCCAACCTTGATACAACGGTCATTACTCCTGCGTCGATACTGACCCTTGTACTCATTAGGCTAATTCGAGATCTGATTGGCTATTCAAAACGAGACTATCCTGTGAAATTACGTCACAATTCACATAAATTAACTTTTTCAAAAACTTTTCCTGCAAAAGCCGCGAGTCAGAGCTGCGAGAGAAATTGTTCTGAATCAAATGTCCGCAAAATATTATCTAGTAAAATGGATATTGTTGCAGAAAATTTGCAATAGAGGGGTGTTGCAATCATGCTAACATGAAATTTTGAGAAATAAAGATGGATTTTAGATCATTTTAGCTAGGCCAGGAAGAGAGCAGCGGTCAAAGCTAAAGTTGAAGACATGCAGCCTGGTCTCTCACTTCTCCATAAAACAACAAATGTACACGTATTTTTCTTTATAAGAAACTAAGAATTTTAGCCCAGTACTGAAAGTTTCTTAAAATTATCAGATTTTCAGTACTCAGAGTTTCTTACGAATTTCTTAAGGTTTGATAGCAATCTTCATGTTTACTACCTGTGACCTCGTGAACATTTCGAAACAAAGTTTTTGAAGCCTTTCCAATGTTTAGACATAACTCAAGTACCTTCTGAGTAATAAGATACAGGAAACAAGCGAAAATAAGTAAAAATATGCTAAGAATTTCCTTTACTAAAATAAATAGTTTCTTAAGTTATATTTTCCCAGTACTGGAGTTTCTTAACTTTTTGGCGATCTGAGAGTTGAGTTTCCTGGTTTCTTATAAAAAATATATTTATGGTAACATTTGAGTCGTTAGTATTAACTAATACTGACAGGATATTTGCGTTGAATTGTCGTACTTCTTGTTGATCGTACTAAATTATCGTAAAAATGAAAGAATGACGAGGCCACAGAGCTTCCTTGAGCCTCGATGTTCGGAAGGCCGCAACGCAAATATTCCTTTCCAAGAAAATAATCTTTCCGACAACAGAAATAAAACTTTCTCAATGCCTCCTAAACTGCAAAAATTTAATCAATATCTAACACTTAACACCTGCAATCCAGAAGGGCATGTCCCCTGCCCTCATACAGTAAAACAGAGCAGAACAAAATATTTACTAAAATCCAAAACATCAGGCAAACTTCTGTGAAAAGCGGCTCAAAGGATGGACTGAAAATGTAGCATTTCGCCCATTAAAATGTCCAAAAAAGCCCGCTACAACAATTAATTTAGTTGAATGAATTCAAGGACAAGCAAGTTAAAATAGACTAGGCTATCTACTGCAAAAGGATTTTAGACTTCGTGTACTTCGAAAGGATTTTTTAAAGCCAAATTACAGTTTTTAAGTGATCCTTCTTTGCCAACATTTCTGCAACAAGCAGAGCAGCTTTCACTGTCCAAAACCAGGGAGCGCCGTCGAAAACAAATAAAAACTGCATCAATATGTTGCAACTAGCGGTACATCGAAAACAGTTGCTTCCATAGCGATGCTTAAACGTCAACAACAAAGAAATTCGTCGCTGCAAGCAGTCATTTGAAAATCGTTTTCAAAGTTTATCGCTCAGACTTTCCAACTTTCATCGCAAGGATGTGTTATATCACGTGACCAATGAGAGTGGTTCATTAGTTTCAATGGGGAAAGAGGGTATCTCCATGGTAATCACAGTTCACAGAGCACTATGGGCCTGCATAAATTAAAAATTCATAATGGTTGCAAATATGACCACGAAACGCTAATCAGTACCAGGCAGGCATAAATAGTCTAATGAGTACCAGGCAGGGATACTATTTATCCCTGGTACCAGGGCCCAAATCGGTCGATGGTTGAGATTTCAAGAAGACTGTTTGGGACCTGAGAACGAGGTTGTCGCTCTTCTGGTTTACGACTTAGAAAATAGATGTCACAGCTTCAAATAAATGGAATACTACCATTTTGAAAATAGTCAAGACATCAAAAATTTCCACGGTAGAATTAAAGCAAAGCACCTTAAGTTTAAGTTCCCATCACGCCATTCAATTCAAAGAAAGAGGCAATATAATCTTACGCTACCTTTTTTCAAAGATTTGAAACTATGCTTGAAAGAATGGTATCACATCGTTAACGCAGCATTTGTCTCCTGTCGATGCAGACATCAGACCATTCTCATTACCAATTGAAGAGACCATGCTGCCTTGAATCGTGTCAGGTTGAATGCTGAAATAACAAACGAATTCATCAATGAAGATGAAAAGAACGATATGCAACTGTACGTAATAGCGGGCGAGTAAAAATAAAGGTATATTATTATTATTATTATTATTATCAATTTATTTAAAGTTGGCTTTTCTAATGGAATAGCTAAAAGCTAATTAAGGCCAACTAAACTGAAAAGAAACTCTAATTTACAATGAAAAACCCTAAATTACAATAGCAAGCAAATTAATCTAAAACACCTAAATCTTTGATAAAAACTTTACACAATCTGCATGTGCATGAATCACCATTCCACTGCTTTATTCTCCTTTTAAATTCCTGGAGTGTGTTGCATTCTTTCAAAAAGCTTGGGAGCGAGGACCATAAAAGGCAGCCTCTATACTGAATATTTTCTGTACCATATGTTGTTGTTCTTACTTTCGGCAGCTGCAAATGACTTTCATTGCGCAGACTATAATAGCTGCGTTTTTGTGCAAAAATATCTTTCATAAAAGTTGGCTTGATGTTGTTCTTTGTTTTGAAAATTTCTATCATAAGCAACTGCAGATTGCGTTGATGGGTGGTTACAGAACTATTTACACTATTTTCAAAATCTTGTCCACTATCTTTGCATACAATTCGCAATGCTCTTTCGCGAATTTTGTTTACTTTAGAATTGATCGTCCTGTCATGAAACATCCATACAAGTGGACAGTAATTGAATTGAGATTTGATGAATGCATCCATCAGAATTTTCAATTTGATAGGGTCAGTATAATTAGAGAGGCGAGCAAGTGCATGCAATTTTAGGCTTGCCCGACATGTTTTGTGAAACTTAATCTTTTATCAAAGCAAACAAAATTCATAGTTAATTTCTTTAATTGTGGAGTTACCAATAGTGACTACTGAGTCATTACATTTGCTACCAAATATCATGAGGTGACATTTGTCATCGTTAAGTTTCATGAAGTTTTCTGAAAACCATTTCGCAAGTACTGAACTGTCTATCTCTAAATTGTTAATTGTAGTATTGAGATCCGAATTGCATGCATAGATAGTGGTGTCGTCAGCATAGTTACAAATGTTAGTATTATTTACAAAGAGGAAAATGTCATTTATAAAAACATTGAATAAAAGAGGCCCTAGGACTGATCCTTGCGGTACCCCTATCGTAACATCTCTCAAACTACCATATGAGCTGTTTATTTTAACTCTTTGTTTCCTCTTTGATAAATAGCGTTTGATGAGCTTAAGAGCATCCCAATCAAATCCATAAGCAGATAATTTTGCGATCAAGAGATCGTGATTTATGCAATCGAATGCCTTAGAAAGGTCCATCAGGATTGATCCTGCAAGTTCCTTGTTGTCGAAAACCTTTTCGAAAACCACCCAAAAGTGGTGAGAAAAAGGTGCCAATGTACTCAAAAAGCTGATTAAATATAGTGCGTTCAAATACCTTCGAAATAGCTGGAAGGAGGCTTATTGGCATATAATTTAGTTTTCTCATGTTATCATCTTTCTTATAAAGTGAAGAAATGTCAGCAAGTTTTAGATCATCTGGGAAAACACCATCAGCTACAAGGCTATTGAAACTTTCTGTCAAGGGGGATGAAAACAAATCCGGATTTGCTTGAAGAATTTTTGCTGGAATGGTTTCTTGCGGCGATGACATTATAGGATCTAGTTTTATTAATTGGTCGAACATTTCTTGGACTGTGATTTGCACAGTCAAGGAACTGCAAAACGGAACTGCAAAACTATTTGTGCAAAAATGCCATCAGACAAAGAAAGCAAGCAGATATTTTTTGAAAAATGTGAAATCACAACTTTCGATCTTGATATTGTGCAAAAAAAATCATCGTCATCATGCCATCAACTAGACTGATTGCAACATCGTAGGTATCGCTATTGATAGACATGCCGGACGGTCTAACTACGACTCATAATCATAGAAACACAGAAATCGGACTAATCTTGTGACTCTGACACATTCATTTTGATAGTGATGGCAGAATGGCCTAAGTAAAACCGCAATGACAAAAGGCTCGAAATTTATGAATCACAAAGCAAAACAAGATTAAAGAACAGGGAATAGAAATTGCTGAAAATAGTGGCTTTGACGGGCGATTTTGAGAAATGTTTCAATACAGACTTTGATACGGTGATATTTTAGACGAAGTATTGGTACATAAATAATTGTTTGATACGGGGGAATCTGGTACCTTTAGCAGCTCCTTCAATAATAATTGCATTCAACAACTACCATAATAACCCCCATTAGCCTGATTTTAGGTAAAGCAATCCAGTTCCTTTGAAAATGTTTCGGTATTAAGATAGATATTCGAATGGCAGCATTTTATCATGAAAAAGAGGCTGATATCCCCCAAATTGCCCTTAATTGATTTTAAACTATCGATACCCTTGTAGCTTGCTTACGTAATGACTGATACGTGTTGTCAAGTCATTTTTCACAAGCCAATGGTCCTTTGGTTGTTTTGTCATATTTTCTTTTTTTTAGCAAAAACAAGAATTTAAACATAAAAAGGAGGATGTAGGCCCCCCAAAATCCCTGTATAAAATCGATGTTTGAAATCAGCCCCCCAAAAATTGACCTAACAACACTTGGTCTCATGAATTTCCCCATCGGGGCGTCATTACCCCTTTCTCCGCCTGGTCTACAAGAGCAGAAAAGGCCCTGGGGACGAGGTTGCAACAGCAGTTGGTAAATATAGAAGGAAATTGAGCATGTAGTAATTCTTGGGCAGAGATAATCAACGTGTATTGTTGATATCTCCCCTTTATAGGCCTAGGGATCGAGTCGTAAAATAACTTACGAATGGGTTGAAGGCCCAAAAATACCTCGACCTATCGAGCTCCACCTTCCTATCTCCTACAGCACTTCTTCTCTCTACTTCGTGACTCGCTCATCGAGTCTCTCTATAAAACGATAATACTTCCTTCGCCTCGTGCGTCCTTCTCGAATCTACTTTACTCCATAACCTAACTACAACGTCTAATCTAATTAGCCTACTCGGTTCCAGTCCCAGCTTTTTCCACAGAGCATTTGAAAGTTTAATATAAACTAAAATAATGCAAATTCATTGTCCTTACAAACAATTTTATTCAACATGTAATATGCCTTTTATTGTTGAGTTTGTGTCGTGCCATTATTTGGTTTTGATAAATGGTCCTGTATGATGAGAAACTTTTATAACCTTCCTGGCAATAGCCATGCGAGACAGGCTTCACCAAATGTTACACCATTTGACATGTTCCAGTTCCAAGCATATCTCTAATCCCAGGGGGGAGGCACTTCATTATTGGATCATATAGGGGTGTGCGCTATAACAATTTTTGTTATGACCCAATCCCAAAATATAGGCGGCATTTTGAGACCCAATCCAAAAGTAAGGGTGAGTTTTCCGACAAGTGCTTTCACTAGAAAACAATTGTAAAATTGTTGTTTAGCCTAAACCTCAACATGCGCAGAATTTCTAGCAAAAATTAGACACCAATTCAAAAAAATGTTTACAAAAGGTACATCCCATTCCCAGAACATTCGTGCCAAAAACTACCCCAAATCTGGCGCAAATCCCCGTATGACTGGATAGTGAAGTGCCCACCACGGGTTTCTAATGCATGTTCCAATACTAACTTCCACGAAAAATTGATACAATAATGTCAATTAGTCTCCTCGATGTTGCAATATGGAAGTGCTTGAATCAGTTTGATAAAATTTTTGGGATAGAACATAATATTGGCTAATATTACATTTCCTATTTCCAGCTCTTTGCTGCACAGCTGGTCATATATATGACTACTCCGTTCGAAAATGTCTTCCGTGTTGACATCCAGATATAAGGTTCTGAGCTTTTGACATCCTTCAAGAATGGCCCCTAAACTTTCTTTCTTTGATCCTAGAAATCTCTTTCGTTGTCCCTAGTTCTGCTTCCTCTGATCTGTCCCAAATAGTCAACTTTAGTGTCTTCAAATTTTTGCATTTGGTACCAATTGCATTCAGAATCTTATGAATTTCGATTCCATTAAATTCCAATGTAAAACTTCGTAGATTCATGCCACATCTCTCTATAAGTTCACAAACTACTTCAGCTTCAACGTTGAAGTAATTTAGCCAAAGTTGAATTTCTGTCAATTTTTCCAAATATCCCAACAAGGGTATTGAGTTTTTAATGGCCAGAGGGATTAACCCAACATGGAAGCTCAAAATGCAGCACTAATGACTCGAGGTTTTTGCAATCCTCCAAAACAGCATTCGCAATCTCAAAAGTAATTACCCAACATCCAAAAGACTTTAGCTGAAGCCCATAGGTAGAAATGATTTTAGGCGTATCTCTTGCGCAGTGCCATGGATTGTCAAACTCCATTGGGCACTTTAGATGTGTGATATTCGGGCAATGCTTATTTTAGTTTATATTAAACTTTCAAATGTTCAACTTTCTTCTATATTAACTATTCTTGTGTTTTCGAATGTATTCAAGGATTAAAACAAAGGTGAAAAAAAATATCTGAGCACCATTTAGCATATTCCTGTTCAAAACGTATTCTAATACATGTTCAAATACTAAATTCAACGCAAAATTGATACAATAATTGAAATGATTACCAATACAAAGTATTTAGGTGTTCAGATAGACAGTCAACTGAAATGGGACAAACATACCGATGCGATACTATCAAGACCAAGGCAAATCGAGCCCTTGGACTTATTAAGTATTCTAAGAAATATCGTCCATCTGACGTACTCAACAAAATGTATAGAGGAATTGTTGAGCCCCATTTGAGTTACTGTTGCTCCGTTTGGGGCCGCTGTAGTGAATCAAAAATTAACGTCTTGCAAAAAATCCAAAATAAAGCTGCAAGAATTGTAACAAACAGCCCATACGATGCTTTTGCTGCTCCGCTAATTAAAAATCTTGGCCTGTCAACTATAGGTAATCTTGTAAGAAAAGAGACCGCCACGCTGACTTACAAGTCTTTGAATTCACTTGCCCCAGACTACTTGAGAAAATTATTCATAAAATGTTCAGATGACAGAGAACGGCTTCTGCGCTTATCAGAAACTGATGTTAGGATACCGTTACTGAAAACGATCAATGGTCAAAAGGCTTTTTCTCATCGCGGTGCAAAACTCTGGAACAGTCTAGAAAGAGAAACAAAATTGGCACCCTACCTGAAAATCTACAAAGAACAACTATAGAAGGGGGTGTAACTTTAATTTCATTTTTACGTTCTTTTTCAAAGATTTTGTATTATATTATATTGTAAATTATTAGGTATATTCATTTCTTTTGTTCTTAGTTTAGTGCTTTCGTTTAAACAGGTCGGTTTGAAAAACATATCTTGATATGAAACTTATAACCAGTATAAATATTTTAAAATGAAATGAATATTCTTTTAAAATGAACCAGTCTCAATGTTGCAATATGGAAGTGCTTGAATCAATTTAACAAGATTTTCATCGGGATAGAGCATAATTTCGGCGAATATTACATTTCGTAATTGTAGCTGTTTGTTGCACAGCTGGTCATATATATCGCTACTCTGTTCGAAAATGTCTTGCGTGTGGACATTTAGATACAAGGTTCTGAACTTTTGACATCCATCAAGAATGGCCCCTAAACTTTCTTGTAGTTGTCTGATCCTTGTCCCTCGTTCTGCTTCCACTGATCTGTCCCAAATAGTCAACTTTAGTGTCTTCAAGTTTTTGCATTTGGTACCAATTGCATCCAGAATCTTATGACTTTCGATTCCACTAAATTCTATTGTAAAACTTCGAAGATTCATGCCACATCTCTCTATAAGTTCGGAAACTATTTCAGCTTAAACCTCGAAGTAACTTAGCCAAAGTTCAATTTCTGTCAATTTTTCCAAATATCCGAACAAGGGTATTGAGTTTTTAATGGACAGGGATTCATCGATCCAGCCATCGCAAACTAGACGCGCAAAATGCAGCTCTAATGACTCGAGGTTTTTGCATTCCTCCAAAACAGTATTCGCGATCTCCCTACTAATCTAATTACCCAACATCTAAAAGACTTTAGCTGAGGCCCATATGTAGAAATGATTTTAGGCGTGTCTCTTTTGCAGTACCATGGATCGCCAAATTCCATTGGGCACTTTAGATGTGTGATATTCGGGCAATGCTTAATCAGTTCTTCTGCATAATATTCAGAATCCCACCCAGCTTTTTTCAAGAGGCCAAAATTCCCATTTTTAATGTGACGTACAATACCTAAATAAAAAAAATCAACCTGTTCGAGTTGACTGCTTGCTATCAAACTTTCTAAAAAGTCTTTGCATAATTGTTTAATTGCTGTGTATGCCTCATTCATGAGCTTTAATGATTTGAGCCTAGGAAAGCTCAAACGCCCCTTGCAAGCGATGATGCCTTGAATCTTTGCTATAGATTTAAGGGGCATTTCCTTATTAGGAAAGCTTGTATGTATGTCTATTTCAATGACCTCTATCGTTTCTTGATGCCTGATTATTACCTCGACAATTTTTTCGAAATAATCTTTCTTGACCCATGCTGGCAAATTCTTTATTCTTAAGTGTAAACTTTGTATCCCTGTTTGACTTGAGAATAACTCCGTTAGGCTCTCAGTGTCAAGATGATAATTTTCAATAGTCAATGTTTTGATTTGGTTTGTAAGTTTGCACAGCTTGGGTATTAGTGTTTTCATTTCTTTATCTGCTGGGTCATTCTCATCTCATTTCATTTCATTTCATTTTTAAATATTTATACAGGTTACAGATTTCAGTAATAAATAACTGTTTTACAAATTGACCTGTGCAAAAACGATAAAGCCTAAATTAAAGAAAATTACAATATGTACAATATTTAGATATAGCCTATATAATATACTTGTTATATCGAGGATAACAAAAGTAAAAAGAAAATTAAAATGTACCTCTCAAATGGTTTTTTTAAAGGTAGCCAGGGACGGTGCCAATTTAGTTTCCGTATTAAGCTCATTCCACAATTTTGCTCCTCGATAAGAAAATGCTTTTTGACCTGTGCATGTTCTTAACAGAGGTATCTGCAAATTTTTTGTTTCTGTTGAGCGAAGATTGCGATCACTACGCTCTGAACATTTAGTGAAAAGTTCCCCTAAATATTGAGGAGCAAGTGAGTTCAATGCTTTATAGGTCAGCGNAGGCCCCGTTTACACGAGTACGGTTCCAAAAAAGTTCGGTTCCAAAAAGATTCACTTTGGCTTTCCGTTTACACGAGACCTGCCTAACCGTACTCAAAAAAGTTCACCTAGCCGTACTTTTTGAGTTCACCTAGGAAAGCGTACTTTTTTGGAACCGATCTCATTTGGCCCCGTGTGAACACTTGAAAGTGGATTTTTCTGAGTACGGTACCACAACGAGGCTATTTTTCTTAAAAGGAGGCAGAAAGAACATTGAAACCAAATCATGTTTGTTTATGTTCGTGCTTCAAAATGGAGAACTTTGAGTTTGCTATCATTTTAATTTCGATACTGAGCTCACACTGGTTGCAACGGTGAACGTCGGTTTTCTTTTTTCAACGTATCTTACGAATGCTCATCGAGCCAGAAGAAACAGGTTGGTAGCCTTGGCTGAACAAAGCTCAAGGAGACTGTTGAAATTGAAGTCAAGATGTGATTGTGAACGAAAGCAAGCGAGATGTGATTTTAACTGTCTCCCAGTCTAGGCCTAAATTTGCCTTCGAAGCCTTGTCAGTCTTACTAGCAATGCTGCTCCCTTGTCAGTCCACACGTACGACTTCTCCTTCTCTGCCTTCTTTTCTCCTCTTCTGCCGCTACAAGCAGTTTAGCTGTTGAGCTCAATGTGTTGAAAATGTGAAATATTCTAAATGCCGTTAAAAGCAGAAAGCAAGAGAATGGGGTTTGCGCGCTTTTTGTCTTCCTTTGTCTTTGCTGGCTAGCGCCTACACTTTACCCCGCAGCTACAACGTTATCACCAATGCAGGTCAAAGTACATGGATCAAAAACTGGGTCTCGTGTAAACAGAACGCCTAAGTGAACTAATTTGGAGCCGGTCTCGTGTGAACGCAAAAGGTGTACTCAAATGGAACCGAACTTTTTTGGAACCGTACTCGTGTAAACGGAGCCTAAGTGAACACGGACATAGGAGTTGTGATTGATTTGCGCTGCAAGCAGCAAATTTTTAAAATAGGCTCAAAGTCAGTGATCCAAAGTTTAATTGGAGAGTTTTGATTGGTAGATAGATATAATGCAGGCTCTATGTAAAGTACAGGCTTGAAATAGCCCTTCAGCGGCAATGGTGAGCTGCGAGTACAGCCACTACCAGCCAACCAGCATGTAAGAAAGGGGTTAGAAACTACGTTATTCGACGTCATTTGTATCTGTCTTTGTAGAAAGAAATAGGCTGTAAGATGAAATAGCCTATTTTCATTTAAACCTGCATGAAGGGCTTTTCGTAGAAACATCGTTTGTTTTGGTTTAAGGATAGGCCCAACAACATACAATCATGTTTATTGTTTATGGGTATGAGATTGTATGAGGGTATGAACTTCCGGGTTGAAATATGTCAACGAGTTGGTTTTCCGATCGACTGGGCAATGAAAGTGAACTAAGGATCGTCAATATAATATAATTTTTTATTTTATGGGAAATAAACAGACAGGCTTCAGGTGTTGACTGCTTCTAAAAGGAAGGTATTATTTTTGGGCAGTGAAATATAACGATGTATTCTCATCAAAATGAAATTTAATTTATTACAAAACCATATCGTTTGCAATATGATATAAGGTACAATTACCTGTCATCAAAGGTTTTGTGAGAAAAACAATCAGTTATGATTACGAGATATCAGTAACATTTTGTGGATAAAGAAATGGCTGTCTTAGAAAATGAAAAAGTCAAACTATTATGGGACTTTTCCATTCAAACAGAAATAAAAATAGACCATAATAAACCTGACTTAGTCCTCCTGGATAAGAAAGGAAAAACCTGCTACATTATTGATGTGGCATGTTCTTTCGATAAAAGAGTTTAAAAGAAGGAGAAAGAAAAATTTGAGCATTATACAGATCTGAAGTATGAACTCCTCAAGGTTTGGAACACTGAAGTAACGAAGGTGTACATAATACCTATTGTCATTGGCGCTTTAGGAATACTCACGAAGAAGGAAGAATGCTGTAAAGTACCTTGAAAAGATTGACTTCAAACCAGGATTAGATCCTCTGCAGAAAGCTTGTTTGTTGGGTACTGCCAGAATAATTAGAAAAGTTTTGGACTATAACAAATAGGACCAAATAGAACACTAGAAGACAAAAAAAGACGTTTTAGCAAGAAAGACTTAAGATCTATTATCTCAAGCCACGGGAGGTGGCCTGATAATAGACAAGATGCTGGTATATCATCAAGACCACGAGAAGAGTTGCATAATAATAATAATAATAATAATAATAATAATAATAATAATAATAATAATAATAATAATAATAATAATAATAATAATAATAATAATAATAATAATAATAATAATAATAATAATATAATAATAATAATAATAATAATAATAATAATAATAATAATAATAATAATAATAATAATAATAATAATAATAATAATAATAATAATAATAATAATAATAACAGTAACAATAACAATAACAATAATAATAATAATAATAATAATAATAATAATAATAATAATAATAATAATAATAATAATAATAATAATAATAATAATAAT
>REGM01000241.1:30301-59521 GCA_004194415.1 Aurelia aurita | reverse complement strand
TGTGCCCCTGAGATATTGAAATTTTCATCCTGTCTGGGAGCAAACTGGCAAAAAACAATAGCAACTTTGCAAATTCCTTGTCAAAAATGTGAAAAGGATACCCTGTTTGAACGATATTTCTATTCACATACATTCCTAAGCACGAGTCTTCTTGCTCGCAATTCGCTATGATTCAGGAGATTCCCGAAACAGCGCATTTGCAGTATAGGCCAAAACCTAAAAGCTCTGGTTTGGAGGTGGAGGCAAATTTGGACTTTCATGATTAATATTTCAGCTCTCAATGCACCAATATCAACAAAAAAGGTATTTATCTTCAAGTTAACTATCGAGGATTACTTCAAAAGTTATTAGAGGGATTTATTCGACCTAAATTCTTGTCGCTAGCCCGGATCAAATCTGTTGCGTTTTTTTTGGGACACCCGGTATTCCGAGTTCATTTTTTTCACCTAATATTGACATAAATGCCAAAATAAAGCTAAAATGTTCTGCTCCTAACTCTAATACCCCATTCACAATTACAAATCAAACCAAGTGTGTCAGGACACCAGGGAGTTAGATTCGAAAAAGCGGTTAACCAAATTTAGGCCAAGGTCGGTTGAAACGGTGCTCATAAGCTCACAAGGCATGGAGAGACAAAACAAAGAAGACAACAACAAACAAAACAAGGTAAGTAAACATTTATTTATTAATTACATTATAGATGTCTTGACACCCTTGACCAAACCAGCTTAAACTAAACCAGGTTATCAAATGGAGCCTTCCAATTTGTCAATCCAGCAAATCGAATGCATTTGATTGGTTGAAATTTAACCTGGTTTAGATCAAGCTGGTTTAACCATGTCAGTTTGAAGGTGGTATTAGTTAGACTTTTATAGATAAATTAAATCAAGAATCACTGGAATCAGTCATTGAGATTAGAATCATTGGAATCGGTTATTGAGACCAGAATCACAGGAGTCGGTCATTGAGATCAGAATCATTGGAATCGGTCATTGAGATCATTTTCTACAATCATGCAATGGGTGCAAGAACTTTTGACTCGGTTGCTAGAAGTCACTTTGCTTCCCCTCGCATATCACTTCGAGCAAATTTTACGGAATTCGCCCTTCGTATGAATGGGCACCATTAGTGTGAAAACGGGAAGGACAAAATTATCGACGTACAAGTCGTCTGATTTGTCCGTCTATTTATTTTTCGAAGACGATTTATTTGTCTTCTCGGAAAAGTTGTCAAAAGACCGTCTCAAAATTTAGCTTAGATGAACAACTGCCAGACGACTCGCCCGTCCGACGATTTGTTAGTCTGCTACTGTAAGAAGGACTAATGTTGTATTAAGTTTTCTTCGTCTGTCTCATCTTCAATAGCAGATTGCTTCTTCATTTCATTTTTTAGGACATTAAATGCAGATCTCTTCACACTCCAATGTGGATCTTCTTTTTTAATGCAGGTGTCTCCAGGGGCTATACCAGGGTAAGGGTGGCCTATGGATGAAATAAGAAAAACACTGCTCATATTCCAATTCACAGTCGAACTGCGCTAAAGCCTGGTTCACATTGGATCGATGGAATCGTTGGAGTTATTATTCGAAAAAACGACCATAAGAACCCAAAAGACCCAAAATACTGCATATGAACTGCCAAAATAAACACCTCAGCGACCCTGACAACCCCGACGACTCAGTTTTTGCCATTCACATTCAGTTTTTATATTTAAATCTACATATTTGTGAACCAAGGCACCCTGATCCTATAGCTTGGGCGTAGGACTTTGTGCAATGGGGAGTCTGGACGGGAAGCAGCGGCGGCAGCAATTGTTGTCGTTGTTGTTCTCTCGGCTAGGGTTGCTGTTGTTCAGAGTCATGCGCCTATGCTGGCCTGACATCCAACGTGAAACAGGCCCCAGTATTTGCCAGTAAATAATCGTTTATGTGTAGCTTCTTGTAATTGTATATTTAGTTGTAATTCAGTTGCATCTTCTTTATGTAATGGCCATGGGGTAGTCATTGTATTTTGCTCCCTGTCGTATCATCCCTGTAGTCTTGTATAGTAGTATTGTAATTAGAAAGTATAGTAGATTGTAACATGTATTGTAAAATTTTAGATGATTATATAAAAAAAAGTCTTATGTAGCTTTTAAGTCGTTCGTCTAAAAACCCCAGAGACCGCAACGACCTAATGTGAACCAGGCTTGTGTAGTTATAAGTGTTCGGATGAAAAACTTGATCAAGTACCTATTTATTAGATTAAGCAACCGAGGATGTGACTGCCATAGGATCCCAAATTTGGTTGAAAATCTTGGAGTTTGGCATCTTTGTTCCAGGTCTGGTATTTCAATGAAGCTAAGTTTTCTGGACTACGCTAAACTAATGAAGAAATTTTGCAAACTATGGCATTCACTATTTTCCTTGACGTTATAAAATTTTGTTCAAGGGCATGAAATTTCTTTTTTGGTAGCCAGGAATCCCTCGTTGTTTTCTTCCATGGTCTTCAAGAAGTAACAATCATTTTAGTTTACGATCTAATATCAATGGCCTAGTTCACACGGTTATGCTATCATATACCACCTTTTGGAACGATGCTGAACGGAGCGGTACGTTATCTTTCATGTGTGAATGGTACCGGGTGAGTCAGAAAAGCAATCCCCATTTGAAAGGCCACTGCTCCCTGGATATCGAGGCAATATTATTAGTAAATATATTATTCAATAGTGGACATGCTCAAATAGATTTTAAATTTTACCTGACTGAAATCGGCCACTCCGTTCTGAAATTATGAAGGATTTTCCCAAGAAAGCCGCTCCAAGAAACCCTGTTCTCTCGGTCGTTATTGTTCTCACGGCTGGGGTTTCTGCCGTTCAGCATTATCGCCTATGCTGGCCTGACCTCCNATAGCCTATATATGCGAGGAAAATGGGCCTAAAAGTTGATCAAGTCTGTTTTGGATTTTGGTTCAGAACTATATGAAGATATCGTCCTACGAATTTTACTTACCAAGGTTCTTTCGTCTGCATTTAACTGCACATATCGGGAATGAGTCCATTGCCTTGAGTAAGCCGTGTCTTCCACACTGCCATGGAACTTTTTTGGCGCGCTTGTTTTTGTGATTCCTTCTCTCGAATGAAAAGTGCAGCGCAGCAGCGCGTGGGAAGGAGGCGCCCGCGTTACCAGGCCGCCATGGTCAGCGGCAGGCAATTTTCGCTCCTGTTATGCTGAACGGAGCGGTACGTTATCTTTCATGTGTGAATGGTACCGGGTGAGTCAGAAAAGCAATCCCCATTTGAAAGGCCACTGCTCCCTGGATATCGAGGCAATATTATTAGTAAATATATTATTCAATAGTGGACATGCTCAAATAGATTTTAAATTTTACCTGACTGAAATCGGCCACTCCGTTCTGAAATTATGAAGGATTTTCCCAAGAAAGCCGCTCCAAGAAACCCTGTTCTCTCGGTCGTTATTGTTCTCACGGCTGGGGTTTCTGCCGTTCAGCATTATCGCCTATGCTGGCCTGACCTCCAATGTGAAACAGGTTTTAGCATTTATCAGTATGTAATCGTATCGTTTAGGTGTAACATGTTACTTTGTAGTTGTATACTTATTTGTAATCTAATTGCATGTTTTATGTAATGGCCGGGGGCTGGGTAGTCATAGTCTTTTGCTCTCCCTGGTATCGTCCCTGTTGTGTTGTATAGTTGTATAGTAATTAGAAGGTATAGTAGGTAGTAACATGTATTGTAAAATTTTAGATGAATATATGAAAAAAACCTCAAAAACGGCATAAAATCACGACCACAGTTCCCTCATATTTCTGCCTTACAGCAATGGCTATTACATGCTTTTGCACGTGTTATCCCTTTGGGAGAATGAAAGTGTCATCCTGGGATACTGAAATTATTATTCCGGATGATTTCATCCTCCCAAGACGATAACATATGCTAAAACGTGTCTAAGGCATTGCTGTAAGGCAGAAAGATGTGCAAGCATTTGCTCGTGATTTTAGGCCTGTTTTGAAGGTTTCTTGAAGGGCGTTTCTGCAGAAAATCGCTCAAAATTTCAGAAGAGAGTGGGCGATTTCAGTCAGTTAAATTTTAAATTATATTTGAACATGTCAACCATTAAATAATGTATTTGCCAATATTATCGTTTTGATATCCAGGGAGCATTGGCCTTTCAAACGGGGAATGTTTTCTTGACTCACCCGATATTGGAACATTTTTGCGTTCATGTGGCCTGTTTTGGAACATTTTTGCGTTCATGTATGTGCTAGCCTCTTGGGAGGATGCAATCAATCGGACTTATTTTGTTATGCTCCTAGGGCTTATATTTGCAACTTCCCAAAGGGATGACACGTGCGAAAAGGTCTTCGAGCACGAGTGCAAGGACACTATTATAGTAGATTAATCGTACTAAATTAGATTCTTTGCCTACCTTGAAATGCCACAAAGCTCTCTTCCTTCGTATTGAAAGCCTTGCTCAGCCATATTTGCTCGTAGTAGTTGGACTTCTCTGCCACGAGATGTTAGGCACAAACCGTTTTCGCAAGGAGTGATAAATCTAGATCGTTACTTTGAAAATGACGGTGAACATCTCGTGGCAGAGAACTCTAACTACTACGAACAAATATGGCTGAGAAAGGCTGTCAATGCGAAGGAAGAGAGCTTTATGGCATTTCAAGGTAGGCAAAGAATCTAATTAAGTACAATTAATCTACTATAATAGTGTCCTCACATTTAGCTTCGAGTTATTGCTGAGAGGCAGAAGCATTTTGGGAAAATTGATCGTCATTTTAGGCCATTTTTGAAGGCTATTTGAAGGGGATTTCTCGACAAAATCTCTCATAAATTCTGAAAGAAGAGGCTGATTTCAGTCAGGTAAATCTTCAAATTGAGCATGTCTGCTATTAAATGAAGTATTTGCCAATAATATTGCTGGGATCGGAATGTCATGGCCTACAAGATTGTGAACAGACTATGCCCTGAAAGCCTATGGGATAAATACCAGCTGAGATCTTTCCACTCGACCTACGAGGCACTGTAAAGATCCCCAGATCCCTAGATATAGGACTGTCCATCGCATGTCCATCGTTTGCTATGCATGCTCTGCATCGGTCTCCCATTGCATGGAAGGCTCTTCTTATCATTTCGCTTCCCATTGCATTGCACCCTCTTCTTATCGCAATTATGGTCTAAATCATGGGGTTGATGATTCCTTCGTACATTCAAAATTATCATTTTCCCAATTCAGGAATAGATGCCTCTTTCTTAAAATATGGTCAAAAAATAGCATTATTTAGGGGCAAAACTATGCTATCACGAACGCTCAAATAAAAAATGCAAGGTAAAATTAATTAATTCTAGCCTTTTAGAATATCAATTTTATGAAAAATCAAACAAAAACAACAACAAACTTATTGTTTGTGAATTTTGAAGATTTGAGATGTATCAGAAAATCGAGACCGTCTGTCATCGACCGGTCAACAAATTTGGGTAACATAGAGCAACAAATCCATTTCATTGGCAGATATAGGTAAAAGCAATACATCAAAGTTTAAGTTCAAGCTTATGGATTACGAAAATCGATATCATAAATTTGTAAGACTCAAGTCGCCACCGCAGAGGCGCTTTGCAAGTGGCCCGTCTTTTCTGATACACCCGGTACAATCAAGGGACCCCTTTTGTGGTTGACAGAGTCTTGTCTCCAAATTGTTTACTAGTTGCAGAAACTAAACATCCTTGATTTCAGCAAGGCCCGAGGTCAAACTTATAAATTGCAATGATTTGCTTCCTGGAAAGAGACCAAGGAGGCACTGTGCGACTAAAGCACTACAGGTACCTCAAAACATAAACACAATTTGCTTATTAAATAAAATCTTAGGGAAGATATTTTTTTCGTATTGTTTTGTTTTATTATATGCTCCTACCTACTAAAATTACTTCCCAGTAAGTTTAAATGTTATAAAATAGTAAATCCTGTTTTAAATTATTGTTAAAGTTTGTCTGTTTTTCAGTACGCACCTCAAAACGTTCATGGACATATTAACTCATAATTTTGAATCTGTTACTCTTAGAACCCCAATACTTTTTCTTGTTTCCTTGCACTAAATTGTCTCACAAGAATTACATGAAATGCAACTTATATTGAAGCTTTATACCAATTGCACTACAAAACTAGCACTACATGTACCTCAAAACACGCATAGAAGAATAGTTGGTTGTATAGATAATAGATACAGCACATCAACTGATGAAAAGCAAGGCATTGCACACATCTGGTGACAGTATTGATTGAAGTTGCATGGTAACCAACTTCTGTTGCTTAACTAATAAAAAATTTAAACATAATTTAATCATATGGTCAAGTTAGGCCTAATGTTTGGCTAACTATATATCCTGAAGTAAAAATTGTTTAGGCCTAACATGGCTCATTATTTGGCAATGGTGTTTTATGAGTATATATCATGCTTCGTGGAGGTACTTGCAAATCAGACTTATTGGTGACATTCAGATGACTGCACCCTAGTTGCGATCTCGGAGGGGGGAGGGGTATTTACTAAATTTCAAAATTGCTTCAGGAAAACCCCTGGTGTACGTCTCTTGCTGGAAATTTTCTCGTTGAGCTGGAGAGAAAATATTTTTTCGTGGACACATACTTATCATTTTAGCATCGAGGACCATTGATGTTGTAATGCCCAGTTGCTTTTGGCCTCATATTCATGTTTTATTCTTATTTTTTGAGCCCATGAATTATGATTTAGTTTCTAACACTGCTACAGATATGTTTCTTAATATATAAAACATCGGGTGGGAAGAAAAAGTGTTTTATTACACTCAAAACGTAAAACTAGAGTTAGTTTTACTCAAGAACAAAGGTTCATTCAATTAGCAATTAAATGTTTCTTAGCTCTTCTCAAACTTCAGACTTTAGACTTCAAACTTTTCAAACTTCAGCAATTATTTGGTTGCCAGCTACCTTAACCTGTAGCTTAACTTATAGTTTGTATCGTGTTTGTTTATGTTTTTTTTTTCTTTTTTCTTTCTCTCGACGTATCTTCGCATGTTGTTCTCGTATTGTTTTTTGTTTCATGTTATGGCCATAGGGCAGTCATGCCTTTTTGCTCCCCATGGTATCGTCCCTGTATAGTTGTATAGTAATTAGAAAGTATAGTAGTATGTAACATATATTGTAAATTTTTATATGGATTTATAAAAAAAACTTCAGCATTATAGCTTCTTCGTTTTCAGTTAAGTACTAGTTTCTTATAAACTAGTTTCTTATATAAAAAATTGTGTATGTGTATATCTTTGTTCTTGTTAAAAATAAAGACACTTGTATTAGTATGGGTTAGTACAGGAAATTGAAAGTTATTATCTAACAGCCAGGGTCTAAGAGTAACACGGACAGACAAGTTTTCTGTTTTATGTACGCCAAAATATACAAAGCCAGCTACCTTGTTAGTACCTGTTTACAACTGAATTACTATGAATTGAAGAGTTCTGTGCAGATTGTCTGTTTAAATTGACAAGGATGAGACATTTACCTGTCATAAAATACTAGACTTGCTAACTTAACCCTATCCAGACTAGGGGGGGGGGGCACAAAGTGCCCCCCCTAGTGAATTTTTCCACACAGCTCCTTGAGTTCTTCTACGATAACCAAGCTTTTTTGTGACTTTTAGTTTCTATTTAGGATACATCATTTCATGTCAATTTCAAAATTTTTGACACATGTTCAGGGGGTCAACACATAATTTTAAATTGAGTGCTCAGCAAAATAAATACCTTTTCAGCCATAACTTTTGAACCACTTGTTCTATAATAACGAAACAAGCATGGTTGATCTCCTCATGGGAAGGGCTTTCATGTGATATATAATTTGTTGATTTTTGATGACGTCATCAATAATTCGTTGTTGCGCATGCGTACTTGCAAAAAACCATGTTAAGCTTCATTTTTAGAAAAATTAACAATATCATAGGATGTAGCAGGTTTTTTTTATGTACATCTATCATTTTTTGCGATTTTTTAGACCAATTTGTAACCGATTTTAGGCATAAAGTTCTTTTTTTTGTGAGCAAAATAAATAAATGCTGACATCAGCAAAAATATTAATGATACGAAGCAAAAATTTTAAAATAAGAATATTAAGGAGATAATCTTGGTATGTTTCAAATCTCATATCAATATATTTAATTGATTTTGAGATACAACACGTCAAAGTCCGAGTAGTTTTACCATTTTTTACACCTTATTTAGCAACATTTGCTGACGTCAGCACTTAGCCACGTGACATAAACAAAAACAAATGACGTCATCTTGTTTGCAATATCTTGTTTGTTACTTGTGCCAAGTTTTAAGTCTCTAGCACCTATAGTTTTGAGAATAAAGAGGGGGGCACAATGTGCCCCCCCCCCCTAGTCTCCCCAGAGTTTCAAAAAGCCTAGTCTGGATAGGGTTAAATCCATGTTCACAGGCTTTTAGGAGCTGTTCTGCGAAAAATTGTGTTTTTAATGCCTACCAGAAATCAGCAACCCCCACCCCTGGTTGCAACAGAATAATTAAAACAATGCAATTATTAACACTTTTCCAGAAAGATATAAACCTTGTGAATAAGAAATAACAATCAGTTTTAGATTTGAAGTTATTTTCAAAATATTATGGAGCAATAAGTGTCCATGCATGTTTTGAGGTACCAAGTTTTTTTGAGGTACATATCCCTGTAGACTGATTACATGAGTCTCACTTTTCCGCATTGAACTGAATGATAGTTATGGCTTCAAATTGAGAGAAAATAAAAACATCAGATTGAAAACATTGAACGAATACAAGGAATCACGTCGTCAGTCTAATATACCTGTACAATAATAAGCACAATCCTGATCATTCTCATTAATTAAGCATCTTTCTGTCTATACATGCTGCAGTAAATCTTACAAGAACAGACATTTTTCATAGTAAATAATAAATATTTTAATGCGCTTGCCCCTCCTGAGTACATGAGGGCGATGTTCACAAATTGCGCCGATTAGATTACCGTATTTTCTCGATGTTTACCGCCATTCTCTGATAACCGCTCCTCTCTGATCACCTACTCCTTCTCCTACTCCTTCTTTTGCGGTATCACATACCTCGCAAAGACCAAAGACCCTATAGTCAGTCTTCTTCATCGACATCATCTTCCGTAGCATCTTGCATCGTCATCTCGTCTTTCAAAACATTAAAAGCAGATCTTTTGACACTTGAAGAAGGCATATCTTTCCCTTTACATTGCGATGATCTCGGTGGGGTGTTACCGGGGGAAGGGTAACCTATGGATAAAAGAAAATAGTCATATTACGTATTAAACTTCAGGTACACTACCAACATCATACATCAGATTACTATCGAAAAGGACAGTGTTTTGTTAATTTTGCTATGCTATTTCTGAACAGAATTTACTAAATTAGGTTATACATTGAAATAAAAAGGCTTCGGACGTGAAAATTTCAAACAATAATCTTCGGAAAAAGTTTCGGACGATTTTCATGGAATGTCGTAGACAAATCTGTTGGACGAGACAAGAATGAAGTTTATGGTCAAGACTAACTGCAATTTCATTCAAATAATCATGAGCTACTGAAATTAACTAGTCTATATAATTTAGTAACAATTGGAAAAAATAGGAAAACTTGTTTAAAACGATTCCATGATCTTCTTCAACAAACTTTTACAGAAAGATAAAAAGCTATATTATTCGACGGGTAACTTTACGGTTTAATTATTAAGCAATAAGTGTATATTGAAAGCCGCTGCTTTGATATAATGCATTTGTTTCAATTGTTAAAGAATTCACAGACTTCAGACAAAAAACTTTCGGACATAGCTAGATTTTGGACAATTAAAGTTTGGATAAATCTTTGTCCGAGATTTTTATCGTCTGATGAAACAGTGAACAAGTTGGCCCTTTGTTTTGCATTCATCAGTTGCATCAATCGAATCGCTACCTAGAACCGTTTTCAACGGCCATTAGCTGCAAAACGTACACAGTGATCCAAGATAGGCTTCTGGTACCACAGTTCACCGCAACATACACATCTGATATTTTCATAACATAATTATACATATTATCATAATTTCATAACACAAAATGTTGCTATAAAATTAAAGAGAATTATGTGAACTACAATCCTAGCAAACCAGAAAATTGATGCCGTCCCACAGCCATGAAATGAAATGAAATGCAACCAAATCGTAGCCCCATGGTAGCAGACATGAAATGCAACCAAAATCATGACCAGGAATCACTTAATGAAAAAACTTATTAGGAATGCAAAGAGCAAAGTTATTGGAAGTAGTTACTTGCTGAATAAGGTGGCCTGGACGACCGATTTGGAAATCTCGGATGAATCCATTGAAAAAGTAAATTCAACAAATATCTTGATGTCCAAATTGATGATAAACTTAGTTGGGGAAATGAAGTAGATGCTTTATCCAAAAAGATTTCATGGGCTACTGGGCTTATAAAACATGCTAAAAGGTGTCTACCACTTAACATGGTTCAAGGTTTATATGAGCCATGTCGAGCCACATTTTAGATATTGTAGCTCAGTGCGAGGATGTGCAAATAAGACCATCCTTGATCAACGATATAAATCACAAAACAGAGTGATCAGAATCATTTTTTAATGCTAGATACGACACCCCCGTGCCAGCTCTGCTGTTGCACCTGGAACTTCTGTATGTTTCTAGTCTCGTAAGAGAAGAATCAGCCAAACTAGTTCCGTCAAACGGAGGTGACTTTGATCAGGAGGGTGACTTTCATCACTCTGTCCGTTTTTAATTTGAATCGTAAACCAGCCGCTACTTGGGGGGCCATAGACCAAAGAAGGTCTAAACTGTTACGATAAAGGTTCATATGGTTTGTTGTTTGCACACCAGCAAAGAAAGGTAAGCTTCGAACGACAGATTCAAACTTGTGCTCCTTTTTTAAAAAGGATGTGGGATTTCAGTGAAGTTTATTCAGACTTCCTTGTATTTATAGCTAAAAATAATTCGGATTTTGAAAGAAGACTTCTTTCTAGAGTGCTCATGTCCTAACTTTATAACTGCCTATCTCAAAAACGGGTTGGACTTAAAAGTCCCCCTTGAGTTTCCACTTACTTATCAAAGTCACCCCATCTGCGGGGTGACTTTGATCAAGGGTGTAAGGACACCTATAATTTGATTAACAAATATATATTTTCCTTGTTTTTATTGTTGTTGTCTTCTTTGTTTTGTCTTTCCCTGCCTTCGTTTTTGAGCAACATTTCAACATTTCAACCCTACCTTGGCCTAACTGGGCCTAACCGCTTTTTCGAATCTAACTCCCGTGTATTTCTTCCGCGAAGGCTCACTCACACACGGGAATACAAGGAGGTTTGATTCGAAAAATCGGTTAGCCCCAGTTAGGCCAAGGTCACTTGAAATGTTGCTAAAAAAGGCAGGGAGAGACAAAACAAAGAAGACAACAACAATCAAAACAAGGTAACTAAATATTTATTAATCAAATTATAGGTGTCCTGATACCCTTGATCATACGTCTGATGCACAATGCTTACATGAAAAAGTAGTATTACATGTTTTTCATTTCTGATCGGAATTATGTAGAAAAACAGCCAAAGTTGATCAAATTCACCCCACTTGACGGTTTCAAGTCGCTGAATAAATTGACATCAGACTATATGAAAGATCTATTTGTAGTCAACTGTCCCAGTACCTTGAATCGAAAGGCCTGTTGTGCCCACATCAGTTTGGGTTTAGACAAGGGAGATCTACGCAACATGCAGTTACCTTATTGTCAGAAAACGTTAGACAGAACATTGATAAAGGCCTATGTAGTGGTGCTGTCTATATTGACCTCCGTAAAGCCTTCGACACAGTACGTCATGCAACCTTGCTGGAAAAATTGCCACGTTATGGTATAGATGATGTGGAATTACAATGGATAGGTGATTATCTCTTTAATAGGAAACAAAAAGTAATTTTTGATAACACCAGCTCATGCGAAGAAAGCGTTACATGTGGTGTCCCACAAGGATCCATCCTGGGGCCCCTACTTTTTGGGCTGATAATCAACGACATCCATATTCCACTCACTGATGCTGGCATTATATTGTATGCCGACGATACTGTCTTATATTGTGCAGGAAAGAACTCAAATGAAATAGAGCATTTACTTAACAGTGAACTGCAAAAAGTTGCAGACTGGCTTGATGAAAATAACTTGTTCGTAAACTTGAAAAAAGGTAAAACTGAATTTGTGCTATATGGAGCACATCAAAAGTTGTCCAAACAGCCAAAAGTGGACATCAAAATCTACAATCAATCTATTCACGAGACAAAATCATACAAGTACCTAGGTGTAGATTTGGATAACCATCTGAACCTACATCAACATTTCGAAAATATATACAAAAAAGCGTCAGCCAGAGTCAAGCTTTTATCTCGTATTCGCCAACAAGTCAGCCCATATGTAGCAGAATCGATATATAAAACAATGATAAGGCCACTACTGATGTACTGCTACCCACTACAGCTTTCCTTACCCCAAGGAACAGTAAACAAGCTACAGTATATATAAGATAGAGCCGCCAGAATTGTCAACCCAAGAGCAAAAATAGCGTCATGGGACAGTATTGAAAAAACACGAAACGCAAGGGTGGCCATTGACGTGTTTAAATCATTGCACAATTTACTACCTGAAGACCTGAATGGTCACTTCAAAAGATGTCAGCATGCAATAAACACTAGAGGCAATGGCTCTTGTGTTGTTTTACCAAAAATGCGCACTGAAACTGGAAAAAAGTCGTTTGCCTACCAGGGAGCCTGCATTTTCAACNTAAAACAATGATACGGCCACTACTGTTGTATTGCTACCCACTACAGCTTTCCTTACCCCAGGGAACTGTAAACAAGCTACAGTACATACAAGATAGAGCAGCCAGAATTGTCAACCCAAGAGCAAAAATAACGTCATGGGACAAAATTGAAAAAACACGAAACACAAGGGTGGCCATTGACGTGTTCAAATCATTACATAATCTTCTACCCGAGGACCTGAATGGTCGCTTCAAAAGGTGTCAGCATGGGATAAACACTAGAGGCAATGGCTCTTGTGTTGTCTTGCCAAAAATGCGCACTGAAACTGGGAAAAAGTCGTTTGCCTACCAGGGAGCCCGCATTTTCAACGGACTCGAAAAAACAACCCGCGATGAAATGTCCATCTTGCTGTTCAAAAAGAAACTAAAACTATCGAAGTCTTTGTAGATGTCCAAGAAAAACGTATTTGACTCTAATAAATTCTTATCCTTTAATTGTACATTAAATCTTTTCATTTTATTCTACTTTTACCTTAATTTTAACTTCAACCATTGTCAATAGGTAGGATTACAGGTCCTTAAATGATAACAGATAGTTTTACGTCTGAACAAGTCAACCTGTCAAAATATTAGTTATTATTATTATTATTATTATTGTCAGAAATTCTCAGACATGTCGTCGTGTTTTGTGACCTGAGAGTTCCACTTTTGAAAACTAGCGACAGAATTGTTTCGCTTACAGAGGGACAAAAATATGGAACGGTTTAGATACTGAATTGAAGCAAGTGCCAACACTTTCAAGATTTGGTCATAAACTCAAAATAAGGCTTCTAACATCCAAGCATAGCACTGTAAAACCTTTTCCTTTATCATTTTTAATGGTGTGAAATTTTGTTATTAAGTAAGTATTATTTAATTTCGATGTTTACTAGATATAATTATTTTGTAATTGGTTCCTTTTTTATATGGCCCAATGTAAAACAGTGACATGTAACTGAGTGGTTAACATGTTTTTAGATAAATAAAAATGAAACGAATGAAAAAAATGAACTTTATCTGTATAAAACCAACCACCCAAACCAAAAACGCCTGCATCATAGGAAAACAAACAGACAAACAAACAAACCGACAGACAGACAGACAAACAAACAGACAAACAAACGGACAGGCAGACAAACAAACAAACAAACAAACGGACGGACAGGCAGACAAACAGACAGACAAACAAACAGACGGACAGACAAACAAACACACAAACAGTGCAAGGAATGATGTTTCCCTAAAAATTAGAAAAACATACCTTTCAAGAAAAAATCTTTCTCTGTGCAAGGAAAATGAGATCGCAGAACTTCTCACAGCTTCGGTAGCTCCATTTGATCGGTTCCGTATCAACCTCGTTTTAATGAGATACTTGAATAAGGCAATCAGAAAGAGAGAATGGCGCGAAAGAAAAAAAGCGAAGCGCGGGCCTAAGTTATCTGGGTCCCCTGTTTCCGTTCATTTTGCTACAACTGAGTCCCATGACATTACAGTCAATAAACGTCTTATAAGGCCAACGCTAATCCCATGCTCCGACTGGCTTATCAAGCTGAAGTCTAGATTTGGCCGAGTGATTCAAGCAGTAATATTTTGCTTCCACAGAAAGATATTAGTGGTATTATATTAAGATATTATTATATTTGATATTTGAGTTATAAGATATCCTTAATACAAAATCAATAATATTGTGAACTAGAAACCCTAACCTGGTAGCACAGGCGTCTTGAGCGGTGGGTACTCTGGAGGGAGAGCAGTGGCGGCGGCAGTTGTTGTCGTTGTTATTCTCTCGGCCGAGGGTTTCTGCATCTCAGCATTATCGTCTGTGCTGGCCCGAGCTCCATTGTGAAACAGGCTCTAGTATTTATCAGTATTTAATCGTTTATGTGTAGTTTTTGTAGTTGTATATTTAGTTGTAATTTAATAGCATGTTCTTTATGTAATTGCCACAGGGTAGTCATTGTCTTTTGCTCCCCGTGGTATCGTCCTGGTATTGTTGTAAAGTAGTTCATATGTAGTGTTGTAAGTGCCTTGTTCTTGTAACATTTTTAATTGAATTTTATAAAAAAAATATATTAGTGGTTCAAAGGTATGTTTTCTGACAGTTTAATAGGGAGAAAACATCATTCGAAGTACTAACAGCTTGTTTTCTGACATTCCAGGCCTAAAAAGTTAAGGCTGATCTCCATTTGAGGGCTTCTGGTCATGCGCATGCTCTGCCTTGGAAGCTGAAGTAAAGTCAACTTCCACGCAACCATAGACTGGGCCCTGCCACATGCCAATCTATTGCCTAAACTCTGGCCGCGCTTTCGAAAAAGCCCCTTTTCAATGAGCCCCTCTTGCAGTGTTGAGCCTGAAATTCAATTCAATAAAATTAAGTGGAAACAGGGGATTCATGCCCTATTTACAGTAAGGAACTTTGATACGGCAAGGATAAAACTTGCACCCGTACCAAAATTCATCCGTGCTGGGGACTGTATGGCGAGGTAGTCGCAGCAACAGTAAAAATGGCATGCGTAAAACAAAAAACGTCTCAGTTCGCATATCAAACTCGCATTGTAAACACCACGGGGGGGGGGGGGGAGGGGGGTACTTGACCCTTATTTGTACAGAGGTGTGCCTACGAGAATATAATGACCCACCCACACTTATGATGACATTATACCCTATAAAATAACAGAATCCAGTCGTTTGACCAAGGCTTTGGTTTCTAACAGGATGCGTAAAACCTAGCTCCCTGGTTGCAGAATCCAGAAAAAGGTCAAACCTTCCTCCGGATGCCAATTTCGCTAATTGAACCTTCCTCGTTGTATCAAGTCAAAATAAGCAGATTTTCCAAACTTTTCTCGTTGTTTATAACCCTAAAATTTATAAACCAGTTGGCAGTTGCTATTGGCAAAATAACCCAAAAATTTCTTAGTTTTCTTATAAAAATTACTAAATCTTTCTCGAATATGACATTAAGAAGCAAAACCTTCCTCCGACTCGCAGCCGTGGGGCCGTCACTTTTTCTGGACTCTGCCTGGTTGCCAAATAAAGGAAATGCACATACCTAAATCCGTTCCAGGTTTGATCTTTCTGGCAATCCAGTCGTCATACTTGACTTTAACACATCTACCTTGCTTGAAACTATCAATAAAGTCCATTGTTGTGAAGGGATGACCATCCATCAATTTAGTTACATTCTTCGGGAAATATGCATATTTACATTTACGATCTTTCTCTTGCCATCTATACCAAATACTGTCTAGCATTCCATGATGCATGAAGAACTCTGGTGCATTCGCAGCGTAATTCGTTGACATTTGCCCACCTGAAGACAATACAGAGGATTTTCAACAAATTTGGCGACAACAAATAATTTACGGAACACACCAAGGAAAACGTGTAAATCTTTAATAATTTCTTCCTTGGTTCTTTTCACTGCCAAATACAGGGTGTCCCAAAAAACTCATACCCCGTTTGAACGGCTGCTGTGGAGGAGCTGTGTTTTCAGTTGTCTCGTTTTTGAAAATGTCAGATAGGGAATGCTTCAACTTAAGGCTTGAGACCTTGTTTGCGTAAATCAGACGAGTACTTGCAACATCATGTTACAAGAAACTCGTAATCAGAGGATGCATCAAAACCAGAGACCTCTACCGGGTGAGTAAAAGAAAACACTACGTTTGAAAACATACTGCTACATGAATATCAAAACAATAATATTGAAAAATGCCTTGTTTCATAGCCGATGTGTTCAATTAGAATTAGAAATTCACCCGGCTTTAATCGGTCATTTCTTCCCGTGGCTATGGGAGATTTTCCGCAGAAATCCTCTGTCGAAAACCTGCAAAAACGAGTGAAAATGATGACCAAAATTTTGTCAGTTTTCCTTCCTAACAACAACCAGAGATGCAAAAACCTCACAAACCTACAAACCTGGTTTGGAGGAAGGTTTAAGCAGAACATTGAGGAAGGTTTTGTACACAAATTTGAGATGGGAGGCATTTGTCCCCCACTTTTGTCGAAAGAAGATCCTCAAATTCTTGGCAGGTAAAGAATGTTCAGAGAAATGCTGCATCGTGTGATTGGGAGAGTTGTTCTAAGCCAAAGTAAAGGTTGACGTCCTCAAAAATGTTCTACTGACGTTAATTTATAGAAAAAATATCACAAAATCACAATAGTTTTCATTTTTGCATTGGTAAAAAAATTTGGTTGAGAGAGCCCTTTCAAGCCAATTACTCAAAGATTTTCCTCAAGATTTTGATTTATTAACAATTCTTACAAAATTTTCAAAGACTTAATTTTGGCGCCATCAAGCGTTGGATCGAGGCATTCTGAGCCAAACTAAGGAGTATTAATGCAAAATTTTCTTGAATATGGTAGTGATTAATAGAAAAATGCTACAAAGTCGTCGAAGGTTCCATCTTAGTGCTTGCAAATATTGGTCAGGAGAGACGTTTTAAGCCAAAGCAAATTGAGTGTCCTCAAGAAATTTCCTGGGGGCCTAGCCCCCAGACACCCTCATTTTAATTCCATCAGTTAAATTACTATGGCCACGTTGCTGTATGATTCATTGATATTATTGAAAAATATCATCAAATAATTGTTTGGACTGATTTTTTTACTGTGAATGCAGACCATTTCTTGAATTTCTCTTTCTAAGTTTTGGGACATGTTTTCAAGCCAGATAACTGCCAAGGTCAATAAATATCTTTCTTTTGGTTATATAAAGCCCTTTTGCGTTATTTTTACAAAAATTTTAAAATGGGACCTTGAAATCCAGGTTTGGAGGAAGATCAAGGACTTTTCGCAACTCTGACAACAACGACAATTGCATGCACTAACACATTCTATCCTCTTAGGAGAATGACATCCAACCTGAATAATTTTTTATACCAACGGAGTAGACTCTTTCACCCTCTCAATAGGAAAATACATGCCAAAAAATTTGCAAGCCATTCCTGTAAGGCAGGAACTGTAGGGGAATTTGGGCGCGATTTTAGGCCGCTTTTGAAGGTTTTTCAAAGGGCCTTTTCGAGAATACCCCCATATTTTCGGACGATAGTGGCCGATTTCAGCCAGTAAAATTCCTAAAATCAATTTAACATGTTGATTATTCAATAAAGTCGCTGAAGAGGCCTCAGAGGTGAGGCGAAAGCTCCGGCCAAAAAGATATCAAGCGCAAATTGAGTGGAAAAGAAACAATGGCAAGTAGACCTGCTTTGAATTTTGTAAATAGATTATTCAATAGTTATATTAAATGACAGTTTAACGTTCGAGTACTCTGAAAATGACGTAATTTCATCTGTCCTGACTGTTCAATACACGACCAAAGGAGACAAACGAGAACATTTCCTGAACCTACTCATTGAGACCTTTCTCAGAATTGCATTGATTTTGTGAAGAAAGTTTTCAAACTTTCAACATTATCTTCTTTCAAAAACAAGAGTGATGTTTATGAAACTGTTACTTAAAATTCTCCCCAACTCGGATTTTTGTGGATTTTTGAAATGTTCAAGAGAAAAATTCAGCATCGACTACTGTAGTGTGGATTTCAGCTTGGTACTACTCTTTGCTGTGCTGAGTTTACCAGAGGGGCAAATCACTGCTTAAAATCACGTACGCTCTCCAAAATAATCAAATTTTACTCACACATTAACCACATAATCACATTAAATCACAAAAAATCACATTAATCACAAAAAATCTCTTGTCAAATTAATCACACACAAAATTATATTAATCACAAAATAATCACCAGTGATTATTAATCTCGTACAACATTTTCAGAAGTGATTTGCCCCTCGAGTTTACCCTCGTAAAGATTGCTCTAAAAGCAACCTGGTCCCCAGTCGTCGATAATTATAATAATAACAAGAGATATTGCTATCTTTAGATTTGCGACAGATGTCTGCTAGTATTAGAAAATTAAACTTAGTTCTTTTCAAATACAATCTCCTACATTAACATCGAAAACTTTCGGACGGAAAACTTTCGGAAAAATAACTTCAGACAAAAACTTTCGGACGCTTTTTCGAGAATTTCGGACAAAAATACTTTCGGACACAACAGTTTTTGAATAATACCAAAATATATATTAAAACTTACTGTAATTTTACGTAAATTAATCGTGGGCAGCTTAATCATAATAACAGCNAACTTACGTCATCACCATCATTCGAATGGGAGTTTTTCGTCAGTTTGAACGATGGTAAAACTAGCTGTGAACCCAGTTAAAAAGGTGCTGCTATACGGTATTTTTTATAAGAATCCCTTCAAGGAACCAAGATTTCATCTTCACGGACAACAGAAACCAGGCATAATATGCATCGATGACTAACTATATTTACAACATATTTATGTTATTATTTTTATAGGAAAATCAACGAGTGTGATCTAATACGTTTCTTTGTGTTTTTCTATTTTCAAAGAATTTAAAACTTTCGGACGAAAAAACGTTCGGACAAAACCAGATTTCGGACAATTAAACTTTCGGAAAAAAGTTTGTCCGAAAGTTTGATCGTCCGAAACTTTTCAGTTTTAATGTATCCGGATCTACGACCTTGATTTTGAGTCCTCCTTTAAGCTGCCTCAGTTGAAAGAATTTCAACAGGCAAGCAATTCAATTGAAATGAATCTAACAATAGTCCAACTGTTTATCAAACAATTCCATAGAAAGTGTTAACGTTTCATTATTTCACCCCCATTTCAACACTCGTGTAAACGCTGCTTCAAATAAGTTTGAAAAATTTTCTGAAAAAGATCCATCATTGCCTAGAGTTTGCAGCTTCTTGCTACTGGTCAGAGTAGGGGCATAAACTGCACGAAAAGTGAGTATCAGGCCAAAACAAAATCTCAACTTTGCACTGTAAAAATCAGCATCTTCCTTGTCAAGTTCTGTCAACGAGCACAGCAACTTTACGGAAATGCTACCGTCTTTCTAGAAGGTAAGGAAAATTGCCTTCAAAATTCACGACATTGAACTTGTGTAAAGATTGTGAATGAAACATGCATTATAGAAAAATTATATGAAATATCTATTTATTAGACTATTATCATGCTTTTCTTATAATATCATTAGTCCCAGTCTCCCAAAAATCTTTTTCTCTAACATTTTTGGAGACTGGTACTGGGACTAGTTACTACGCAGAAACGCAGAGGAGCTTTGTATTCTTTCCGAAGAAATCTGCAACGCTGTATGGTTCAAATCCAATATTGGCTCACGATCTTCTCTCTCGTCAAGATGGATATTTGTAATGTGAATATTTAATCAAGTCCGTGAGTCGCCAAAAGGCTTCCTTTCATTTGGTCTGATCTAGCCAAAAGTTTCGGAGGAGACAAACGCACTTTTTTGTTAAGAAAAAGGGTTGAATTGTCCAGTCCCTTTGGTCGAAAATTACATCAGGGGACCAGACTGCTCTAAACGTAGGCACTACCCACTACCAGGCGAGTCACGAAAATATGTCTACAGTTTGAAAATCATGCTACAAAACCATGCAACCGATTTGAAAAATTCCAACATCATTGTCTGACTGAGGCTCAGCTTATTTTTGAGAATTCATTTATAAATTTATATAACAAGCTAGTCTGCTCTCAGAAGAACAATTGCTGTCAAAATGTAAGTGAGTAGTTCAATTTTCAACCCTTAAAGGGGCTCCGTCTCCAAATTTCGGTCGAAACGGTGATTTTTGCAGTTTTTTTATAGGCAATATCACACAGACTTTTACCTTTTTTCAAAAATGAAAGCGTTATTTTGAAGATAAATCCCTATACTTCACAGAGGAACAAACCAAACATTCATATCTTTTACGATTGCTCAGATATAAGTGGATTTTTAACGGTCACTTTTTGGTGGCTTGTGTGAAGCCATCAAACAAACTGCAGAAGACAATGGACACGTGCTAAAAAAAATGGTGTTTACAGAATTGTTTACACTTTGGCGACGGGGCCCCTTTAAACTTGTGAAACAACGTTTTTCTTACTGCAAGTTCTTTTCTAATGAAAAGTGAACCGTTATAATGTAAAAACTCCCTGCCAATTAATCCAAGGCATCAACAATAAAGTTTCATATAAAAATCTTCATGATGACGCACAGCACATTTTGGACTGTTTTTTGTTTTTGTTTTGTTTTTTTTGCTTTTACATTCCATTAGAAATTTACAAGACCTTGTACTCATTACAATACATACAAAATACGCTACAATACTACAGATACGATACCATGGGGAGCAAAATACTATGTCTACCCCTGGCCAATACATGAAATAGGTAAGAATTACATAAACTACGCTTAACTACTACTACTACTACTACAATAAAAGGAAATTTACGAAAAGGGAAATTTGCGAAGAAGTACTTGGTGGTTGAGTGACATATACACTAGGTTTCAAGTGAACTCAATTAAACCGACCGGTTTTGTGGATGAACTGCAAAGTCAACTCAAGTATATTTCTATTGAGGTCATCAGAAAGGTCTTGATCACCATATAATAAAAGTTGCGTTAGAACATCATTTGAAAGNATTCATATCTTTTACGATTGCTCAGATATAAGTGGATTTTTAACGGTCACTTTTTGGTGGCTTGTGTGAAGCCATCAAACAAACTGCAGAAGACAATGGACACGTGCTAAAAAAAATGGTGTTTACAGAATTGTTTACACTTTGGCGACGGGGCCCCTTTAAACTTGTGAAACAACGTTTTTCTTACTGCAAGTTCTTTTCTAATGAAAAGTGAACCGTTATAATGTAAAAACTCCCTGCCAATTAATCCAAGGCATCAACAATAAAGTTTCATATAAAAATCTTCATGATGACGCACAGCACATTTTGGACTGTTTTTTGTTTTTGTTTTGTTTTTTTTGCTTTTACATTCCATTAGAAATTTACAAGACCTTGTACTCATTACAATACATACAAAATACGCTACAATACTACAGATACGATACCATGGGGAGCAAAATACTATGTCTACCCCTGGCCAATACATGAAATAGGTAAGAATTACATAAACTACGCTTAACTACTACTACTACTACTACAATAAAAGGAAATTTACGAAAAGGGAAATTTGCGAAGAAGTACTTGGTGGTTGAGTGACATATACACTAGGTTTCAAGTGAACTCAATTAAACCGACCGGTTTTGTGGATGAACTGCAAAGTCAACTCAAGTATATTTCTATTGAGGTCATCAGAAAGGTCTTGATCACCATATGATAAAAGTTGCGTTAGAACATCATTTGAAAGATTGGTGATTTGGACAAATGGTCGTAATAATTCAACAATTCCAGCGAGAAAGATCTCGTCGTTGAACATCAAAAGAAGGGCAGAGCAACAAAAAGTGCTCCGTATCCTCAATGCCATCGCTCGTTGGGCACACTGGGTTGATAGTATCCCTAAAATTACGTTTGAATTTGTGGAAGTTTAATTTGCTGAGACCAACCCTAAGTTGAGTGAGATAGGATAATCCTATTGGATCGTGAATTCCAAAGACCGATTTTGCAGGAGGGCGGATTATTGATAAAGTCTTTTGCTTTAAAACAGCAACGGATGGTGCAAGTCTCAATTCAGGTTCAAGCTGGACTGTTTTTGACCTCATCGAGGAATGTGCTTATTGAAGAAAAACTGATTTTAGAGAGAAACGACGCATCTAAAATTAAGAGAAGAATCCCAAAAATTAAATTAAAGCCTCAATAATATGATGGATTAAACTTGCAAATTCAATTCATGATTTTTGCGGTATGATCTTTCAAACAGTGGATACATTTCTTTGATTCACACGGAACATTGACGGCCTCTTATGAAGAATGTATCACTCACCAATAGCATTGTGTATATCATTATGGTAATCCTCCCTTGCTATTTTGTCAAGTTTCTTGAACTTCGTGCAGGGAAGCGAGATCGTTTGAAGCACGTGAGAGAGGCTGGCTGGCTTATGATTAAAGCTCCTGCGCAGACAGCTTTTAGTAACGTTGGCTGACTTGTTCATTTGAGAGCATTGTCCAGTTACGTCATAGATTGAGAACAAGATTACTGTTTTCTTTTCAGGTGCTGGATGAGTCCAAACTCCCTCCTTAAATGGGCCAGTCTGGACACAGTATTCCTTGTCTTTGGACCCATCTCCCCCAAGACCATCTATGACAAAAAGAGAATCATATGTTAAGCAGGGTATCCCACCGGGTGAGGAGGGGGGTAACATAGATTTTATCTTCCCGTACGCTTATGATTTTAAACGATGTATCTTTACTTAGACACGACAGAAAACATTCGTTACTGACTTCAAATTGAATCGAATGGAATTACAACATTCAAGTGAACGATAATGTAAACGCTAATGTTTGAGCATGCTGAAACAGCTCGGCAACAACTTTTGTTATGAATTTGTCGGCCAATACGGTGGCCAAAATAAAAACATTTGAGCAGCAATCTGAGTTTGATATGTCGGACAACAATGTAGCCTAGTTTAGCCGGGCCTTTATGCAAAAAAAGAGACAGTGATATTTCTTCAAAGTAAACGAACTGTCTCAGAACGCCCCATTGTTTCGTTGACTCTAAAGTAGGAATACACCATTTAAAGACCGACCATTGACCCGCATGCTTTGCGATCGTTTGTTTTTCTTTTTCAATACTTTCTGACAGTCAGAAACTACGGAGCTGTGGAAAGCAAATCACTGACTTCGCGCAAAGCATGCTGGTCAATGGTCGGTCTTTAACGAACACGGCTGCTATTATGGACATTTTTCAAAATTTTGTGATATGAAATTTTTGGCTCTATATTCGGGTTCAGAACCAAAATTTTAGTCCATCAGCAACTTTTGATATTCTTAGCATCATAGATGTTACATTTATAATATTGATTTAATGGCTGCTTAAAATTCTTGATTTTAAAAGAGATTTGACCATGAATATATTTTTGGGTGTATATGCATCGTCGTAGTTTCGCTATTTGCCTGAAGCGATATACCGCTACAACTACGGTAAATCTGCTCTAAGCTTCGAGAGTCAAAGTCTGTCGGCATATTTGTCATGACAACTTGATCAACCAATCACAACGCATTATTTGAGTGCTATTCGCCCATATTTGGCTCTTTACATGCTCTCGACTGCAAGTGCTGCTCTCGGATAGGTGACGCAAAAAATTGTCTCGGCTGGCCTCCTCAACGGACAGTTAGATCATAAGACCAGTCTAACTTTACAACCCAAGTCATTTTTACGTCAAATCCTTTATAATATTTCTAACTTGATATCGTCATAAAATCAAAAGTACAAACACTATGGATATGAAAGATTGCACGTAGAATAAATTTTGAGCGTTGAATCTGAATCTCTGGCCAAAATGATCGTATCAAGTAATTTTGACAAATGTCGAAAATGGCGGCCGTTGGTTAGTGGTGTATAGGAGATACCGAACTCTTAACTCCCAAAAATATTTCACCGTTTCTCTGAAAAACTATAATTGAAAGTAGCACGAATGCTTCTTTACCTGCATAAACTCATATGTCAGATCCTCGGGGAGGGGCGGTACCTTGACCTATCACTTGACAGGGACGTGCCATTTTGTCTGAGAAAATCTTGTTCTTTTCAATGAAGACTCGATATCATTAAAAGATACGTGGTCTAACTACGAACTACAAATTAAAGCTACTAACAAAATATCAGCAATTATATGAAGAGTGTGTCGTTGTTTATTGTTTTAGGTTATGTATCGTCAAGTTTTACTTTTGTGGATGTTCGTTTTTGGATCTTTGTGTGTATATTGTAATGAGATACCTTGTAAATGCCTCTAAAAAGTGGCAATTTTCATTTATTTGTAGAAAAGTTAGTTTTTGTTCATTAGTTGGATTGATTCAAACTTTGGATAAGTAATATTTGCGTAATTTAAGAAAATTTCTCGTGATGCCTTGGAAGTCTCACATTCAAAAATAAAATGCGTCTCGTCTTCAATTTTGTTTTTACAAATGGTACCCAACTTACAGAAATTTTTGAAAAGTTTGATGGTCATTATTCCACAAGTTTGGGCTAGAAAGCATTGGTTTTTGTCTTTTTGTGGAAAGATCCAAAAACTATTTCATTAATTCCAAAAGTTATAAATAGATAGAAACTTACATTCATCATCAGTCCAAATATGGGGTCCAACTTTCCATGCAACGTCACTCCAATAACTCCAGTCCCAAACCGGGCTAGTGATTCGGCAGTCATATTCACGCAACAAGTTTTCAAAAGCATAAACATACCATCGATGCCACGGAAAGAATTGATATCTAAAATGGATACCTGCAATAAATGTTCAACTTTTTAATTCCATGCATATACAGAAGCATAAGTTCCAAGTCTTTAAGTTAGCGTAAAAAGGTCGGTGTAAAATTATGTAACCTACTTCTTTGAATTGAATGGTTTGAAAGAAACTTCAGCTACTTTGCTATAATTCTACCGTTGGACTTTCAGAAATCTTGAATATTTTCGAAAATACAGCTTATTTCATACTTCAACTCATTTGAGGACGTGACATCATCAAATTTCTAAATCGCAAACGAGAAGAGTGAAAGACTTGTGCTTGATATCATATTGTAGACATTCATAAACTATGGCTTTCATGAAAATTATTCTATGTGTCCTTAGAATGCATAGGAATTATGATGGTTTTACGTTCTTTTTAAAATTATTCTTGAATTCTTAAAAAATAAGAAAAACCCTCTAATTCTGAAAATATTGAAGATTTCTGAAAAGTCCATTGTTAGATTTATAGTAAAGTAGCTAAAGTTTCTTTCAAGCCATTCCATTCAAAGAAATAGGTCACATAATTTTACACCGACATTTTAAAGATTTGGAGCCTATCTATGCTTGCATATACCAGGTGTTCAAAAAGGACAGATTTTGTGACAATAGCATCCTTTGCTTTCGAGTGACATGCCATTCCATTTTTCATTTTATTTCATTTTAACTTATTTAGGCACGGTAGCCCTGTCAGTCCATCAGAACTGCTTTTCAGGGGGCTGTGGCAAAAAACATCTACAAATTAAAAAGATACTACATTAATTAACAAAAAAATAAGCATTTTTATTACTGTTTGTTTTTTATTCTAAAGCGGTTAGCGATTGCAAGCACAGGGAATTCTTCCAAGCCAGAAATCAAAACAAACGAAACCACAAAAGATGTTCTGAAATCAGTATGGCTCACTGTCTTGCTTTGCAGGCGAAAATGGAATAGTAAGAGAAGAGACGGACAGATCTCAATATTTCTTTCGGGTATTTTATCCACTTGATTCAGAAGCAGAGAATATTTAGAGTTTGGATACATCCAAAATGAACGAGAGTTGTAATTCCTACTGTTCACAGCTTCTTAATTAGATAAATAAAATGCCAGAGGCAGATGTTTAGATACCAGCTTTGGATATCGAGGGCCGACATGCTTCTGCCATCCCTAGAATCGTTAGCTCTTCTCTACTGGAAGCTCTGGTTTGGGTCTAACACGAAATTTTACACTTGCTGATTTATTGCTCTACAACCAAGTATTCGAAAATTATCAGAAAAATATCAAAATTTAATTCATCCATTGAGGGTTAACATAAAAATAGCTTTGGGGTGATTTGACGAAAACTCTTGGCGTCAGAATTTTTCAAACTTGTATACAGTTTTTTGGGACACCCGGTATATGTATTCAGCTTAACTTACCCAAATTAAACAGAACTTTATGTTTGACGATAAATTTAACAAATCTTGACCTCAAAGGCTCCACAGTTGTTATCTTGAAATAGGCCTTTATATATCGTTTTTTTTCTTTTGGCGTATATGTTGTAAATTCTTTTCTAATTCTGTAGCAGTTCTTCATGACACCATTGACACATGTGCATTCACGATTGCATTCATCTAGTACTTTTCCATTGCCTTTGCATGTACGAAGTGATACTAGAATAGAAAACCAATGAATTTCAGATTTATTCAAGGCAACATCATTTCAAGAACAAATCCGGGCTTGTTTAAAATGATACTTACACAATGACCTTTTCATACGAAAATCACAATTCTCCTCGTACAACCTGCGCAATACAGCTACGAATTTGACACTGCCCAAGAAAATGTCAAATAATGGGCAACAAATGTTTTCTTGTAGAGGAGCAAAATTGTGGAATGACCTTTCAGCCGAGACCAAGCAGGCATCTTCCCTGAATAGCTTTAAAAAGCAATTTGGGTTTTACTTTCTCTTTTTAATTGTAAATATTTAGCATTGTACATAAGTTTTTAACATGGTTTGGTTATATAAGGTATGAAATGAAAACGAAAAGATGACAATATGAGAACAATTCTGTTTGAGCAAGATTTCAACCTTGTTTTACTTTGCTGTGCTCTTAACTGCAGTCTTCAGCCAAAAACTTAGGCCTAAACTAGCCTGATTCGAGGTGCCATTTCGTTTATGATATTGAGGCGCTTCTGTACCATTGCCTTTCGTACTGTTGCACGACAAAGAGGCTAGTAACAATTTAGAGGCAACATCGTGATTTCAGGATAGACTAACTACCTCAGTCCCAAATTTCGCTATGTTTATTTAATTGGATGACGGCGCTCCGCTTCAACTGGGACTGATAATCAAACTATCTGAAAATCCAGCCAAAATCGGCGGAAAACGGGCGCAACCAATCAGATTGCAGTATTCCAGACTGACCAATAGGAAACCATAATTTCAACCTCGATCCCAGTATTAGCCTCCCTTTAGCCTCCCACCATCAAATGGTGAAGGAAGTTGCGAGATTGATGTGGTGAAATGCGAAGAACCTTTTGGCTTCAAAAAGCAGGTTTTCATTGTCAAAGTGAAGGAATCTTCAAGCAATACATAGAAGAAATACTCATCTTGGCACTGGTAGGTTTCGTTTTCTCTACTACCGCAATAAAACAAGAATTTGATGCGTTTTAGCATCAGCGAATTGGGAATCATGTTTAAACGGCCTAGCTCTTGGGGCCCTTGGCATCACAGTGACGTTCATCGCGGATCAACATTTACCTGATGCTTATTTTCCGAGTTACTATTAAATCAACTCTAAAATCTATGTTGGCGTTTTACATTAATATGGAAGATTTTACTTGGAAGGTTTTATTGGGAACTGTTGGACTTGATTGAACAAAGAGACGACCTGGGGCAAGAGCGGTCAATCGATGTTGGCACTAATTTATAGTTATAGTTATTTATTAAAGGCCTTATGCAATGAAAAACTGCATGCCAATATTTTTTAGTTTTTATGATGATCATAATCTTTTCGAACGATTGCAAAAAACAGAATTGAAATATCTTATACCGTTAAAGAGTTACGGCGCATCAAACTTGCTGTTTTGAGGCGTTTTGCTGCGAAAAATTTTCTTTCCGTGTGACGTCACAATTATGATCAACCAGGAAGTATATCGAATTCAATATGGCGAGCTCAAGTGAAAACACAAAGTCTTCCGTAAAACGTGGTGGAAGATCTTGCGTTGCCGGTGGGCCAGGTGGCAGTAGCTGAAAAATAAGCAGTTTACAGAGGGTATCCACACTTTTCAAAAGAAAGATCTTGATGCTTCAAGATACTGAAAGTGGGTTTACTTTGTTCGGCGGCACAGGCCTAACTGGTCACCAACTAAATCGTCGATCCTCTCTGTTCGATTAATTTCGAAGACAGTTGTTTCGGCATGCGAAGGGATTTTGCCAAAGAGCTTGGGCTCAGAGGCAAGCTTAATAACGATGTAATACCAACGATAGATGTTACCAATACAGCAACGGAACCAGAAGAGCTGTCTGATAGAGCAGAAGACTAGTAAGTTGGTAAAATAGGCCTAAATTTTGACACAGCATTTTTCGTAAATAATTTTATTTTCTTTTTAGTTTTCGTTTGGTAGACAGATTTTTTTTGAATGGCGATATTTCATTACAAATTATTTCTGATTCCTATCACTTTCCTCTCAGATCAATGTAACTTAATTTAGATTTATTTGAATTTTTTATGGGAGGGCCCTTTGAAAACCAGCACTTGTGCTGAAGGGCTACCCTCTCCTTAGGTAAATATTGAAATTGAAATCAATCTGTGTTGTGTGGGTATGGGGATCTTACTATTCCCCTATCGTCCTTACTTTTTAAAAGTTTTAACAGATATTGAAACAATCATTGTCATCGACTTCAACAAGCACCAATGTTACAGAGGAATTTGTTGAACCAGATGTTGAACAATGCCATCATTTTACAATCATATTTATCACAAGTTGATTACTTTTGTCATGTTGATCAAATTTGAAAAAGTTTAGTTCTGGGCCTTAGCCAACCATTTATTAGGAATGCTTATAACCATGTTACAACCAAGTAGATTGCTGTCAACAATAAAGTCAAAATGTACAAAGGTGGTACAAAGTAAGAAAT
>REGM01000241.1:0-19137 GCA_004194415.1 Aurelia aurita | reverse complement strand
CCCCCCCCCCCCGTGGTTGCTTTACTATGCAGCTCTCTCAGCTCAGCTCAGTCCTTTCCCCTGTTCTATGCAAAATGTATCATCAGGAAGACATTACGCTTTCTGACAATGGTAGTGGTAGCAAAAATGTCCTGAAATTTAAGAAGCTTGCTACCAGCCCCGTACCTAGCTTTCTTATAAAATATGTGTGTATGCGTGTTTCTTATAAAAATTCCATTTGACTGACGGAGCAAGTCTATGGGAATTAGTGTTCGTGTTGTCTCGTTTTGTTTTCTCCTTTTTATCGGCAACCACAATTGTACAATCCATCACCACGACCATCTCCAAGATTCTTGTTAACTAACAAACCGTAGCAAAACATTTTACCGTTACGACTGAAGGATGTTACGTTGGGCGTTACATTCCTCACGAGCACGGGGGGGTTCTTGGCCAGATTTCGGATAGCAGTGTGCCGCGAGCATCTTCAAAATGGTACCGTTGGCTAGACCAATTTTTGTGAAAATGATACCCTTGGCTAGACTAATTTATAGACCAAAAGTGCCATAATTTGCCGTTATCTAGGCACAAATCACCAAAATTTCTTCTTCTCTAGACCTCTAGACCAAAATCGCCAAAGTTTGGGGCTTCTAGACACAAATCAAGAAAATTTGGCCTTTCCTGCCTGGACGAAAATTGCAAAAAATTATACCCTTGCCTAGACTAAAATTGCAAAAGAGCATACCCTTGGCTAGACTAGGCGCTTATCAAAAAGCCAATATCCAGCCTAACTGATTTGAGTAAAATCGATTGCAGGTGTCCCCCTAAGCTTTCGAAAAATATATGGTTTCTTTGATCGAGTAGGGATTTTTCGAGATTAAACCCCCCGTGCTCACGAGGCCTCCAAATCTTACCAATCTTACTCCAGATCTTACCCTTCCAAATATTCTTTTTCATTTTCTAACTTAAAATTGATTGATACCGACTTCTAAAAAAGGTAATTCTACTTTTGGATGCAGGCTCTCTCGCGGAAATAGGACGTTCTTTTTGGACATTGGACATGTTTGAAATACTTCCTGTGTACCAGCTTTGAAATACTTCCTGTGTACCAAGTTGGGTCAAATTTCTCTTCGAAACGTTTTAGGGCCAGGGACAGAACTTGGGCCTTAGCGAAGACTGAAGACCCACCGCAAACTTAAAAAAGGAAAGCATTTTTAACTGTGCAGCAAAAAGCTCTACTGTTTTTGTTGTCATAAACACACATAAACAGCTATCTTTTCATAAGAAATAGCAGAACTTTATTTCCAACTTAAAATTTTTGGCACACACACAATACACGAAGATTCCCCCTTTCCTGAATCGTTTGCAGTTTAAATAATGACAAAAATTCTAACTTCTGCCGTAAAACAAAATAAAAAATAGTTACAATAATCAAAGTTGGGCAATCAATGCTCGGCATAAAGCAAGGGTCAAATCAAACAAGTATTTGGAAGACTTACCGTCTACAAGAATCCCAAAACATGACAAAATTAAGAACAAGATATGCACTTTAACTTCCATTTCACGTTACGGAAACTTGAACAGAACCTTCGCCCGGTAAGGCCTCTTAGACTGCTCACTCCATGTGATAAATGTCTACGTTTTTAACAATGTACTGATATCGTAGATTCGGTTCGCTTCGTGCGTCTGGTCAGTTATTGAAGTATAAATACTGTTTCTATGGCTTTGTTCCTGTTAGCCACAGTTGGAAGTCACAATGTAAAGGTTATCTGGTAACCTTTGACAGCAAGCGTTTTGTCCACTAGTCCAGACGTTGACATAGGACATAGGATCTCTTGACAAACATCCTTGTTAGGATAAAAATTTGCCAATGCATCACAATATAGTGAAATAATGGAGGCAGGAAGTTTTCTCAGACATTGTCCAATAATGCGCTAGCCTTGCTCCACAACAAGGCCCAGCGAAAATAAGACAAAAGATGTGAAATTACAACAAGTTCAAGTTTAAAAATCCGGATAATATAACATTAAAAATCACAGTCAAATTGATCACATCGCTTCTTGAAATTTACTATCGATTGTTCTCCTTTCAACTCGGTAGGCAGTTATTGAAAATTGCTGACCCGTGAAAGACAAAGGATTTGCGGTCAGCTACAGTGCGGCGAACTTTAGGCCCGGGGGGGGGGGGGGGCACTTGACCTCAAAATGTACAGAGGTTTGTTGAAACAATAATACATAAAATTGCGGTATCCAAACTAATGAACGAATGAAAAGAATACTGATATCGTAGATTCGGTTCGCTTCGTGCGTCTGGTCAGTTATTGAAGTATAAATACTGTTTCTATGGCTTTGTTCCTGTTAGCCACAGTTGGAAGTCACAGGCTAGCATGTTTTCGGTATGTATAATAGGACTGGTTTTAATCAATCATTTATGTCAGACTGTTGCATGTTTATTTGTATTTGTGAAATTGATTCTTATGTTGTTCCGTTGTTGTTAAAAAGGGTATTAACATGTGATAAATATGAATATAGAATTTATAGAATTTTTTTCAAATTGACTACCCTGTCTGGGAACAAACTGGAAAAAAACAATAGAAAAATTGCAAATTCTTTGTCAAAATCCTGTACGAGAGCAATTATTTCAAAACTATAAACCCTTCTGGGAGCACTTTTGTGAAAAAGGGTACCCTATTTGGGAGCAAAATCGCTAAAAACAATACCCTGTCCAGCGGCACATACCCGGTACAAAAATTATCGAAGTACCCCCTCCCCCCCGGACTTTAGGTAGCAAAAGATTGATGTTATTCCCACGACTTTCCTTGTCGTGTTGAATTTTCTTGAAATAGCCTTCGAACAGTCTTGGTGCTAGTCCATTTTGGCATTTAAACACCTCCACTAGGCATCTCTTATTTCTTGCATGGGTATGTCAATAAAGATAACTTGTCCAGGATAGTTCGAAAATTTTATGAAGACATTAAAAAACAACAACACTAGCCATTTTACTGCATCTTATTCCAGGACCGGTATTGTGTTTTCCAATATTTTTTCCAGAACAGGGTCCAAAATTTTTCCCATGGCAGGCACATCCCCGTTGTTTTTCTCCTTTTTTTTCGCCAAGTTGTTTTTCTCCAAGGTTGTTTTTCTCATCTCGTGTGGGATGAACAAATTAAATCTGTTCAAGCTAAGATCTCCCGCTCATTAGGCTTTTTGAAATACGCAAAGAAATTTTTGCCAAAAAATGTGCTTTGCAAACTATATAAAGGCATTGTAGAGCCCCATTTTCGATACTGCTGTTCTGTGTGGGGGAACTGTGCTGAGTCCGACTAGTTAAGCTTCAAAAATTGCAGAATCGTGCGGCTAGAATTGCCACTAATAGCAGGCAGCTATGATGCTCCTGCTGAAGCTTTGATTAACCCTATTACTGCCGGGGGGGGAGGGGGCACGAAGTGCCCGCGGCAAATATCATCTGATGTAGTGTCGTCATTTCGCAAAATAAAGAGCCGAGGTTTTGTGACTTTTCCTAAAATTTAATAGGCTAATCAAAAATTTAACTTTTTTTTCAAAATGGTAGACACTGATCACGTGACCAACGTTTTTTCGACACGCGGTCGTCTGGTAAATAAAAGAAATGAGTCTAGTTTTTGCCAAGATAATCAGAAATCATCAAGAATACCACCATTCGATAGCTCTCAGTGAGAGCTTTCAAATGATGTATAATTTTATTCATTTTAAATGACGTCAGCAATTTTAAAATTAATGACGTCATCAAAGTTTATGACGTCATATAATTAATAACAAATGTAATAAATAAATTTGTTTTGTCTAATATGGTTCTCTGGATCGTTTTAAATGATTTTAAGGCATTTTAGAGCATTTGCAGAAGTAATTAGGGCTTTAAATGAAAGAATAAAAAACTAGTGTAACTAAATAATGAATAAATGAAATAAACAATGAGTTTAAATAGATATTATATTGCTGATTTTTGCTCCTTGATGATTTGTTATACATTCTATAGCCATTATGAAAGGAATTATTAGATAAAACCTTAGATATTGCTAATTTTGCCAAAAGTTAGAAAATATCGCATTTTCCGCCATTATGACGTCATAGTGACGTCATGGATGTAATGAAGAATTAAAAAAAGTGTCCTATTGTGTAGATTTTGTTACTGTGCACCATTGTACCAAGTGTCACCCTCATATCTACATTATTCACAAAGTTATGAAGGGCGGGCACTTTGTGCCCCCCCCCCCCGGTACTACAAGGGTCCAAAAAGCCCGGTATTAATAGGGTTAAAGAATTAAAGTGGCCAACTGTGAGAGATGTGATTAGAAGTGAGACAGCAACAATTGCATTTAAATATGTTAATAATCTCGCGCCTGAGTATCACTCACACCTATTTATAAAAAATTCTGCTCGCAATACTATCAGTCTAAGAAATGCCCAAACTGACTTGCTGGTCCCTTTTATGAAAACTAGCAATGGGCAGAAAGCTTTCGCATTTGGTGGAGCGAAAATCTGGAATGACCTTAGCCGCGAGGCCAAGCAAGCTCCATCTTTATCTTCATTTAAGAACATTTTAAAGAATTGTAAATCAATCTTATTGTAGTTAGTTTCTTTTTAAATTATTAGTAGATTTTTAATTTGTAAAGTTTTTGACACGGCCCCCTGAAAATCTTGGTCTCACTGACTGACTGACATAAAGAATAAACCGTGCATAAAGAATTTTAAAATGAAAAAAAAAATGAAAGTTAACTTTTTTGATGCTAGTTGCTAGACCTCAAATTGCTGTTGTTATGTTGTCAGGTCACCAAAAGCAACATTAACACATTTACTTAAAAGTTCCGTGCAATCCACAGCAGAGATATGACTAATCCTTATGTGTGTGGGAAAATCAGAGCGCATTGAATTTAGCCTAATGAACGGTCAGATCCTTTGCATCGTGGACAAATAACAACAACAAATTAGCCCACTCGCAGAATTAATTGTATTCATGTTACACATGAATTTTATTAAATGTTTTTGACGTTTCTTTTTACAAATTTCAACTAATTTTCTTTAACAAAACAAAGCAGTTACAGCAAAACAGTCAACTTCTAAAGGTTTTATATCAACACATTTTTCAAGGAGAACTTACTGAAAATCCAGAGAAAAATGTCGATTTCGCATTTTACAATTTAGCTTGCTGTAATTTGCGAAATTGCGAAATTGCGAAATTTCGTTATTTCGAAATTTCGTAAATTACAATAAGCCTCCTTTGGATGGTTTCTAACGAAAGATATTTCTTAGAATATTTGAGAAATTTTTGAAAATATTTGAGAATATTTCATATTTGAGAATATTCCTCGAGAAATCTTACCGATTGCAACGTTGATTTGTTCCTTCCAATTTAAAATAATTTGTACCAAAAGATGTTTGGTCAAATAAGAAATATGAAGAAGGTGAATAAATGATACATTTACCTAAACTCCCTAGTGTTACGAGCACACGATAACCCCCCGACTCGAAGACAATAGATCATTTTACTACCAATGCACATTATCCCTCGGCCTCACTGTATGCTATCCCTCCGACTAACTGAATAACCGCCGCCTTACTGACTGCTAACTCTCCAACGACATGATGCTATCCCTCCATCGCACTGTATGCTATCCCTCCGACTAACTGAATAGCCGCCGCCTTACTGCATGCTATCCCTCCAACGACAAGATGTCATCCCTCCGCCTTACTGTATGTTATCCCTCCGACTAACTGAATAGCCGCTGCCTTACTGCATGCTATCCCTCCAACGACAAGATGCTATCCCTCCATCGCACTGAACAACCTCCGCCTTACTGAATAGCTTCCGGACTACTGAACAGACGTTCTACAGGGTGAGGACACAGGAATGCTAGGAAAACTGGAGCCCATGGTAGGAGCTGACCATTGATAGAGGCGCGAAAGGCTTAGGTCGAGAGCAGGCGAAAACGAAGGAGAAACGACATGATCGAAATTGTTTTAAAATTGACATTGTTAAACGGCGGGGGCCATTAAAAATTTTCTAGTTCTCGTAGCCCTTTCATGTTAAATATTATTTCAACTTGTCTTGTGCCGAATGATTAATGCATTGTCGAAATACGGATTGGANAAATAAAAAAGTCATCTTTAATTTTTTTTTTCTAAATTTCAAAGCGAAAACTTCTTTATCTCGAAGCCTTATAAGATTTACATTTTTTTCCCCCCCCCCCCCCCCCTCCTATTGAGTAGAGATGAAGGAAGCAGTTCTTACATTGAGGGGTACAACTCTCCGCAAGGCATTTTTCAAAACTGGAGGGGCACTAAACCTTAAAAAATCCGAGATAAGGGTACAATTGTGGGTAAAATAGGGCATTTACAACAATTTGGAGGGGCACGGTGCTTTCTCTTGTTACTTTTATAGCTAACTACCTCCAAGCGAAGTGAGTTTATTATAGTTCTGTAAAGTGAGTTTAAATATGATGATGATGATGATGATGATGATGATGATGATGATGATGATGATGATGATGATGATGATGATGATGATGATAATGATGATGATGATGATGATGATATCATGATCATCGTCATCATCTATTTATTTGAAGTAGGCTAAAAACAAGAATAGCTAATTTACAGGAAATTAAGGACTACTAATGATGATGATGATGATGATGATGATGACGATGATAATGATGATGATGAAACTGTGTGAACATCAAATTTGGCCTAAGCGGGAAATATGGATTCACACTGCAGTAGTTGAACTGATAGAAAAGTTTGAATTTATCTGATTTTTCTGCCAGTTCAACCACTGCAGTGTGGGTTTAAATTTGTTTACATTTAGGCTAAATTTGATTTTCAGACAGTCTGAAATTGCAGCGTGCCCGCAGAGGACACTGGGTGACAAAGGCTCTTTAATTTCATTCTTGACATAATTGCAAGAAAGGAGATTGTTTTTATTTGTGATAAAATAAATGTTGGTTATTTTCAAAAGTCATGACATTCTTTGGTATACCAAGATACGATTACTATATACAAAATTTAGCAGCACAAACACAAAGAAAAAAAAACAGATAGTTTACACTAACACTACATCTAAAGACCCTCTGACAACCGGCATGCTTTGGGTACACCAACAATAGCAAAAATGCAATTCTTGACTGGCAAGTCAAAATCAAACTCTTTCAACCTTATAACCGAAAGGGCCCGTGCAACGCAAAGCCTTTTTGAGGCTATTTATTAAAGTCAAACAAACACAATCCCCCAGTAAGGTCTTTCAGCAACCTGACGTACAATTAATTCAAAATCATTTGCAGCAACAAATTGCATTTAAATGTTGCAAGAAAAGATCTACAAATGGTATAGCTTCATGGGCTTGTGTTGTTTCATTTAGATGAATTACCTTAAAGGCTTTGTGTGGCACGGGGCTCTTCAGTCATAAGTTTCAAAGAGTTCGATTGGGTTTTGACAGTCAAGAATTGCATTGTGATATTGTTGGTGCGCCCAAAGAATGCCGGTTGGCAGTAGGTCTTAAAACAAATATGATGTATGCAGACTGTACATAAAACTAACTCGGACAAGCAAATAAATAATTTTCCTCTTTAAAGGTCTAAGTCTTCATTTAAAAACCCTAGAATAAGCAAATTTAATAGTTATCTAAGACTAAAGTATAGATGTGACTCCCACAATGCGATAAAATTGTCCCTTTTTCGTGATACTAGCCCCAGTAATACAGTATATAGCGAACAAACGCTGTGCTCCGCTCATAACCTTGCCTGGATGGAACACTGTCATACCAAAAAACAGTATCATTGCTTGAGTTATCTGTTTAAAAATACTGTTCCCCAATTCTTAAAGTACCGAGCGGTTCGATAATAAGTAAGTGAAATTTCTCTTCCCTAATTAAGTAATTTTCAGTTTTCAATAATAATTTAGCATCAATTTGTGGGTTTTGCTTTTCCGACTAAACGATACCTCTTACTTCTAACCGCTTGGCGAACTCTCCTCCAATTTTGTGACACTCTCTTTTCAGGAGAACCAAAAATCTACAAAGCAACAAAACAACTGTGACAATGCAAAACATCAAAATAATTTCACCGTTCTTAAAAGCTAAAAATTCAATCTAAAATTTGAAAAAAGCAAACCTTATTTCAAATTTTCTGGCAAAAGTTCATCTCCTAGCCTGCGTGCAGACTATACCCCCTCAGGAAAATGGCTATTCATCTCCCGGGTGAGTCGGAAAATGGAACCAATTTTTGGAGAATCATATTGCAAAATCCATCCAAGCAATTAAAAACATCCCAAATCTATTTGACTTGACTGAGGATTTTGTTTAATTTTGAGAATATATTTATAATTTACAATGCACCAGTTTGCTCTCAAGTATGACAAATTTTTCTGAAAATTGCTTTCCTTAGGTTTTCGCTAAGAACTACACAAACGTTAGGGTTGTTTGTACTCATTTTGCAACTATTTGGATGACATTAGAATGGGGAAAGCCTTGTTCTGCTCGTGGTAGTGCTTTCTAATAATATGAAAACAGTTAATTGCTAATTTTTCTCCAAACAATGCTTGATAGTATGTCTTGTGTCAAAATTTTCTTGTGGAATTTCAACGGTGCATTATGTTTTTAGAACAATCGAAGAATATAATCTTTTGGCTAATAGCTGATTTCACATTTCACAGAGACATAACGCATCAAAACTTATATGCAAAATCAAAAGAATTAAGTTGAAGCCTCTAATCAGACAAAAGGATGCAAACTTTTCCAAATNTCTTACTTCTAACCGCTTGGCGAACTCTCCTCCAATTTTGTGACACTCTCTTTTCAGGAGAACCAAAAATCTACAAAGCAACAAAACAACTGTGACAATGCAAAACATCAAAATAATTTCACCGTTCTTAAAAGCTAAAAATTCAATCTAAAATTTGAAAAAAGCAAACCTTATTTCAAATTTTCTGGCAAAAGTTCATCTCCTAGCCTGCGTGCAGACTATACCCCCTCAGGAAAATGGCTATTCATCTCCCGGGTGAGTCGGAAAATGGAACCAATTTTTGGAGAATCATATTGCAAAATCCATCCAAGCAATTAAAAACATCCCAAATCTATTTGACTTGACTGAGGATTTTGTTTAATTTTGAGAATATATTTATAATTTACAATGCACCAGTTTGCTCTCAAGTATGACAAATTTTTCTGAAAATTGCTTTCCTTAGGTTTTCGCTAAGAACTACACAAACGTTAGGGTTGTTTGTACTCATTTTGCAACTATTTGGATGACATTAGAATGGGGAAAGCCTTGTTCTGCTCGTGGTAGTGCTTTCTAATAATATGAAAACAGTTAATTGCTAATTTTTCTCCAAACAATGCTTGATAGTATGTCTTGTGTCAAAATTTTCTTGTGGAATTTCAACGGTGCATTATGTTTTTAGAACAATCGAAGAATATAATCTTTTGGCTAATAGCTGATTTCACATTTCACAGAGACATAACGCATCAAAACTTATATGCAAAATCAAAAGAATTAAGTTGAAGCCTCTAATCAGACAAAAGGATGCAAACTTTTCCAAATGGAATGCAAGGTTTTGTAGAAGATGTGTAGAACAGTGGGTACGTCTTTTGACTCAACCAGCATGTGCAAAGTATCGTACATTAAACGCTAACAATTCTGGACGTTAATATTTTCGAGCATTTCAAACGTCCGAAAATTGTTGGGGTCCGAAACATTTAGTGTCCGAAATATTTGCAGTCAATAAAATCAAAAGAAAGCATTCTTAATGTTTAAAAACGTAATTGTTTGCTCATGAAACATTTTGCATAGAAAAGGAATGTGTCGGGAGAGCTACTTTGTGAAACATCATCATAGTTCTTCCAGAAAATTCACTTTAGCATCATTATCATCATCCTCAAAATAATTATTGAATCATAATTTCTGACAAGAATCCCTTTGAAAACTTAACACGAAGCACAATCGGTCAGCTTGATTCTTCTTTTTCATAAAACAACCAAAGAAAACTGTAAATTGACCGTTTTCGATAATCGTCCAGAATTTTCCTAAAAACGCCCGATATTTCATAGAAAAATGTCTGTTTTGGCAGGAAAATATTTTGTAAAAAGTACAAATTTGAACAGGGATGCTCATGTTTTCTTTGTGGGTTTAAATTTTAGCCACATTTATTTCTCATTGCGTTACTGAAAGTTTGTGCTACTTTTTAGGGGTTTGAAACATTTGCTACCTTTTTGTGTCTAAAAAAGGCTGACTTGTCTTCTTTGGATCTAAGAATATTCCTGTTATTTTGTACGGTCAAAATTTGATCCATATTATTATTTTTTCGGGTGTAAGTAAATCTGCACAATAGACAATAACGTCAAAGATGGCGGCTCCAATGACTGTTGTGTTTTGCTGCAAAGCATGCTGGCAAAAAGCTCCCTGACGACCACCTAACGACGTACAAATTCAGTCTGCCGTTTCGACTAGCTAGCTTTAATTCGAATCGACCTTGAATTCGAATGCAACATGGTTCGAAAGGAAACCATACCAAAGCAGAAAAAGTAAACTTTGATTCGAATTGAAGTTTTAATTGGTGTNCTTCTTTGGATCTAAGAATATTCCTGTTATTTTGTACGGTTAAAATTTGATCCATATTATTATTTTTTCGGGTGTAAGTAAATCTGCACAATAGACAATAACGTCAAAGATGGCGGCTCCAATGACTGTTGTGTTTTGCTGCAAAGCATGCTGGCAAAAAGCTCCCTGACGACCACCTAACGACGCACAAATTCAGTCTGCCGTTTCGACTAGCAAGCTTTAATTCGAATCGACCTTGAATTCGAATGCAACATGGTTCGAAAGGAAACCTTACCAAAGCAGAAAAAGTAAACTTTGATTCGAATTGAAGTTTTAATTCGTGTTCGAATTACAAATTTACCTATTTGTTTTAATTGATACTCTACTTGTTCCCAAACTTTACCACAGCTTGCTAGTCGAAACGGCAGACCTAAATTTTTATGTCATTAGGTGATTGTCAGGGAGCTTTTACCAGCATGCTTTGCGCGATCGCCATCTTTAGCATTATTCTATATTGAGCATCCCTGTCTAAGGGTGGACCCCCTGGTAAAATCTGCTTTATTTCTGAATGCAAAGATCAACATAGCTTACCTTATCCTCCCGATTACCAAAAGTCCCAAACGTATCACTGATCTTTTGCATCGTATCAGTATGCAACTTTCGTCTGTGCATTATGGCCTAAAACAAAATTTGAGAAACAGATTCTAATAAAAACTTTGTTTTCATTCAAGCCAGAAGGTTCAATTAGAAAAATAACAATTGCTTCTTTAAAAAAATGCTGTGGGGGTAAGCGAATTTAAAAACAGAACAAATACCATTAAAACAATTACCCCCCCCCCCGTTGAATGTCTGTGCAGTAGTCCGGAGGTTATCCCTCTGAATAACTGAATAGCCTCCGCCTTACTACATGTTATCCCCCCAACGACATGATGCTATCCCTCCGCCTTACTTTATGTAATCCCTCCGAATAACTGAATAGCCTCCGCCTTACTGCATGTTATCCCTTCGAATAACTGAATAGCCTTCGCCTTAATGCATGTTATCCCTCTGAATAACTGAATAGCCTCCACCTTACTGCATGTTATCCCTCCAACGACATCATGCTATCCCTACATCGCACAGAACAACCTCCGGCTTACTGAATGACCTCCGGACTACTACACAGACGTTCTAGGGGGTGATTACAGATTATTACCTCGAAGTCATTATAAACAGCTTTTGGAGACTCGTCAAATTGTGTAACTGCTTTTGCCTTTTCAACATCCTGAAATAAAAGAAAGACGTGATAATAAGCTTTGCATGCAGAGCACTATGTAAAATATGTAATTTTACCGATAAAACTATGCTAAGATAAGAATATATTAATCATTCAGAATGAGCTGACCTGGTGAAATGAAATTTGCATGAATGGGCTACCACAATTTGGAAGATTAACTGGTTCTTGCCAGGAATTCGTCCAGAAATCTCCAGATCTCAAAAAATCTCCCGACCAATTTTTACTGATAAAGAATTCATATTTCTCAGTAAGAGCACAGCTTTGAAGGACCTGGTATTGAGATGAATTTCAAATTTAATGCACATCAAGCAGCGTGGCAAAAAGGGACAATAGCGGTCTTATACTGCACAAACAGTGCAAATGCTTTCTCTGATGTCCTATTTGTTTCTAAGAAATCTCTTTGTTTGCAATCGCCAATCGTCTTCTACTAGCGTGTCAATCAAGAATACGGATGATTTTGTTAGAATATATGCTCGTATTAGTTCTAAATTATTACCTTTAGCTTATTCAGCGAGATTCCTTCTGCATTGGCACCATCATTCATCGTAGCTTTCTCGATATTCTTTTTCGTCACCCTAGCAGGGTCCATATCAAGAGAATCCCATGAGTCATTCCGCCTCATTGATGAATCGGCCTCGGTTGCAGTTGCTTTCTCTCTCATACCTTGATCTTGCTCTTCTCTCGTACCTTGGTCCTTTGTTGATAGACCAACCCTCACTGTAACTGTTGTTCTCTTGCTATTGCTATGCTGATCTTTGCTTAAATCAACTTGATTAAACGAAACAAATGTCTTCGCTTCATCTTGCTGCAGTTTCTGATCAACTACTAATTTCTCACTAAATCGCTGTGACAAACTGAATGTCATAGCACTCTCGCTGTTCTTAGCAGACACATCTTTCCTCCCGTCAAACTCTGCAATTTGATTCTTATTACAACTATCTTTGTAAACGTTGCCATCTGCAGGATAACTAGTTAAATTCTCACGAATTTCTGAATCAAGTATAGAATCACTAGTCTCTTCGATTGTATACTCCTCCGCATAGTTTTTGCCTTTGTACTTGTCTCGTAGTTTTTTATATTTTATGGCTGTGCTATCACCGAGAGACTTGGGAGAAAATTCAAAAGACTTTATGGTGCCGTGACCCGGATGATCTCGGCTATGACTCTTCTCCTGTATTGAATCACTTCTTTGAACAATAAAAGCTTTCTTGATGCTTTCTCCATCGGCGACATCACCAAAAGATTCTGTAAAGCTGTTTATTCTTTTGATTTTATTGCTCAGCAAGCCAGCCTCAATCAGCGGATCTTGCTCAAATGATGGCTGCTTGTTGACGATGAAGAAGCCCTGGGTGAAAAAAAAATGGAAATTCATGCTATGTGGCATCTTTATATCGGATGAGTCATAAAAAACAATCCCAGTTGGAATGGCTACAGTTGCCTGGCTATAAAGGCTATATAGCATTTGCAAATATAGTATCTAATAGCGGACATGTTCTGGATTTTAAACTAGATTTTAAATTTACCTGACTGAATTCGGCCACTCCTTTCCGCAGTTACGAGGGATTTTCTCGATAAAGCCCCTTCAAGAAATCTTCAAAAACGTCCTCAAATCTCAATCAAAATTCTCCTAATATTTCTGCCTTACGGCAATGACTTGAACACGCTTTAGAACGTGTTTTCCCATTGGGAGGTTGAAAGTGTCATCACTAGGAGTATAACAGAATTATTCCGGGAGATTTCATCCTCCCAAAAACTAACATATGATTGTCATTAATTTGAGGTACGAAACCCACGAAATTTGATCATCATTTTCAGCCATTTCTAAAGTATTTATGAAGAGGCCTTTTCAAGAAAATCCCTTATAATTTCAGAACGGAGTGACCGATTTAAGCCAGGTAAATTTTAAAATCTAGTTGAAGATGTCAGCTATTAAACTGGGGATTTGCCAATATCATTGACTATGTATCCAGGGAGCAGTGGCCTTTCAAACGGGGTTTGTTTATTTACTTACCGGTAGAAATACCCTGCTATTGCAAACCAATTAAGTTAACAAGAAAGGTGTGCTGTTATTGGACTGCTTTTCGTTGGATCAAATCGTGGATAATACGTGATGCAATCCGAGTGAGTAAAAACAAATTTCAACGTTTGCCAAACTGAGAATAGCTGCGGAATCTTGAACAGTAGCACATTCTGGCTGAGAGAACAATAAAAAAAACAATAGGGAATGCAGATTTTAATCGTTTTGACCTGCTTTTTATTACTCGTTGCAAAATAAAACGCTACGGATAGAAATGAAGATTTGCGAAAATGTTTTTACAAAGTTGTTTGCAATGTCTGGGTACATACTTAGTCAAGGGGGTTAAGGATTATCACAAGCTTTCGAGGAATGGCTAAGNTAATTGGACTGCTTTTCGTTGGATCAAATTGTGGATAATACGTGATGCAATCCGAGTGAGTCAAAACAAATTTCAACGTTTGCCAAACTGAGAATAGCTGCGGAATCTTGAACAGTAGCACATTCTGGCTGAGAGAACAATAACAAAAACAATAGGGAATGCAGATTTTAATCGTTTTGACCTGCTTTTTATTACTCGTTGCAAAATAAAACGCTACGGATAGAAATGAAGATTTGCGAAAATGTTTTTACAAAGTTGTTTGCAATGCCTGGGTACATACTTAGTCAAGGGGGTTAAGGATTATCACAAGCTTTCGAGGAATGGCTAAGATTTAGATTGATCTCAGCTTTCCACTTTGACAACGCTGTACCAATTTACAAAACTATTTATAACCCTTTATGGTACTATTTACAAAAAATAACTGTAATCCTTTACAATTCATATGATTATAACAGTAATAGAAACACTATGTACACTGCCAACCCCAAAACGCCAATTATTTTTTTAACTAACTTATCAATTTTTCGTAGGCTTGCCAAACCTTCATGAAAGAAAGAAACTTTCATATGTTACAAGATAGAATATGGTGCATGATAGCATAGGAATCGAATCTTTAAAAAACATTGCATGATTTGTTAATGCATCTTTCGTTCGGTTTAATGGCTTGAAAGGAACTTCAGGTACTTCGTTACAAGTGTTCATTGGCAATCTTTCATATATTGAATAGTTTCAGAATTAGTGAGGTTTTCTTTTCATTGAAAAAATTCACGAGAATCTTTGCAAAAAAATAAAATCGTAGAGGACAAAAGGTACAATCTTCAAGAAAATCATAGTTTATGAAGGTCTATAATATGGTGGTAGCAGAAATCCATAGCTTTCCTGCTTCGTAATTTAGAAATTTAATGACCTCACAACAGGCAAACTACTTGAAACGTAGGAGACGCTGTAATTCTGAAAATAATCAAGATATCAAAGATTGCCAATCAACACTTATAGAAAAGTACCTAAAGTTCCTTTCAAGCCATCAAATCAAACGAAAAATGCATTAACCAATCCTGCAATGTTTTTTAAAGATTTGATTCCTATGCTTTGCATGGTAGAAAGATAGACTGTGTTGCATAATAGAAATATCGAATTTGTTGCAAGGTAGAAAGATAGAATCTGTTGCTAAATGAGCTTACGTTTGTTTCCTCGATGTTGGTGCATGAATCTGTTTGCAGGGATCCATCAACTGCTTTCCAAGAAGTATCTCTTAAAATGTCCTCAAGGGAGTCTTCATCTACGATATGAACACATACAGAAACTAATGAATTAAAGTAATCCATGATGAATAGCAATCAGGATCAAGGACCAAATAAATTTAATACATGATCGCGATTTTCTTTTTTCAGGAGAGTGGTGATGAAATTTAGGCTTGAAAAACCATATTTTGAGCAATAGGTATTTTACAAAATATCGTATTTTTACCGAAAAGGCTTTATCTTGCAATTTTATTAGCGCTTTGGCAAAGATAACAGGAACCAATTTAAGTGGTGGTGTGGGGCAAAAATTCAATTAGATAATAATTTCTTGTGATGTCAGAGTATGCTTTAAAACATCTAGCTTCTAAAAGCACAAATTCCCACAAATTCAAACCATTTCAAGACCTTGCAATATCACTTATTTGTCCTTGACACAAATGCACAGAAAGAAATTTTCATGATTGATAATATAATCAAATTTCAATGATTTTTCAAAAAGTTTCAATTTTTATTGGGTCACCCAGTATACATCACAGAAGATCAGGCTTCTGGAGCATGGCCTTTTGGGCTGATTTACCTTCGTAAATGCTTGATTCATTGATAATTTCTTCAGTGACCTTTCGTTTTAGTTCTTCTTCTTGTATTTGGCTAGCTCCATATGTACAATCTTTTTCATCAACATCATTTCTCTTATCATTTTCTTCCCACCAAGTTTCTCTGAACAGAAATATGATCCATGCCAATAGGTGTAACATATTCTAATTAGCTGCTGGGAGATGATATTCAAAATCTATTTAACCAAGCAAAATCAATAATAATAATATTGATAATAACAATGCTTACACAGGGTAAACCTCTTCAACACTCTAAGTGCTGTTATCAACTGTATTTAACACTCCATACATTACAATAAAATGCTACAACAAAGAAAGATACTAATTCGGTAAAACTGTTCACTTTGAGAAGAACACAGTTTTAATTGTCCAAATAAATTGCGTTAATTTACATTTAAAAAGAAGAAATGAACCTGTATTTAACACTCCATATATTACAATAAAATGCTACAACAAAGAAAGATACTAATTCGGTAAAACTGTTCACTTTGAGAAGAACACAGTTTTAATCGTCCAAAAAAATGCGTTAATTTACATTTAAAAAGAAGAAATAGTCCAATTGGCGAAGGCTGTTTGGAAGTTCGTTGAATATCAAGCAAATAGACTCTAATTTAATTTACCCAACATAAAAATTTACCCAACATCAAATAGTTTGCCATTAAAATGTTAGTTTATACTAAAATTCTAAGCATTGGCAACTTGTTCACACAGTATTACGTATACTGTAAACATGCATTTTAAATATTTAAAGTTAGCTTCACTTAACCATTTAGTCAGTCGTTGTTTGCATTAACCGCAAGAAATTATGTGAAAGATAATTTATTCAGACGGCATAATGTCACAGCAGTGGCAAAAACACAAAGCCATCTTGTCTTGGGGTAAATCTTCAGAACATTTATAATAGCTTTTTCTAGTTTCTCTAAGAACTTTGCAAAAGTTGCATAAAATTGCTCTTTTATTCTCCCTTTGCAAAAGTGAGTAGAGAAAGGAGCGATAGCTAGCAATGGTCAGTCAGACCTAAACCAATGAAATAGTTTAGGTAATTGCACGAATCAGCTGTTCTTAAAAGCAAACCATGAATTTAGTCCAAGAAAGCAGCAATAAACTTACTTGCCTTTGCAACGATAATTTTGTAAACAGTACCACAAACTCCATCAGTTGTAAGTTGCTCATCCCTTTATTGAAGTCAACCTTCCTTTTTGACGTTCGCCTATCGATCCGTTGAGGTTTTGGAATGATTTGAACAGCTTCAGAGCATTTTAGAATTGATTTATTTCAATAAATAAACTTAGACACTCTAAAAATCCCAGGGTGACGCTATATCTTGCAATGTCATAATTTACCCAAACTCTGATTTTTGAGTGCAAATTGATAAAGTCATGTGGCATGTTGTCTGTATCAATAAAAACTGTCTTCAATTTTCAAAATCTGTTACCACCTTACTTAATAAGGAAACTGAAATTTGCTCCATGTGAATAGCAACGGTAAATGTATACCTACACGCCTTAACATTTTTTTAAGTTTGCATGATGGATTCATTCTGGAATAACATTTCAACCCCCTTATCTTTTGGAATACATCAGACGTTTTCTCCATTTTAGGCATTGTGGCTTATTTGTGTGATCATGTGACTTTGAAGCAGGCTAGCCAAGAGAGCAGAGGTTCTAAGTTCAAGAATATGGTTTGAGGCTCATCCCAGCTAGCTCAGCATCATTATAAGGGGTATCAGACTTAAAAACTGATTTGCTACTTCTGTGATCCCAGTACTTAATTGTTCAAATAACAGTGGTGAACACTTTGCTAAATTTGGGTAGGTGAAATGCATTGTTTACTTCAATTGTTTTTAAACAAAAAAACCAACATTAGGGGACCCTGGTGGAATCTGTGTACGCCATACGCCACAGCTTCACGCCAATTTCTTTTTTATTGTTCTTTCTATTGTTTAGAGGTGGTGTACCACACCGATTCCAGTCTGGGCAGTACACATATTAATCCCCCTTTGACCTGTCACCACCACTGTTCAGGAAAAAGGAAGGTGTTGTGGCGCAGTGGTGTAATCCTCTGACTTTGCAGCCAGAACAGTCAGGCAGACAGAGTTCGATCCCAGGTAGAGCTCCACCATTTGAGCGTCATGACAAGGGGTCGGGGACTCAATTAGGTATTCCCTACTTCTGCGATCCCAGCGCTTGGCGCTAAAAAACGCAACTTCACCCAGGGGCGGTGCCAGCCCTGAAAAAGTGGGGATAGAATTGAATACCAGAAGGTATACCTAACGTTTTTTACATCGTTTTTGCGGAAGAATAAATACCGATCTGAGGAAAGTGGGGTGGATATGTCCAAAACGTAAAAATCTGGCCAAGCAACAACCTGTTTTAAGAAAATACGCCCTTTTGACAACCGGCTCTCGAAAAATTGCCTTCTTTCGATACCCGGCGCTAGAACAAAGAGGCGAAAACGATACCCTGAAAAACGGCACGTCCCTGTCGGACAAATATACTAAGTACCCCCCCCCCGGGAATGGTTCTAACCGTGGGACGTTTTGCGCGCGCAACTACAAACTTTCCTGTCTGGACTTAACCTTCACCTTCACCTTCTTAAAATTTCTCCACACCTGGGAAATTTAATAAATTTCTTGAAATCCAGCATCTTGCAAAAAATACATAATATCTTGTCTTCTGATTGTCTATGTCTTTGTGAAGTAACCCTAAAAGGACGTCAAGCTCGAGGGCAACCCTAAATATTATTAAATGCTGCAATGTAAAATACAGTAAAAACCCGCGTATAAGAACCTACAATTTTGCAAGTCAGCCTGACTAGGTTCTTTTATATTGGATATTTAGTAGGAAATGAGACTGTTGAGGTTCTTAAATTGGTTCTTAATTTAATCAGGGCTTTTACCTATTTATTTTATTCTGATTCAAAATTCAAGCCTAGTATTCAAGGTCGGTTCACTGAAATCCCTTCTACCTGAAGAAGGTGTTAAGGAAGATGAAAAAAAAAATGGGTCTACTACCAAAGACATTAGTTTCAGTAACATATTGAACAGCTAAATACTTTGAAGCTTAGA
>REGM01000240.1:434898-476918 GCA_004194415.1 Aurelia aurita | reverse complement strand
AGATTTTTTATTGGCAGTTGGAAGGGAGTTAGTTCAAGTTATTCAAATATAATGGCAATCATTATCGTCATCATAATGTTGGTTAAAGTAGAAATAGCAGAGTATTTATTTGCAGTTTGAAGAAAGTTAGTTCAAGTTATTCAAATACAATGGAGATTATTATCGTCATCATAATGTTGGTTAAAGTAGAAATAGCAGGGTATTTATTTGCAGTTGGAAGAGCGTCGCATCAGTTCAAGTTATTAAAATATAATGGAAATCATTATGTTCATCGTAGTGTTTATTAAAGAAGAAATACCAGTGTATTTATGTGCAGTTGGAAGAGAGTTTGTTTAAATCACTCAAATATAATAGAAATCATTATGGTCATCGTAGTGTTCATTAAGGAAGAAATAGCAGATTATTTATTGGCAGTTGGAAGAGAGGCTGCTCAAGTTATTCAAATATACTGGAAATCATCACGGTCATCGAAGTGTTGGTTAAAGAAGAAATAGCAGTTTATTTATTTGCAGTAAGAAGAGAGTTAGCTTAAGTTATTTAACTACAATGGAAAGTATTATGGTGATAGTAGTGTTAATTAAAGAAGAAGTAGCTGATAATTTATTTGCAGTTGGAAGAAAGTTAGTTCAAGTTATTCAAATACAATGGAGATCATTATCGTCATCGTAGTGTTGGATAAAGAAGAAATAGCATTGTATGTATTTGCAGTTGAAAGAGAGTTTGTTCAAGTTATTCAAATATAATGGATATTATTATGGTCATCGAAGTGTTCACTAAGGAAGAAATTGCAGTTTATTTATTTGCATATGGAAGATAGTTAGTTCCAGTTATTCAATTATAATGGATATTATTATGGTCATCGAAGTGTTTGTTAAAGAAAAAATTATAGCAGAGCAACTATTTGCAGTTTGAAGAAAGTTAGTTCAAGTTATTCAAATACAAAGGAAAGTATTATGGTGATAGTAGTGTTAATTAAAGAAGAAGTAGCTGATGATTTATTTGCAGTTGGAAGAGAGTTAGTTCAAGTTATTCAAATAAAAAATTAAATCATCATGGTCATCGTAGTGTTCATTGAAGAAGAAATAACAGATTGTTTATTGGCAGTTGGAAGGGAGCTAGTTCAAGATATTCAAATATAATTGCAATCATCATCGTCATCATAATGTTGGTTAAAGTAGAAACAGCAGAGTATTTATTTGCAGTTTGAAGAAAGTTAGTTCAAGTTATTCAAATACAATGGAGATTATTATCGTCATGGTAGTTTTTGTTAAAGAAGAAATAGGAGTTTATTTATTTGCAGTTGGAAGAGAGTTAGTTAAAGTCATTTAAATATAATTGAAAGCATTATGGTGATAGTAGTGTTCTTTAAAGAAGAAGCAGTTGATAATTTATTTGCAGTTTGAGGAAAGTTAGTTCAATTTATTTGAATATAATGGAAAGTATTTTGGTGATAGTAGTTTCGTTAAAGAAGAAGTAGCTGATAATTTATTGGCAGTTGGAAGGGAGTTAGTTCAAGTTATTCAAATATAATGGAAATCATTATCGTCATCATAATGTTGGTCAAAGTAGAAATAGCAGAGTATTTATTTGTAGATGGAGGAGAGTTAGTTCAAGTTATTTAAATATAATGGCAATCATTATCGTCATCATGATGTTGTTTAAAGAAGAAATAGCAGAGAATTTACTTGCAGTTGGAAGAGGGTTATTAAAGTCTTTCAAATATATTGGAAATCATCATTGTCATCGTAGTGTTGGTTAAAGATGAAATAGCAGTTTATTTATTTGCAACAAGAAGAGAGTTAGCTAAAGTTATTTAAATATAATGGAAAGCATTATGTTGATGGTAGTGTTCATTAAAGAAGAAGTAGCTGATAATTTATTTGTAGTTGGAAGAGAGTTGGTTCAAGTTATTCAAATAAAAAAGTAAATCATCATCGTCATCGTAGTGTTCATTGAAGAAGAAATAGCAGTGTATTTATTTGAAGATGGAATAGAGTTTATTGAAATTATTAAATATAATGGAAATCATTATGGTCATGGTAGTGTTCATCAAAGAAGAAATAGCAGATAATTTATTGGCAGTTGGAAGAGAGGCTGCTCAAGTTATTCAAATATACTGGAAATCATCATGGTCATGGTAGTGTTGGTTAAAGAAGAAATAGCAGTTTATTTATTTGCAGTGAGAAGAGAGTTAGCTAAAGTTATTTAAATATAATGCATTATGGTGATGGTAGTGTTCATTAAAGAAGAAGTAGCTGATAATTTATTTGCAGTTTGAAGAAAGTTAGTTCAAGTTATTTAGATATAATGGAAAGTATTATGGTGATGGTAGTGTTAATTAAAGAAGAAGCAGCTGATAATTTATTTGCAGTTGGAAGAGAGTTAGTTCAAGTTATTCAAATAAAAAATTAAATCATCATGGTCATCGTAATGTTCATTGAAGAAGAAATAGCTGTGTGTTTATTTGAAGATGGAAGAGAGTTTGTTGAAATTATTAAATATAATGGAAATCATTATGGTCATCGTAGTGTTCATCAAAGAAGAAATAGCAGATTATTTTTTGGCAGTTGGAAGAGAGGCTGCTAAAGTTATTCAAATATACTGGAAATCATCACGGTCATCGTAGTGTTGGTTAAAGAAGAAATATCAGTTTATTTATTTGCAGTAAGAAGAAAGAGAGTTAGCTAAAGTTATTTAAATATATTGGAAAGCATTATGGTGATAGTAGTGTTCATTAAAGAAGAAGTAGCTGATAATTTATTTGCAGTTTGAAGAAAGTTAGTTCAAGGTTACTTAGATATAATGGAAAGTATTATGGTGATAGTAGTGTTAATTAAAGAAGAAGTAGCTGATAATTTATTTGCAGTTGGAAGAGAGTTAGTTCAAGTTATTCAAATGAAAAATTAAATCATCATGGTCATCGTAGTGTTCATTGAAGAAGAAATAGCTGTGTGTTTATTTGAAGATGGAAGAGAGTTTGTTGAAATTATTAAATATAATGGAAATCATTTTGGTCATCGTAGTGTTCATTAAAGAAGATATAGCAGATTATTTATTGGCAGTTGGAAGAGAGGTTGCTCAAGTTATTCAAATATACTGGAAATCATCACGGTCATCGTAGTGTTGGTTAAAGAAGAAATAGCAGTTTATTTATTTGCAGTTGGAAGAGAGTTATTTAAAGTTATTTTAATGTAATGAAAACCATTATGGTGATAGTTGTGTTCATTAAAGAAGAAGTAGCTGATAATTTATTTGTAGTTGGAAGAGCGTTAGTTCAAGCTATTCAAATAAAAAATAAATCATCATGGTCATCGTAGTGTTCATTGAAGAAGAAATAGAAGTGTATTTATTTGAAGATGGAAGAGAATTTGTTGAAATTATTAAATATAATGGAAATTATCATGGTCATAGTAGTGTTCATTGAAGTAGAAATAGCAGTGTATTTATCTGAATATGGAAGAGAGTTTGTTGAAATTATTAGATATAATGGAAATCATTATGGTCATCGTAGTATTCATTACAGAAGAAATAGGAGAGTATTTATTTGCAGTTAAAAGAGAGGTTGCTCTAGTTATTCAAATATAATGGAGATCATTATTGTCATCGTAGTGTTCACTAAAGAAGAAATATCAGTTTAGTTATTTGCAGTTGGACAAGAGGTTGTTCAAATTATTCAAATATATTTGAAATCATCATGGTCATCGTAGTGTTGGTTAAAGAAGAAATAGTACTATATTCTCACGGACCTTCTGCTCTCCTTACCAAATATTTAGATGTGGGGAGTGCGAAGGAGACTTCGCTGTTGTGGTAAGGAGAGTATTTTTAACGTGCGCTGCCACTGAGGGAGGAGGGTGGGTCGATTTCGAGTTCTACGATGTTCGTTGTTTCTTGAAGAAGGCTAAAACTGACTCGTGCAAAGGTTTAAGTATGCCCTTTGAACCGTGGGGGACTGGGGCTAGTCCCAAGACAGGCTATTTGGCATGAACTAGATCTGTGGGGCTCAAATATTTTAAATTCCGAGCATCGGGTCCGGTGAGAATAGTACTATATTCTCACGGACCTTCTGCTCTCCTTACCAAATATTTAGATATGGGGAGTGCTTCGGAGACTACATGTAGTTAGCATAAAGTATAAATTCCCAATAGGTATGATAATGCTAAAAGAAGGGAAGAAAATCCCCAGAAATACCCTCTCCGACACTCAAAAAATAGGAAGTAGGCTTTTAAAAGGTTCAACGCATCTTTGTCAAGATTCCTCTGAGACCAAAGAACTGGACTATAACTTTTTAATTTGGTCTTAGTCACGAAAACATTGGCCCAAGGGCCTAAGTTCGGCTCTCTGTTGTGTATACCCTACAGAACAAAACAAAGGGATAAGCAATTCTTTCCAAGCTTCATCTAACATTCTAAAAAATCTACTCGTTACTCTTACGTCTCTACGTTCTAGTTAAATGGAGGTATTGGAGACGCAACAAAAGCGGCAATTGTCCACTAGGTTGCCGACGATGCAGGACAGGTACGGGTCTGTCTACATCGCAGCTAGAATTTTCAGGCGGAGTCCGGAATGGGTAAGGGTCTATTCGCGGTGGGCCTGCCCCTTCAGCTAGGTATGGGTCTAGCCTTTGGGGTTTGAGAAAACAATCTATATATTTTCAGGCGGAGTCCGGAATGGGCAAGGGTCCATTCGCGGTGGGCCTGTCCCGTCAGCTAGGTATGGGTCTAGCCTATGGGGACCCCATAATGGGGTTTCAGAAAACAATCTATATATTTTTCAGGCGGTGTCCATTCGCGGATGTGCCTGTAAATCCCCTCAGACAGGCAAGGGCCTATCTGATGGGATTTAAGAAAATGGGCCCCTTGAATGTGTAAAGATCAATTCAACGGGGCTAAAACACAATCTTCGCAAGAATTGTATGCGAATTTTTGAAGTCTAGGCAAAATTAGGCCTATTTTAGGACAATTGCCTTCCCATGCTGGCCTCAGAAGATTGCGGTGAAACTCAAAGCAAGCATAAACATAACTAAACACAACTATCTAGTTATACAAAATAATGGTAAATAGAGATTGTTGTATAAAAAGTTTGCAGGTTTGGATAATTTTATGCTCAGGTTTCGGGTATTCCATCCAAAATATGTAGGTTTCCCGGTTTGAGGGGGCCTCTTTTTTCCTAAACTACAAGAGATATAACGTTAGGGATTTCGCTACAGTGGTTTTTCACGACCATCTTTTTTAAAAGCTCATTTCTCTGTAAATACAGCATATAATGAACTGATTTTCACTCCATAGGTATAAGTGTATCTTACGTTGTACTTATATTAGTACCAAATAAATTTTATCAAAATCTTGCATTCAGGAAGTTATCCAGAAATGTTTTATCTTCGGGGTTACATTTTATTGGCCCACCCGCTAGCTTGCTGTCTAAACGTCACTATCATTATTTCCAGTGGCGGACTGGCTCAGAATTTTTCACCGGCCATGGAGGACTTAAGGGGGCCCTAGAGGGTGTGGCCTGAAAAATGAGGGTGTAGTTAAGATTAAATTTAGTTGGAATCAGCGGCGTGGCTAGTGCAAGTTATGTGGGGGTATTAAAATGAAGGGGTCTGGGGGCTCCACCCCAAGGAAAATTTTCGAGGACACGCCTTCTACTTTGGCTTATAACACTTCTACAAATCCCTTGCTTGCCCGTGCTAAAATAAAACTTTGACAATTTCGGATCAGTTTTTTTTAATTAGCATCCGGCCCACATCATTTTCTTCATTAAAAGAATATACTGCTACATTTTCCCAAACGTTGAACTAAGGCTCGTGCTGCAGATTATAACTAATCAATTTTTTAAATCCTCAAATCACCACGAAAAGTTTTCTCTTTGTACATTCATATCGAGTCTTTTAAAAAATTGATCGATGTTTTGTTATCGTTTTCAGTGTTTTCGAGACCGAAAATTTTAAGAAACTTGATTACAGCTCAAGAAAAACAAGACTAAAAAGTTTACAAAAATCCTTGAATCTAATTATGAATTTTAGCTAAAATTAAGTCATAAATCTTCAAAATCAGTCCAGTGTACGATTGATCGTGGTCTGTCAAAAGTGGATAGTTTTTTTTGGCGCACGCGTTATACCGGGTGTCCCAAATAGAATGTAACAGATTTGGTTAGGGCTAGCGATGCCAATTTAGCTCCAATCAATTCGCAATAACTTTTAAGTTAATCCTGAAAAGTTAACTTGGACATAGGTACCTTGTTTATTGATATTGGTTGTTCTAATGTTGACATATTATTATTTAAAGTCCAAATTTGACTCCACCTCCAAACCAGAGCTTTGACGTTTTGGCCTAAGCAAATTCCTGAAGCACATCGAAATTAAGAATCAAAATTAAAGACAAATAAAAGAAAGGCATTATAGGTGAAATCTAGCAAATACCTTATAATATGATCTTATATTTGTTCAAATTTTATCAAGGCTATTATTGATTTATTCACTGCGCTTCAAGAATTTGCTTAGGTCAAACTTCTGGTTTGGAGGTGAATGCAAACTTAAACTTACAAAAATCAACGAGCAAGGTATCCATGTTCAAGACAACTTTCCAGGATTTTTCAAACTTATTGCGAATTGATTGGGGCTAAATTCGCATTGGTAGCCCTGACCAAATCTGTTACCTTTTATTTAGGACACCAGGTAGTATTTCGTAACGAGTTTTTAAAAAGCTTTCAGAAGGATCTTTCGCTATTGACTCACTTGAGTGACCGACAGGGGCGTCGTGACCGGGGGGCAGGGGGGGCCATGGCCCCCTATTTTCAAAATCATCGGATTTTCGGAAATATGAGTGCTTAGTCGGAAAATTCTCGGAATTTTTTTGTCTGTTAAACCAAGGGGGGTGAAATGCACTTTTTAGTCTTTACGTGCTCTGGAATTTGTAAATTGAACTAAATTCGGATATCATTGACTTCAAAAGGCAGAATATCTTTATTTGTTTATAGAAATCAAAAGTGATCAGGTCCCCGCTTCTGTGAAAGATGGTCCTCGAGATTCTTCCAAAAACGAGGAGAAAGTAGCTGGATATAGGTAGGGTGTGTAAGAATTTTTCCAAGAAATGCAGGAAGGTGACCGGGAGAGTCATTCTAAGCCAAAGTAAAGGTTGGTATTTTTAAAAAATTTCCAGACGTACTATCACAGAATTTTCAAAGCTTCCATTTTGGGGTCATGCAAACACTGGAGTGCGAGAAGCGTTCTAGGAAAAAGTATAAGGTCTTTACGCAAAAACTTTCCCAAAGATGGTGATTCATAGGAAACTTTTAAAAAATTGTCAAAGTTTCCAATGGCATTGGTTGAGATGGGATGGAGAAAGGAATTCTAAGCCAAAGAAAATTTTGTTTACTCAAACATTTTCCTGGGGATGGATGCTAACTTCTAAAAATATTTTACAAAATGGTTAAAAGTTCTATGTTGATACCGGCAAACATGGGGTCGAGAGAAGCGTTCTAAGCGTTCTAAGTAAAGGGCGTGTCCTCAAAAAAAATTTCTGAGCCCCCAGACCCCTTCCTTTGATTACCCCCCAATTAATTTGTCCTGGTCACGCCGCTGATCGATTACGATGCAGTCACTGACGCATTCGCAATATCACCACTCTTGCGAAAACTGCTGATACTGTGAAAGCAAAACTGTAACTCAAAGGACATCCCCAGGCTTATTAATTTACTTTAATTGTTCTGTTCTTTAATTTACTTTAATTGGATAAATCAACAGTTCTAGTTCTTTAAACTCGAAGTCTTCTGTGGTTTCTCTTTAATTTTGATGATGAACCATCCTCCATCCATCTATGTCTCAAGTCATCTCACGTAAAGTCAAATGACAAACATATCCAGTATCTCATGAACCAAGAAAAGCACTATTAAATTTTCGACTTTTTTCGGAAAATCTTGGAGCTTGGCCCCCCCTAATCTACAGGTGCCACGACGCCCCTGGTGACCGACAATGTCATAAGACTTTGTACGCCAAGTGTTGGTTGTTATAGGTCCTCTCGTGGAGTTGATATTTTGATAGAAGCCTTGAAGCACACGTTCCATTGACCTAGTTTACTAACAAGGAGCGATCTTAATGTGTAGTGAGATGTCCATTATTCGAAAGGGGACATCAAAGAGAAAAATTTCTCTTTTTTGCAAAAGGGGCCCTTTTTCAGCGAAAAGGGGGCCCTTGGGCCGGTGGGCAAGTCCGCCACTGTGGATAGGTGAACATCGAAAAGGAAGGTTGACTTTAAAGAAGCGACGAGCACTTTCAATAGTTGGAGTTTTTGGAGCTGTTTATGAAATTATCGACACAATTTATCGCCTCAAAGGCAATGGAAATGTGGTATATTTGAAATTAGCCAATCAGCAAGCCTGTACATATTTTGACCAAATTCTATCGAAATTTCTAATCATTCGAGAAAAGAACGGGTGCATTGTTTTTATACCTGGCTTCAGGAAAATGTGCTTCTTTATAATTGTTCTTATGTCTGTAGTTTTACAATAATGATTGCAAAAGAACTTACATTATCTCGATTTGTCATTCCACAATCCCCAGCCAGTTTCAAAATAATCAACTGAGACCTTTGTTTCAGTTTCAACGTTCTCTACTTGCACTTTTCCCTCGTTGTCTCTGCAAGATATCGAAAGGCACAACACTATGCTAAAAGAAAACTGAAAAGAAATTCTGTTTGATTTTACAAGTTACTTTCAATTTCCTATAATTCAGGTCAAAATCATCATCACCCGAAGCAAACAAAATGGCAAAAAATACCACTGCAGATGCCAACGAACTTTGCCCTGAGCGATTAGTAGTCGGATATGGCTCATTGGAACATATTTTAGGTGAACCATTCAAAATCTTCTCAAATTTTGTCAAGTTGTTGGACCTCTACTTTGTGGCCACAAAGTCATCACCAGACGAAAAGCTGCTCCATGGTGCTTATGTGCTGTACCAGTACATTGACAATAATGGAGATGGGACCCCTGACAATAAGGAAGTTTACAGTCAGCTTGTTGAGATGAAGGCAACAATGGTTATGTTTAAAGATGAGAAAGAATTGGAGAGAAGTGGCGACTTTTTTGAGAAGACAAGGCAATACGGTGTTTTGGTCCAAGATCTGGAGGCAGATGAGACAAATTCGCCAGGTATTTTTGATGCGGCCCTTGAAGAATGCTTCCATTTGGTCACCCGAGGGTATATCTTAGCTTATCCTGACGTGTTCGGAGACAAGAAAGGCACATATGTTGCAAATTGTTGCGATGCAGCACGTGGTGGCTATTTTCCAACTGTGCCAAAATGTTATCCAGCTGGAGCATGGTTCACATACTACGATGAAACCTGCGACTATGGCTCTCAGATTGATGAATATATTTATTGGGCAAAGACATTTATACTTGGAGCCCAGAAAGACAGATCTGATATCCTGCATGAGTGGCGTCCAGCGGCGGGGCCAGACCAAAAATAGTGGGGGGGCAAAAGTCTAAAAATTTTAGACTGGGAGGGTAAAAAGGTATACCCAGACATTTTTATTGCATTTTTCAATTACAATTTTAGCCGAAATATTGGAAGTGGGGGGGCATTTGCCCCCTCATACCCCCCCTGGCCACGCCACTGGTGGCGTCTGAATACTCCTGAGCTTGTTTTCGAGCGGGACCTCGCAATTTATTCACTGCTCACCAACGAATGTTATAAAATGCCAAGGAAAATTCCAAAGCCTCTATTTGAATGTGCTGGACAAAATTTTGCCAGCAAATGCAAGAGAAGACTAGTAAAGGCTTGCCCTGGATGCTTCGCAAAGTGGACAAAAAACAACAAGTATTAAGAAGAGTTGCACGTGTTACAGAACAGCAACCTCGAGCAAGTCATGTTATATGTTAACTGTTTCTCGACTTCTTCATAGTTTTTGTAATGGACAAGTAACCACAGTTGAAACTCGATCAAGGTTATCTATCAGGCAACTCGTTAAATCAAAAATATGTCTGCCTCCCTTGGGGCAGGGCCGTCGAGAGCCATTTAGGGCTCCGGAAAGCTGGTTTTAAGCAGGCAAGTAGTAGGTATTTATTTAATTTTTGGAAAAATAACAATACGCGCATGACAAAAAGTAGGCTAGTATCTAAGAAGGAAGGGGCCGCACACATCACAAATCGATTCTTTCACGCAAAACGTCCATTCAAGTTGACTGTTGAGGTATATTTCACAATAGTTTTCAGATTGATTCGTGCTAAATTCTCACCACTACTAGAGGGTTGACCAATCTGTATACTTTTTTTGGGACGCCTTTTTCGGGAAGACGTTTGGTCCCCTGGGAATTCTAGCAGCTCTTTTGTTTCAAATCCCACAGACATCAGCTAGCCAGACATCAACCTTACGTGATCTGAAAGCTTATTCCTCCTGATTTCACATATGTAATCCAATTTCTCGTGGATTGTATAATTTTGGGAATATTTACCAAAGATTGCACAGGTAAAACTGTCAAGTAATACGACGCGAAATATGCTATGTAATATGTCGAATAATATGATGCCCAGGTGTAATTTTCGTTTCGTGAAATATTGATTCAATATTGGACGGATTGTATAACATGACTTGAAATATTGTAGATGGTGTAATGAAGACAATCATGTAAGGAAACATGTAATATGACATGGCGATTGCGAGTAATATGAGCAGTAATGCGGTGTGTAATATAACACCATCTTCTTTGTAATTAGCTTTGTAATATAACATGGCGGATTCGAGTAATAGGTCAAGTAATATTACAGACGCTTCTTTGTAATTAGCTTTGTAATATAACATGGCGGATGTGAGTAATACGTCAAGTAATATTACAGACGGTTCTTTGTAACTTGCTTTGTAACATAACGTGGCGAATATGAGTAATATGTCAAGTAATCTGGTGTATGTGTAATTGAGGTATTGAAAATCAAGGAAACACTCAAATAAAATTCGACTAAAATCTAATAACTCAAGTTAAAATCTAAACACTCTACAATTCTATTAGAGCAAACGCAGATCCCGACGCAGATATAAGCAGAACTGTTTTAAGTTTCTTAAAATACTTGTTGTATCCTCATAATACTTTTCTGTTTTACAATATTTGCAACGAAGTCAAGAAGGGAAGAACAATTTCATCCTGTCTGGTTAACCAATCTTTTCTTCAGTCAAACCTGCTCTCCACGAAATCGCCAATCAAATCAGTTACAGGGTGTTTAAAAAATAGTTTACGTCCTTGAATCTTGATATTTGACTTTGCAATGATCTAGTAACCAAAAGTCCACCAATACCTTGCCAGAATTCATTTCTCTTCTGTGACTCGTAGCTCCGCCAAGACAGCCAGCCAAGACGCCATACGATGGCCTAAATTGCGAAGTCTTCCTGAGCGCTGACTCCTCGCGGGAAAAGCTTCAAGTTCTGATGTGCCACAAGAACATCACATTTGCATTTAAGTATCAAGAACACTTTGTGAAGATAAAACAAGTTTTATGTGTCAAGCAATTGGAAAGGGAACATGTTCTTTTCACCATCGACAACTTTATCCGCTTCGGCATTCCAGCGAGGCCTAAACACAGTCGGCTCTCCGTCTTTCAGTTGGCTTTTCTCTTCATAAAATAAACGTTTCCTTCAGTTTTCCATCGTAAGTTCAAGTAAAATAGATGTAACTTTAACTAATGTAACTGTTGTCTCTGTTCTTCATTAAAAAAGCAATCGGTTTTGGTCGTCTTTGACTTTCTTTCAGCTTCAGCAAGGCTGATCAGCCACAACGCAAGGAAAAAAAATCTACGGAAACGGGACCAGATGTAACGGTCAGATTTCAAACGCATGCTACTCATTATTTTAGCCAATCATATTCAGGAACTCATTCTCTATTGTTAATTACCAACATTCCGAGTAAGTTGATGTCACATTACAAGATGGTTTATATTACACATAGTGTGATATTAAACATCCTGCTTCATTACACTTCTGTCATATTACATGTACTTCATATCTGTCATGTAAGTTGATGCTACATTACAAGGTGGTTTGTATTACACAGATGTGATATTACACATCTTGCTTCATTACACTTGCATCATATTACAACTACTTTCTGCCTGTCATGTAAGTTGGCGTTTCATTACAAGTTTATTAATATTACTCATTTGATGTAATATCAATGCTAATGAAATGTGATGTGATATTACACACCCCGCTTCATTACACTTCTGCCATGTTACACAAGCGTTTTACCTGTGTTGAGCCCTAGAGCAGGTTACTGATTTTAAAATCTCAAAAACTGCAAGTTCATATCATGCATGTGTCCTTCCAAGGTTATAATTCATATTTAAGAGACAGGTAACAGATAAATTTGTCAAATTTGTTATGGATGTATAGGGGCGGTAACCTGCTCTAGGGTTCAATCTTTTGTAAATATCTTCAAAATTATACAATTCACGAGGAATTGGATTACATATGTGAAATCAGGAGGAATAAGCTTTCATATCACGTAAGGTTGATGTCTGTGGGATTTGAAACAAAAGAGCTGCTAGAATTCCCAGGTGACCAAACGCCTTTTCTTACATCTCGAAACTAAAATTTCTCCCAATTTTCAAACTCCGCTCTTTGAAACCTTTCGATTGATGCCTGTTTAACAAGGCTTTGATGAGAAATACAAAATTTACAACTGAAAACATTTTTGGTTCATCTAGGTTTTGGGAGTACTATAGAGAAACCAGACTGATAACTTTGCTTCGCACGCGGAAGAAATTCCGCGCGCAGTTGATGGTCTGACGCGTGCAGCCTCTATTTCATGCGCGCATTTTTTTATGCCAGATCGACTTATTGCGCAGGCGCGTGCGCTTCTGCTGTGGCAACAACGGCACACGTGCACAAAAGGCGGCGGCTTCTCGTGCGTGGCTTCTTGATCTTGGACTCTGTGATGAAACTAAAAGTTTCATATTCATATTTTTTTTCATATTTAATTCTTTTAAGGAGGGTTGCCCTTCAGCAGAAGCTGGTTTTCAAGGGGCCCTCCGATAAAAACGTTAATTACAATCTAAACAAAAGTAAATTAAAAAGTTATTAATCAAATTAAACTATAAAACCCTATTTACAATATTCGAAACAAATGTACAATGATATTAACGAAAATTTAAAATCAAAAGAAAGAAACCCCGTTTTAAATAGTTTTCTTAAAACTATACAGAGAGGATGCCTGCTTTGACTCGGCTGAGAGGCTGTTCCACAGTTTTGCACCTCTATACGAAAAACATCTCTGGCCATTTGCTGACCTTTTCATTGGCAACCTCAAGTCGGTCCCCGTATTACGAAGGCTATATGATGAGCATTGTGAATTGCGGGTGAAAAGGTCACAGAGGTATTGTGGAGCCAGCTCATACAGGGACTTGAAGACCATTGTCTTAGATTCACCAGTAATCAGTTCGCCAACGGTCTTCCATCCCAGCCCTTCAACAAGAGGTCTGCTTGGGGCGTCAAAGTTGCTATTTGTAATGATCCTAGCAGCACGGTTTTGAAGTTTTTGCAACTGACTAATTTCAGTCAAACCGGCGCAGCCCCAAACAGAACAACAGTATCGAAAGTGCGGCTCAACAATGCCCCTGTAGAGCGTTTGCAAAGTTTCTTTCGGTACAAAAGACTTGGCATGTTTCAAAAAACCAACTGCCCTGGAGACCTTGGCAGAAACTGCTTTGATTTGTTCTTTCCAATCCAAAGAGCAATCAATTTGCACACCAAGGTATTTCGTCTTTTTGACTACTTCAAGCTCATCATCGCGTATTTTCAATGTCAATTCTTTATTTTGACCTTTGAGAATGTTGTGTTTCTGCTTGGTAGAGATAAGCATGGAGTGAGTTTTTGCAACATTCAAGGAANNNNACTTTAATAGTCCTGAAGTGGAATGTTGCCTTATGTTTGTTAATTTCATAGTCACCTGCAAGAAGGGGATTTGGGGCTGGATCTATTTTGTCAGCAAGATCCTTACCTACTGAGCAAAAGAAACTATTCATTGCATTAGAAATATCTTTTTTGTGAACAGTTTCTGAACCAGACTCTTTCAGACAATCAATATTGCTGGACTTTGATCTCTTGTTGAGGAGTTCATTGATTGCCTTCCATGACTCTTTCATATTACCTTGACATGCAGAGATCTTATTAGTATAATACTGCTTCTTTAGTTGCAGGTTAAGGACATTGATCTTATTACGGACCTGTCTGTATGCATCCATAAGGAATGGGGACTTTCTTTTGGCTGCAGCCTTTTTTAGCTTATCCCTGGTCTGCATAAGTTTTCTAAGGTCATGATCAATCCAAGGGCAGTATTTCTCTGATACACGCATTTCAGTTATCGGGGCATGCTTTTCTATGATCAAAGAAAATAGGTCTGACCAATTGTTTACAAGAACATCTATGTCATCTGTTCCTGTAAGCATTTGCTCCCAACATATGCCAGAAACATCAGCCAGAAACGCCTCTTTGTTGAAATTTTTCATTTTCCTAGTTTTGATCATTTTATGGCCTTTCTCTACTGCTCCATTAAATTTTCGAATGCAGTAGACCATATAATGATCACTCAAGGAAACTTCTTGCACCCCAGATAGTTCTGTTCACAACGATGTTTTGAACAACAAATGTTTTTCCCGAAGATCGAAGATTGATAATGGAAGGTAAGTGATCAGTAACAAAACATTTGATCCATAAGTAAGGGCCTATTTCTTTGTCTTTTTCCAAAACGCGCGATTTTTTTCCAAACAGTTTCGAAAGCGCATCTATGCTATGCGCGCATTTATCGTTCGGAAAAAAATCTTCCGCGCGCACTTCGCAAAGTTAGCAGTCTGGTAGAGACATAGCCTAAAATCACCAGAAATTGTTCAAACATCAATTCCCGATACTCTAACCCAAGATGAAACGGTCGTAAAATCTATGTGTTTTTGACTAACTCGAAAAAAGTTTGACTGACTCAAATGGTGATACATCATTGTTGGTTTCTATATCACCATTTCGTGGTTGAAGATTTTAGAACTGTGCCTCGCAAACAGAATGAGTACAACAGTCCGATAAATGTAGTATGAAAGGGCATGTAGAATGTCTGCAAGTACATTTTCATTCGGTTCATCCACGATTCTTTGTAGATTACAACTCCAGAAATACATTTTAGATCATATATGACGATTGTTGTAAAAGATGCAAAATCTCAACGAAAATACCCAAAAAGAAAAAAATTCCGTGAAAAATTATTGGGTACAAATATGTACGAAACCTTCGGCAAAACTGCAGTCAGTGCTTTAAATTTGACAACAAAGTATGTCGTGAAGACATGTTTTGACATGTATTTCACGTTTTCAACTCGCTTTTTCAAATATTTACAATTTTTAGGCCTAAATTTAAAAAAATGGTACAGGTAAAAAATTCGCAAAAATTGAAAAAGAATGAAAATCGTGAAAATATATCTTTTTGGTCACAATATAGTCAGAGTCTTCCTCATTCAGGTAAAAAAAGTTTGTATAAATCAGAGTTGGCAAAGCGATTCTACTGTACAGACATTTGAAAATTCACTGTTTTGTAGACAATAGTAGATTTCATCCTGAAATTGACTAAATGTTGCATTTTATTTGTTTACGTTAACTTTGTATATTTTTAGCTCAGTGAGTAGGACTCCGATTAAAATGAGGTTTTTTGTATTAAACTAATCCATGTGTTATCTTTAAAGTAAAAATAGAACCAAGGTCATTTTTCAAAGATTATTTTTTGGTATTATTTCTATATATATATATATACTATTTTCTCATTTCTGGATCACTGTGCGGATGTCTCTGGCAGATGTCAGTCCGGTAAAAGGTCTAGATTAATTAGCGACTAACAGATCGATTGGTGACTAACCGATCGATAAGCAGCTAAGGGATCAACAAGTAAATGTACTAGAATAGATTGCTTAGTCACTGACGTGTCACTGACAGATCGATTAGCAAAATTGACAGGTTACGCGTACGTCAAAAACAGTCAAAAACCGCAGCTCAAAAATACTTCCACCGGATTCAGCATGTAAAACAACGCTATTTCACCAGGTGGAACAAATTTTACCGGTGCAAAGGAGAGGTATGCTGAGAATAGAATCGATCCGTTAGTGACTAAGCAATCGATTAGTACATTTACTAGTTGATCAGTTAGCTGCTTATCGATCGGTTAGTCATTAATTGATCTATTAATCACTAATGAATCTAGACCTTTTACCGGACTGTACGTAGACTGCATGGAACCCTGGAATCCGCCCAAGTTTTGAAATTGCCTTGACTTTAAGAAGGGAATTAATTTACTCCCTTGGGAATTAATTGAGGTTTTTCATGTATAAATTTTGCAAACCAAATGTGGCATTTTGTGAAACCATAATGTCTTCTAATTAGGAATCTATAAGCAGAATAAGGTAAGAATTATTTCTTCTGAAACTTCAAGCTCCGGAATAGACTCTGGTTGAGGTTTTCTGTCAAATTTTATTAAGAATGTCTATATAGGAGCAAAAAACTGACCATAATGCAATCTATGACAGGCAACTGCCATTCTATGCAAACTCTAACTTCATATTACTATTCTTGAAGACCTGTGCTTTCAAATGATGTATATGCTGGAAAAATAGGTTGGAAAAATTCATGAAACAAAAACCTCTAAAAATTTGTCTATGGACAAAACGCCCCTCAAGTCACCAACATTTCACAACCCTTACAAAAGATTCAAGTTCCACGTGCTGAGCTCTTTTGAATTATACGTACTTTGCAGTATTTTGCAGTACTTTGCAATAAAATGGTAGTTCTATGTTTAAAAACAATTTTGGTCTACAGACTTCTTCGGAGTACTTTAAGATCTTTTAAGTAACGGTACTAGAGTAGCCCCACCCTGCCATGGACCATTTTTCATGAAACAAAGCATTTCCACAAGATAAAAGAAGTTTTGGAGAGAAAGTCACATTGAATTTGAAGCTGAACAGGCTTCTCAACTCATGCTACAAACTCTGCAGTAAGGGGCCACACTCAAAGTGATTCTTTCATGCAGACTTCCAAAACAGCCCCACCCCCTGCCCCAAAAGGTCCCATTCAAATTTGATGTAATTTTTCCAATCTTGGTGCTTCTCAAATTGGCCCAAATGAAAATGAAGTTGTTTGTGGCAATGTTTTCGGTGTTTTTAATTTTTTTGCATGAAAAATGGACAAAATTCATTTGGTGGAGTAGTCGAAATAGAAAATTTGATAAAAACAGAACTTCCGATCCTTTTACCCCCCCCCCCCTAAACATCCATTGGATGTTTCGGGTGAAAAATTGATATGTGTGCAGCCCCTAATGGGCCATTCTGGAGGTGTTGTGGGGCTGTTTTCTATAATCCACTGACTTAATTAGCGCTTAGCTACTTCTGCAATCCCAGTGCTTGGCGCTAAAAACCACAAGTTACCTTTGCTAGTTTTCATGCTGGAACCACACATATATGGAGTAATCTAGAATGTCTAACTTGGGCCATGCTGCCCTTGATGGCGTTAGAAACACTAATCTTCATCCATTAAGAACTTTTCATTTCCGTTGGTAATTTACGAAAATATGCTTCCTTTCCCCACAAGAACCAAAAATGACATGACAAATTCTAATATCAACAAAAATCATTTCAAAATAATGTCATTACAGCTAACTTTCCCATGGCCTAAACACATTTCACTGGATGCAGGCCATTGACAGCATGAATGCCCAAACTTTACTAAATCATTTGTACTTCCTTTGCAGCCAAGAGTTTAGAGTAGAGATAACCAAGAGTTGACAGAAACACATGTTTTAACAGCAAGATTGTCACCAAAATGAATAGCACAGAAAATTCTGCATGTTACATACTCAATTCAAGAAATTCAGCTTTAGAGAGAGATGATGTTGTCATATTTAGAGACATCATAGAGAGACTAACTATTTTCAAAGACTTCTCTTCGACATATCAGATACTTGGTGAGATAAAATTCAAGATTTTTTTTTTTCTATACACATATAATGTCCATATTGTATACCGCAAGTAAATAAAAATATGGTTGCACATCAGATTTAATGTGTGCTAGAAGCTTTGTGGGATTGTTACTTGAAATGCTGCCATTTGGAAGGAGAGCTATAATGAAATATACCACTTTAACAAATGACAGCCATTGTCAAAATTTTTCCAAATTTCTTTGTGTAAAATTTTTGATTCCAGATTTGGATTCAGCACTCAGATATGTATAGCTTCCATGTCTCATGTCCCAAGTCCTTGTTATATTGATTTTAAGATGATATAAAGTTTTTAATTTTGTAATAGATCTGCAATAATCATTGGGAATAAACTTTTACCCCCAAAGTTTTTTGTGGTCAAATCCTGTATAAGATCTAGAGATTTCTACTACTGTAAATCAATAGACGAGTACTAGAAACATGAAACAGTGCAGCTACAGTAGATTGGGAGTGCTGAATCTGAATCAAGAGTCGAAAATTTCCATAAAGGGCAGCTGCTCGTCGAAGTTGGGTATGGGTTATTGTGTGCCCCATGGCATTTGTTAAATCATACTGGGTTGGTGACAAAAAGATGGTGTATATATTTGGGAAGTTATATGGCTGCGACTAACTTTGCAAATTAGAACTAGTTTGCACTTTAGCAGAGACACTTATTATTTTCCTTTATTTGAAGTTGGTACCAATTTTGAATGGAATGTAGATTGGAAGTACACTTACTGAAGCAGGATGTGTTTGGGTGTGGCAGCCTCTAACATTTTTTATCCAAGGAATAAATCAATTAGCGGCTCTTGCTTCAAGACATATTTTGACGTCCTCCCGCAAGTGCGAATCGGTCAAATCATGATCAAACTTTACATCATCCAATCAGATGATAGAATTTCTATTGCTATTGTTTAGAACACCTAATCAGCCCATAATTCTGACAATACAATTCAATTTAACCTCCATTTTCCTTGGAAACGGTGTCTGCTAGAGTTCATTTGATGAAATTGGTTTCTTTAAAAAGACTAACTTTGATATGAAAATTACCGGGTGAGTCAGAAAAATATTTAGAGGTTTAAAAGCCTGGTATTTGTCAAATTATTCATTAGATTCCTATAAACTTATGATATTTGTTTAGCTCAAGCCACTTGCGGTCAAATTCTAGCCAATCAGATTTTAGTATTTCCTGTTAACGAAGATCAATTACCCAAATATGGTTTGGCACGTGTTACAACCTATTGTCTTTGCACGGCCATTTTATCAAAGCCTTTTAAATGCTTGGATTCCCTTTAAATTGAATTTGACCCCATAAAAAGGTTAATTTATATCATGGGGGATGTTGAAAGATATAAACGTTGGCCTAAACCCACTAATCAACATACCTTCAGTCCTTTTTTGGCTTCAAAGCATTATTTATATCAATTTGATGTTAATACTTAAATGATGATGAAAAATCCCAAAAATCGAACTATTAGTTCAATTAAATGTCCCTCAAATCAAAATAGCTTTTTTTCAAGATTTCATTCATGAGAACAATAATTTTATTGCTTTAAGAGTAATTTAATGATTGCCAAAATAAGGGCAGGAATAGATTTTAATGATAGCTTAGTTTCGTTTATAATATATAATATTTATGTAAGAATGTTGGTGATTTTTCAAACTTTTCTACTTTCTTCATACACTTGGCATGGGGGTAAAAGAAGTTTACAAAATTTACAAGCAGGGAATGCGTACTGAGCACCAAACCACAAGTAATTGACCTTGATGCAAAGACTTTTTGATTCAGAGCTTCAATAACTGATGGTTGATCATCCTCCTCTTCTCTATTTGTTTAGGGTGTGAATTCATAAAACCTCTATATGGGTTTGAATGCGAGCTTTGTAAGGAGGTACTTCATACTGGGAAGAACGTAGAAGAGCATCTCAATGCTTTGCAGCATAGGACATGTTACCAGGTAAGCTTTCTATAAATAGTTGATAAAACTTTTGCTGGTGCGAAAGAGGAAGATCACCTTGAAGACGGGAACTATAATTTTATGTACTAAAGCTTTTTGTCTCATCTGAGTACGGAACATCAGATTATAACCGAAGCTGCAATGTGATTTGATACCCAGTTATGTTTTAAGTTAAACCAATCAGACAAATTATCAAATTTGCATGGATCAATGATCAGCGAGAATGGCTTCAAGTTTTCAAATAGAAATTGAACTCTTGCTGTCTACAAAGAACTGGCAATACTCAAAAGCCTGTCGCCATGTTAAGCTATGTTAAAATCTGGCTTTACAAGTGAATGTTAGTCTATATCAGGATCGCGACGATTTTGCGTTGTTTTGGATTTGCAAGTTTACAAGGGCTCTTCTCTTTGTGATCTAGGCTCGATGCAGGTCTCAGACGGAAGATTATCTCATGCTATAGAGGATCCAAAAAGAATTGTGATTAACATTGTTGACACACATTGATTCTGGAGTACAGTAAAAACCCGCATAAAAGAACCTGTGGTTTTCTGTACAGGCTGAAATTGTTGCTACACATTTATGGAATGGTTCTTATGTATAAGGTGCTTAATTGGCCAAAAGTCAGTTTCTTAATCTCCAGTTTCTTTTATGCGGGTTTTATTGTATGTTCACTGTTGGCATTTCAATAACTTGGTATTCAACAACATCTCACGCCAGAGGAGTGTGACCTCATAATGACAAGAGAGACGGTGTGGCCTTTAGTTTCAGACTGCGTCTTAAGGTTATGGTAAACGTTTGTAGAACAAGATTGGGTTTTCTCTCCCCAAAAGCCAAACTATTAGCGGAATCTAGTTCAATCATACATCATTCGATGCGTAAGAATATAGGGATTCTAACCACATCAAAATAATTGGCGAATATTGTAAAATGATATTTTCCAGGCAACTTCATTGCTTAAGAGAGTATACCTCCTTCAAAACCTATTTTGTACCCTTGCGTTTAACATAACAAAATCTAACTTATATCAACAAGAAGTGCAGAATTTAAGCTACCAAAGTGTGTCTCAGATTCTTCAAATTCCTCCTTCCCTTGAAAATACACGCTGTCATAAATTTGCAAATAACTTCTCTGCCCTCCCACAGTTGTATTGGGCTATAAAAGGCGGACCAGAGGACATACTAAGATTCCGAGACACAGTTTGCTTGCCTGAAGCCTGCTCTGGTAGTGTGCAAAATGTGGAGCCATTCGATTGGTTCCTTGTGTACAAAATAGCTTCTTCGTACCTGTACCTAGTGGATTTGTAAGTCCTGAAAAAGGGAATTTTACTGATGGACCACACGACACAGGAGACAGAAGACAGGAAATCTGCCTACTATCCCATAACCTCACTCCGTACTTCGTACTCTGTGAGTGAAAAACGATAGTGCAAATGGGTATTGCATCTTCCTTTTGATTTAATGGCTTGAAGGGAACTTTAGGTACTGTGCTATTCTTGTTCATTAGCTATTTTTGATATCTTGATTGTTTTCAGAATCACAGTCTCTGTTGTGTTTCAACCAATTTCGAGATTGTGACGTCATCAAAATGCTAAATCGTAAACCAGAGGAAGGACTGATTTCTGCTTGCCACCATATTGTAGACCTTCATAAAATGGCTTTCTTTAAGATTGTACCGTTTTTCCGTTATTATTGTAGGATTTATGACGATTTTAATTTTTTTTTAACTATCCAGATATCAATCATCGCCAATGAAAAATAATAGCAAAGTGCCTGAAGTTCATTTCAAGCCATTGAATCAAAAGGAAGATGCAAAACCATTTGTAAATTTATTTTTTAAAATTCGACGCCTATGCTATTCAAAATTAAGGAGTATTTTTATTTCTGTTATTTCGCTTACGGCAAAATATTTTTGGGACAGCTCGTCGCTATGCTGTTAATTTGGTTGTTTTCCCCAGTTGGCTCATATTAGCGATATTCTTCTGCCATTTAGCCGTCACTTAATTATTATTTGCATGTAGTATTGTTTTACGTCCAAACGGTATGACGAGTTTCTTCCTTGTAGAAGTACCTGCAAAACCACGTTAACTATCAAAGTATACAGAAAACAAAAACAGATGAAATTTTGGATTTACTGAGGATGAATCCAGGGCAAGAAATTGTATTAAATGAAATGATTGAAGAAAATACTTCAGATGAGCAACAATTTGTCATGACGTATATGAAGAGAAGTCAGCCTGACGTGGTAATATTTGTTTATTATATAGCAGATAGTGCAAAGATTTTTCGATTTGGTTTCGAGATAGGTTTGTGATACTGTTGTCCAATAAAATTTTCAGCGAATTATCAAATTCTTCCTCGAAATCTGCACAGAAATTTCTTGTCAGATACATACTGGGTGTCCCAAAAATGTCCCCCGTTTAAAGAAACACAAAAACTCGATTGTTAAGCCTATGATAAAATTTTTTTTTGATCTGTTTTGTCAACCATCCCATTGTCTTTAAATATAATAAAATGTTTCAACGCATTGCTTAAAGGGTATAAACTGACACGTTGAAAACCTTGTTTTGAACCATACTCTTTAAACGACATTGCAAGTCTTTCCTAAGAGCCAAAATCTACAAAAACTAAAAAAGAGTCGAAGAGCCAAAAAAGTCTCTAAATATAGTGCGTGTTTCTTTCTGGCATTTATAACCAAAATAGAAGCTTGATATACACCAAGAAATAATCTGGTAATCATATGTGCTGTTTGCAGTATGCTTCAAGACCAGGCGGCCCTGAAACGAGCCAAATTTGCTAACTTTAAGCCAATCAAAAGATAAGCTATACATGGGAAAAGAATTTGGTTTTGATCTTCTTGCCATAAAACATTGCCAAAAAACAAATTTCAAGATNTTGCTTAAAGGGTATAAACTGACACGTTGAAAACCTTGTTTTGAACCATACTCTTTAAACGACATTGCAAATCTTTCCTAAGAGCCAAAATCTACAAAACTAAAAAAGAGTCGAAGAGCCAAAAAAGTCTCTAAATATAGTGCGTGTTTCTTTCTGGCATTTATAACCAAAATAGAAGCTTGATATACACCAAGAAATAATCTGGTAATCATCTGTGCTGTTTGCAGTATGCTTCAAGACCAGGCGGCCCTGAAACGAGCCAAATTTGCTAACTTTAAACCAATCAAAAGATAAGCTATACATGGGAAAAGAATTTGGTTTTGATCTTCTTGCCATAAAACATTGCCAAAAAACAAATTTCAAGATTGGCCTTAAAATCACATTTTGATGTTTTTTGAAAAGCGGGACATTTTATTTGGACATCCGGTAGTTTGTGGTGGATCCTGAAGGACGGCAAGATCCCTCTTCTAATTGTTGTGAGATTTGGTAGCCAAAATTATCATCAGGGCTAGAAAAATGGTTTTTCTTCCTGGCAGCAAAAATCGAAAATTAAGATTTCCTGCGAAACCTAGCCAACATTTCCTGCAAATAGGATTTATAAGATGTTTCAGTGACATATAACATTTCTTCTATCATCCCTAAATTCGATCCAAAATTAACTTTCATACTAACAAAGTAATAGCTTTCCATGTACCTTTTAACAATTCTAAAGTAACAATTACATTCCTAATTGAAAAACAGCTTATCAGACTGATTAACTAGGAAGTGCAGGGGTATTTTAATAGTAATACTGGGTGACCCAATAAAGTGAAACTTTTTGAAAAAATCAGCAAAATTTGAATATATTACTTATCTTGAGAACTTCTTTATGCACATTTGTGACAATGACCAAATATATTTTGGACATATTCCAAAGTCTAAAAATGGCGTTGAAATCACATAAAATAAGCAGCGTGGCCAGAACAAATTAACTGGGGGTAATAAAATTCGGGGGTCTGGGGGCGAAGCCCCCAGGAAATTTGTTTGAGGACACGCCCTCTACTTTGGCTTAGAACGCTTCTCTCGATTCCATGTTTGCCGATATTAATATAGAATTTTTGACCATTTTGTGAAATTTGTTTAAAAGTTAGCATCCCCAGGAAAATGTTTGATTTAACATCGTTTTCTTTGGCTTAGAATCCCTATCTCCATCCCATCTTTACCAATTGGAAACTTTGACAATTTTGTAACAGTTATCTAAGAATCACCATCCTTGGGAAAATTTTTGCGCAAAGACCTTATACTTTGTCTTAGAACGTTTCTCACAATCCAATGTTTGCTTGACCCCGAAATGGAAGCCTTAAGAATTCTGTGATAGTACGTCTGGGAAAATTTTTAAAATGCAAACCTTTACTTTGGTTTAGAATGACTCTCGTAGTCATTTTCCAGCATTTCTTGGAAAATTCTTACCCTACCCTACCTATACCCAGCTACTTTCTCCTCGTTTTTGAACGAATCTCGAGGACCATCTTTTGACAGAAGTGGGGAGGGGAATGCCCCCCATCCCATCCCTCCCCGTGGCCACGCCACTGCATAAAATGGTTATCAAATCGAATTTTTATCTCGCTATACCACATAAATTGGTTTTCTATCTCCTTAACGAAGTTCTCGTATTATGTAAGACTTGAAACTTCATATGAAATCGCAAGAAATAGCTCTTTGGCTAAAAATACAATATTTTGTAGAATAATATTGCCCAAAACATGCTTTTTCATGCCGTAATTTTGTCTTGTCTTTTACAAGAGAATAAAATGGCTATCTATTGAATATATTTGGTCTTTGATACAAATGCACTTATTTTTTTCATAAGTAACTCTTTATAAGAAACGAAACTCTCAGATCACTAAAAAGTTAAGAAACTCCAGGATCGGGAAGAAAGTATGTGAGCAACTATTTATTTTATTCAAGGAAATCTTTAGCTTATTTTTACTTCATTTTCATTTGTTTTCTGTATCTTATTACTCAGAAGGTGCTTGAGTAATGTCCAAGCATCCGAAAGGCTTCAAACAACTTCGTTTTGAAATGTTCACGAGGGCACAGTCAGCAAACATGAAGATTGTTATGGAACTCGTAAGAAACCCTGAGTACTCAAAATCTGATAATTTTAAAAAACTTTCAGTACTGGCTCAAATTCTTAGTTTCTTATAGAAAAAATACGTTTACACAAAAAGAAAACTTAAAGATCGGTTAAAGGCCTAGTAAAGATTACATTCAAACAGAAAGTATTACAAAAATATAGTTGACAAATGAGAAATAGAAACAGGAAAGAAATTCCATATTATCGTTCCTGAGAATATGCCAAAAATTTCCTGCCAAATAATGAAAAATTTCCTGCGAGTCGTTTTCATCAAAAATTTCCTGGCAGCGCCGCTGCCGGGCATTTTCCAGCCCTGATTATCATCTTGGTGTAACTTTATTTTCCCCCTGAAAAATTGACTCAGAGGGGAGGAGGGGTTATCGTAGCAAGAATCCGATTTGGTAGACAAAAAGAGAGGAAAGGAGGACATGGTTCGATTTGGTAGTGTAGCCAGAATGATCATCTTTGTTTGTTTTGATTTTGTTCCTTCAGTATTGAGAAAGGGGAGAAGAGGGGACATGACAAAGCAGTGTCACAAGAAACAAATGATTTTGCCCAGATTGTATTGTGTTGTATTTAAGTTCGTACTTTTCCCCAATCAATAACTGATCTGCATTATCATTATCGTGATATCTTTTTGTTAAAGCAGGTTATTAGTGGTTGCAATGCTGCAGATGTAGGCCTGCTATCTACTTACATTGTATATTTGTATGTTAAAAATGGAAAGCTACTTATAACAATTCTTAAGGGAAAAGATTCGAAACGGCTAAAAGCCTATTTACAAAGAATGATGAAAGAAATCTCTAAAAGCATACATTGCGTCACATAAGTATTGCACCACCTGATCCAAAATGGCGGCTAAAAGTGTCCTTCAGCCTAATCAACAGCATTTGCATATCAGAAGCATCAGCATGTAAGGGTTTCTCTACCGGGTGTTTTGGTGGGGAAATAATTGTCAGTTTGTCTACTTGTTTTTATTTAAAACTGAAATGAAACGTTATTTTGTTTGTTTCTAATAAAACAACAACAACAACCTAAGGACAACAGTGAAAAGGTTTTGTCAGCGTAACTTGAGGAGTAGGCCATAAAAGAATGAAGAATCGACAGAGTTCTTAGAGCAAGTTATGCTGCCAAAACCTTGTTTAATGTTGTCCTAAGGTTGTTGTTATTTTATCAAAGAAACCAACAAAATAATGTTCCATTTCAGTTTTAAATAAAAAGTAGACAAATTGACAATTATTCCCTGCCAGAGACAATTATTCCCTTACATGACAATTATTCATTAATTGACAATTATTCCCTTACATGCTGATGCTTTTGAGGTGCAAATTTTTTTGATTGTGCTGAAAGACACTTTTGGCCGCCATTTTGGATCAGGTGGTGCAATACTTTTGTGAGGTAAGTATATAAGATTATATTTTATAAATCTTGTTGTTGTTGTTGTTCCTTTCCTGAAAGTTGTATTGTTTATCTTCTCTTTTTGTCTCTTTAGCTTTTCTTAAGTGCATTTTTACTCTTTATAGCTCTGCCTTCATTTGTTAAACTATTCCACAAAATGACACCTTGAGCGTCACGACCAAGGGTCGCCGACTCGATTAGGTCTTCTCTACTTCTGCAATCTCAGCGCTTGGTGCTATAAAACGCAACTTCACATTCATGCCTCGGAACTTCACTGTCATTCTTTAGGCCTCTGTTCTTGGTCTTGGTTAAATGTAAGCTTATTATTGGTACACTTGTTTGGTTCCAATATTATTTTATTTGCCTTGGTGGTTACCAAGTAAAATGTTAATTCTTCGTTTCAGGTATATTTTGAAAATTCTACATCCAACGCGAATCAGATTGCATCCAACCGGAATCAGACTGCATCCAACCGGAATCAGACTGCTGCCACACCTGAAGATGATCAAAGGGACGTCACTATCGACAGTAGATCTAATACTGTACCAGATAACTCAAGAGCTGACTTACGGGACATTGCATGTAAAGATAATTCTCTTCCATCGAGTTCCAATGAAAATAATAAAATTTTGGGCTGCAATGAAATGGAAGATAGTATAAAATTTCAAGTCTCAGAAGGTCGGGTACTGAAAGGTGAAGAGGACTCGAAAGTCCCCGGGAGCAATGCTGCTGAAGAAAAAGAGGTTTGCTGCTCTAAGGACAGAACTATTTCAGAAGAAGACGAGTTTGACGGAAAGGAAGCTGGAGTCTCCTTGGTTACCAAAATGAAAAAAGAAACGTGCGAAACAGATTTTTCAACCACAAGCGAGAACATACTAAAGCCAAAGAAGATGCAACTGAAAATTACCAAGTTGAAGCTCCGCCTACAGGTTTTGAGGTGTTACAAAATACTGGTTTTGTCCGCTTGCCAAATGATGGAGAGACTCTCGATGAAGTTAATTGTGAAGAATTTGCTAAAGATAGCGAAGATGCAATTGGAAACGAGTGTCAGCCTACTCCAAAGAACATTGCCTTTGCTTGCTTGCGAGAGGATCAAGAGACGCTTGCTGTAGATTATAAACTTAAAGATGCTGATATCGCAAAAAAGAAAAGTGAAGAAATTACGATACCAGAAGCTGTGGACGAAACACAACAATGCGATTTGACGATGGATGAATTTGTAGCTGGTGATATCATATCTTTGGGTGGTAGCTCGGAAGAGGGAGGTAGTGATTATGAACCGATGCTCACCGACAATATTGATGATGAAGATACTTCAGATAATTCAGACGAGAGTGGATCTGATACTGAATACACCAAGGTAACTTTCCAGCTATGATTAAGCATCGTTGCATTATGGGGAAATTCGTCTTTTAGGTACCAGATGAGTAAAAGGGAGAGTTCCGTTTATTCTATCATCGATAAATATATAACCTGTGCGTTGATTGTGTTGATCAACATTCTTTATCTAGCTAAATGATAGATTAAACCATTAAACACAAATACCCGGGTTACTCAATTCCTGTGCTCGCGATAAAATATTTTCTTCAAAAGTTCCGTCTCAAACTTGTTTATCGAGAACAAAAATCAGAACTTTTGGAATTGCCACGAGATTAAAATTGGTAAGGAACATGTTAATCAAGCTAAATATGTTAAGTGTCTTGGTCTTCTCTTAGATGAAAACCTCAACTGGAAGTATCACTTAAGTGAACTCTCAAAGAAGTTGGCAAGAACTTGTGGCATCTTCTATAAAATAAGGCATCTTCTACCAGCTAATGTTTTAGTTTCCTTGTATAACTCTTTATTTGCCTCTTTTCTTCAGTATGGAATCATTGTTTGGGGTCTTACCTATGACACCTACACTAAACCAATATATCTTCTACAAAAGAAAGTTGTCAGAGCTATTACCTTCAAAAATTTTACATCTCCATCTACGCCTATTTTTTCTGAATTAAGAATACTCAAGTTATATGATTTATTTCATCTCAAGTTACTTACCTTTGTGTATGAATCTGTTAATTTGATTTCTCCTTTTTATTTCCACAATTTTTTTGAAACTGTGTCATTTGTTCATCAGTATGATACAAGGCAGGCTCGCAAAGGTGATATTTTCATGACGCGTAAGAACACTCTGCAGTATGGCTTAAGATCCATCAAATATGCAGGTGCTAAGTCCTGGAATGACATTCCGTTCACTATCAGATTCCCCTTCAATAATGATTTTCCGCCGTGAATTGAAACTACATCTTTTCTCCACTAATTACCAGTCCTGATTATTTTTGATAATTCAACTTACTTTCACACCTTTCGCATCGATCGATCAAATCAAGTTGCAAATTAAATAATTAGGTTTTTAGGATAGGGGGTGCTCTCTCCTCGATTAGTCTATCTACTGAGAGAGCTCCTCCTCAAGAAATTCCTCCCCGTACAAAATTCCTTGTAATCATGTTGTAAATTTGTCATTTCTGTTTCTTAATAATTTTACTTTAATATTGTTTGTTAAAAAATGTTGTATGTTGTGGAATTTTAAAATGAAATGAACTGAACTGAACTGACGAGGATAGGAAAAGCGTCAAATCTTAAAAAAAGACTGCACGAATGGTTATTGCATCTTCCTTTTGATTTAATGGCTCGAAGGGAACTTCAGGTACTTTGCCATTGTTTTTTATTGGCAAGTTTTTATATCTTGATTATTTTCGGAAATATATTTAGCGTTTTACTTCTTATTGCAAAAATTGAAAAACATCATGAAGGTCTACAATATGGCGGTAAGCAGAAATCAGTAGCTTTTCTGGTTTACGATTTAGCAATTTGATGACTTCGCAACCTCAAAACTGGTTGAGACACGAAAAATGCTATAATTCCGCAAATAATCAAGATATCAAAGCTTGCCAATAAGCAATAATGGCGAAGTACCTGAAGTTCCTTTTGACCCATTGAGTCAAAAGGAAGCTGCAATAACCATTCGTTAATTTTTTTAAAAGATTTAATGCCTATGCTAATGAGGATACAAAAAATTCTCCAAGAGTTTTGATTCACGAAAGAATTTGTCTTGATAGTTTCGAGAACGGGATTCTTTATTTTATATGACAGCCAAAAAAGAACAAATCTGGTTCTTGCAGCTATCAAGGGAACTTCTTTCATAAACGAAAACTGTTAGAGACTTTTTGTATCCTCGTGGCGATTCTCATTTTGTTTTCGATGAACACGGGTGCCATTATTTGATGATGTGTTTTTTATCAATTTTGCATTGTTATGGGAAGGAGACTTGGAAGAAAAGTTTTTTTGCGAGCAAGGGAATTTACTAAACCATCGACCAGGCAGGGTATGTGTGTTTAATCTATTGTTTTAGGGCCTGTTTACATGGAGAGGTTAGACATGATGATGCCAACCATTCGAATCCTATTGTTTGCGTTGATTCTATTGTTTCCACCAGCCCTCCTTGGAGGGCTAGCCCTCTTGATTGCGTTTACATGGGAAATTTCCAGCCCTCCTCTCATGTAAACTTAAAAGAATTTTATAAGGGATTAGACCAAAAGTTCAAGATCTCGGCAAAGAGGGTTGGCCTCCCCCTTCTCCATGTAAACAGCACCTTAGTCATACATATGAATTTTGATGAACACAATTGATGGACAGGTTATTGATTTATCACCACTCGGATACCTGCAACTCTTTTTCGACTAACCTGGTAGGTCTTGCAAGTTTACATTCGTTCCATCTTTACTTACCTGCAAAATACAATTTTTTCTTTCGTTCCCAGCAGGACAATAATATCCTATTCATAAACAATGGGAGGAAATATGTTTAATCTTGAGTTAAAATCGCTTAGAACTTCTATTTCGTAGTTCATAGGGGAAGGTGGGGCTAGTTGTCATAGGAGTAAGTTGTCACAGGCTCTTTTCGGGCAGAATGCCGATTTGTGATGTAACTGTTATTACTATGTGCAGTGGTTGCTTCATATCCTCTCTCGAACCTCGTCAGTAGTTACAGAAACAAGACTAAAATTTGTTCTATGACGAAAAGGGAATATTCTGTTCAAAAATATTTCTAAAAGTAATATGACTTTCTTTAGGTAAATGCATCATAGGCAAGCATATTGATGCCTTATATCCTGTGATTTCCTTTCAATGTTTGAAGCATCTAGGCCCCTTTCTTCAATTTTCGACGCGGGGCATGTTGTCTGTTACAACTGGGATGTAAAAAATTGATCCAGAAGGCTTACCACTTGATGAGTGCTATCTAAATGCTCATTTAGGTGAATACAGTATATGATAAAAGGTTTATAATTGTCGTGAATATGTTGAATACTTGATTTTCTTGACTTATCTTTTGAAAAAATGAAAGGCATGCAGACATGCACAATATTTANGATTTGTGATGTAACTGTTATTACTATGTGCAGTGGTTGCTTCATATCCTCTCTCGAACCTCGTCAGTAGTTACAGAAACAAGACTAAAATTTGTTCTATGACGAAAAGGGAATATTCTGTTCAAAAATATTTCTAAAAGTAATATCACTTTCTTTAGGTAAATGCATCATAGGCAAGCATATTGATGCCTTATATCCTGTGATTTCCTTTCAATGTTTGAAGCATCTAGGCCCCTTTCTTCAATTTTCGACGCGGGGCATGTTGTCTGTTACAACTGGGATGTAAAAAATTGATCCAGAAGGCTTACCACTTGATGAGTGCTATCTAAATGCTCATTTAGGTGAATACAGTATATGATAAAAGGTTTATAATTGTCGTGAATATGTTGAATACTTGATTTTCTTGACTTATCTTTTGAAAAAATGAAAGGCATGCAGACATGCACAATATTTAGATATAAATGCCCTTCTTGGGCTAAATATAAGATTTAATTAAACGTTTGAAGCATTGTTTTCTCCAGAATTGATATTTTTGATATTTTTCGCAAGCAACCACTCCCTACAAAAATCACTTTTTTATAAAACCTGTGCTGATAAAGCAAGTTGCTAGTGCTTTTTGGCAGCAGGATAGTTAAACTAAACACAGCAAGAAGAAGTATCGATATTTGTGAACCTCCTCTAATGTTAGGGTCCTTAAATCAATTGTTGTGACAGCAAACCCCACGTATCCCTATTATTGATATTTATCTTTCAAATGAACTTGCTTGAGTTAAGATATTCCGGCTAAATAACCTTTTTTAATTTGACTCTGCTGTCACTGATACATCTTAAAGTAAATCAACGGAGTTAAAAGGCAACTTAGCTAGGGGGACTGGGTCCATCTAAATAGAACCTATTGTATTTGATGTTTTCGATCAATGAAAACAATAGAAACGTAAGTGGCGCGTGCCGTTCTTTTGTGCTATGTTTAGACTAGATCGCTATATCTCCGTTCATTTACTTTAACGTGTACTTGACATTTATGTATATACGGTAAACGTAGCACTAATTACGACTTTTACTTCTGACAATGCATTATTTAAATAAAGAAAATCCTACATCTGATCAAAACTCTTTCGGAAGATCCTTTCTTCATAACACATTTTATGACATATTGTTTTCTTTTAAGATTGTAAGCAAGAGGGAAACACGACTCAAAGGGAAAGCGGGTACATCAGTTGAAGAGAAGACTCCATCAACTGCTGTCGTTAGAAATTTTACTTCTGTTTCACCATGGCCATCTATTAATGCTCCTAGAAGTAAAAGGCGATATTGCTACAGAAAAGATTCAAGTTCAGATGATGAAACGACAATATCACTAGTTGATTTAGAGTCAAACCCAAGTGACAGCAATGACAGCTATCCCGACAAGCAGTATCCTAATGTTGATATGCGTATTTCAGTGAAAGGTAAGGTTCATTTGAACATTGTGGTTGAGACGAAAATATGTGGCAGTTTCTCAAATAGTCGTCAAATTTGAATTTCGCCTGTTGTCTTTTAACTTCAGTGAAAGGTAAGGTTAATTTGAACATTGTGGCTGATACAAAAATATATGGCAGTTTCTAAAAATTCGTCAAATTTGAATTTCGCCTGTTATTTTTTAATTTCTTTCTATTTTTTTATTCCCTTTATTTTCTAATTTACTTATCTTTTCCCAGCAAATATTTTAGCAGTCAAAATCATTTAAGAAAATTCCAGTTTTGTAACATCTTGAATGATTTAAATATAGAATTTACATGAGCTACTTGATTTTGAAGCATAGCTACTTTGATTGTGTGACAGAAGATTATCAAGTTTATTTTGCATCAATTTTGAACCTTTAAAGGTTACATAAAACAAGAGAGACTTAATTTTCGATGACTGGTCCCGACTGGTAAACTTCAAGTAGGTGGAAACACAACACAAGAAGATCGTTTTGATTTTTCTTACAGTAAGCGAGAAACAGCATATCAGCTGCCTGTGAAACAAAATGTCTGCGTTGATAGTAGCGTAAAAGACCGCCGTCGTCAAACAAAATTATGTACCGATGGCAAAGCCCATGGTTTAAATGTTTTGTACCTGCACAGTGGGCTGAAAGGCTTATTTTGGGGGAAATTTGTTTCAAAAACTTTAAAAATTGCTTTGAAGGCGCTTTTGTATTTTTTGTTCATTTTCTGTTTGCAATGAGTATACCTTGCTCCTCGATAGTGTCTTACACGCAATTTTAAGAGTTAAGATCTTTACAGGATCATTTTATGTGTTTGCTTCCAAGTTCAGTAAATCCCTGTTATTCAATGAACTGCTATTCACAAATGGAAGGACTTTTTAAGAAACGTTTTTCGCAATATTTTAAAGAATGCCATGACTTTTCAGCAATTAATTTAAAAACCAAGAATTTGAAAAGTTAGCTAAAGTCAAATTTTCACTGCTCAGCCCACTGGGACCTGGTGGCCAAGCTTTTCCGCCGTTTAGGTATGGGAACAACAGGTTCTGGTTTGTATGCCATGAAACTGCTGAAAAGTACCTCTGTGAAATACTAACTTGATGCATCGAATTCAAAAGTGCATTTCAAGCTTCGTTTAGGGAAATCGAGGAAATTATTTTTGGCAAATTTCTCATTTTACAGAGTGCAATAACGCATCCAAAGTTAGCGGTATTTTCGGTGATACGAAGGATTTTGAAATTTGATAAATTGCATTGGTTGATTTTCTTCTGCATTTTAATTTTCGAAAACAGGCGGTCTTGGTTGATTTTCTTCTGCATTATAATTTTCGAAAACAGGCGGTCTTGGTTGATTTTCTTCTGCATTATAATTTTCGAAAACAGGCGGTCTTGGTTGATTTTCTTCTGCATTATAATTTTCGAAAACAGGCGGTCTTGGTTGATTTTCTTCTGCATTATAATTTTCGAAAACAGGCGGTCTTGGTTGATTTTCTTCTGCATTATAATTTTCGAAAACAGGCGGTCTTGGTTGATTTTCTTCTGCATTATAATTTTCGAAAACAGGCGGTCTTGGTTGATTTTCTTCTGCATTATAATTTTCGAAAACAGGCGGTCTTGGTTGATTTTCTTCTGCATTATAATTTTCGAAAACAGGCGGTCTTGGTTGATTTTCTTCTGCATTATAATTTTCGAAAACAGGCGGTCTTGGTTGATTTTCTTCTGCATTATAATTTTCGAAAACAGGCGGTCTTGGTTGATTTTCTTCTGCATTATAATTTTCGAAAACAGGCGGTCTTGGTTGATTTTCTTCTGCATTATAATTTTCGAAAACAGGCGGTCTTGGTTGATTTTCTTCTGCATTATAATTTTCGAAAACAGGCGGTCTTGGTTGATTTTCTTCTGCATTATAATTTTCGAAAACAGGCGGTCTTGGTTGGTTTTCTTCTGCATTATAATTTTCGAAAACAGGCGGTCTTGGTTGATTTTCTTCTGCATTATAATTTTCGAAAACAGGCGGTCTTGGTTGATTTTCTTCTGCATTATAATTTTCGAAAACAGGCGGTCTTGGTTGATTTTCTTGTGATTGGTTTTGATTTTCTGATTTTCTTCTTGATTTTCTTCTTGATTTTCTTCTTGATTTTCTTCTTGATTTTCTTCTTGATTTTCTTCTTGATTTTCTTCTTGATTAGTCTTAATTGTTAGTTGAAGTTGGGTTTTTAGAGGCGGTATTATTATTGCAAAAGTGTAAAATCTTATGTGTATGAATGTTGTCTTGTTCTAAACAGTACAACGACCGGGTGAGTCAGACAAATGTTTTGACGTTTGAAAGCCTGTAGCTCTCAAGCCATCTTATCGTTCTCAAATTGCAAGCAATTTTATAACAATGCTTCGTCTCAAAATCCTTCAAAACAGGCGTAAAATCTTTGATCAAATTTGCTAGCAATCCAGCCTCGTGATTATAGAAAATAAACGAGAAAGGCCGAACGACAGTCCCTGGCGTATGCGATTTTGCAGCAGCCTCTTTATATATCTAGTAAATTTGTGAATGAAAGGAAATAGGGGGAGACCAGCAAGAAGATGGCAGGATGATTTTGAGAAGGCAGCAAGTGTGACCTGGATGTCAAAAACCAAGGACAGATCAAAATGGATGTTGGAGAGGCCATCGGCCAGCAGTGGCCTGAACGGCTAATTATGATGATGATGATGAAATGTGCGAGTGATGAAATAGAGGGGTAGAGCTTGATATTGATAGCTAAGTTGCTAGACAATTTGATCTAGGATTTTAGGCCTATTTTGAAAGATTTTGAGACGAATCATTTTTATAAAATCGCTTGTAATTTGAGAACGATAAGACCAATTTTGACATACTAGATTTTCTTATAAGTCGACATGTTACCTATACAGGTAATNGGATGATTTTGAGAAGGCAGCAAGTGTGACCTGGATGTCAAAAACCAAGGACAGATCAAAATGGATGTTGGAGAGGCCATCGGCCAGCAGTGGCCTGAACGGCTAATTATGATGATGATGATGAAAATGTGCGAGTGATGAAATAGAGGGGTAGAGCTTGATATTGATAGCTAAGTTGCTAGACAATTTGATCTAGGATTTTAGGCCTATTTTGAAGGATTTTGAGACGAATCATTTTTATAAAATCGCTTGTAATTTGAGAACGATAAGACCAATTTTGACATACTAGATTTTCTTATAAGTCGACATGTTACCTATACAGGTATTATCAGTTTATATGAATCTGATAAATTGATTTGAGAGCTGCAGGCTTTCAAGCTTCAAAACATTTTTTTCTGACTCACCCTGTATATTTTTATCTTCAACCAGGTACAGTAAGAGTTTGCAAACTGTGTAAACGACACTTTGATAGCAACTTCTTACCAAAGCATGAAAAATGGTGTCGATCACGCTCGGCAAACATTGTGAGACAGAATGTTTTTCAAAATCGAGAGAAACCGAATCAAGACGAACAGCATCAAAAGAGCCAGAGTCAAGAAGGACAAAATCAAACGGGAAAGAAACAAGAAAGACAAAATCAAGAGGAACAAAATGAGAATCAGGAGACACAAAACCGAGAGAGACAAAATAAGGAGGGACGAAGTCAAGATGAGCAGAATCAAGAGGGGAAAAGTGAAGAGGGACAAAGTCAGGAGACACAAAACCGGGAGAGAATAAATGAACAGGGACAAAATCAAGAGGAACAGAATCGTGAGACGCAAGGTCAAGTGGGGCAAAAACAAGAGGAGAATATTTCCTTTAAGATAACTGAGGATGTTACTTCTAACAAGACAGTGGATGAGCCATATTCATGTGATTGTTGCCAGAAACGATTTAGTAGGCTTAAGAATCTGGAAATGCATCGAATGATACATACAGGAGAGCGACATTTTGAATGTGACATTTGCGGAATGGCATTCATGAAGTCAGCTCATCTTCAATCACATAAAAAAACGCACACGGGGGAGAAACCATTTACATGCGCTGTTTGTGGGAAGAGCTTTACCCAATCATGGTATCTTCGTGTTCATGCTATGATACATACTGGAGAGAAACCTCATTCATGTGCGGTCTGTTGCAAATCATTTAACCGACTCGACCTTCTCAAGCATCACGAGCAGAGACATAGCGGAGCAGGACCATACCAATGCGATGAATGTGGCAAAGGATTTGTCATTTTGGGCTGTCTTGAACGACACAAAAGGGTACACACTGGCGAGAAGCCCTACCGTTGCGAGGAATGTGGCAAGTCATTCAGTCAATCTGATCATCTCAAGAGGCATAAAAGGGTGCATAGCGGAGTAAAACCACATTCCTGTAGTGTTTGTAGCAGATCCTTCGCCAGAGCTAGTCATCTTAAAAGACATGAAAGGACACACAGTGGAAACAGACCTCATCAATGTGATATTTGCAAGAAGACATTTAATCGAGCTGATACCCTTACAACCCATTTAAAGGTACATGCTCATTAAGAGCCTCGCCGTAATCATGCAAAAACACCGTCAAAATGTTTATAAAAGTGTTTGTTCTATTTTTAAAGTTTTCTTGACACGTATATTCGCTCTTTTGGAATACCACTATGTTTCAAAAAGTCAATGACATGTCCCAGGTGACCCAAAAAGTTGAGCTTTTTGAAAATCATCAAAAATTGGTTGTATCTCCGATCCTCAAGTTTCTTTTCTTCAATTCATAGCAAGGACCAAATTAATTTGACAGTTATTGCAGTCTCAGACAACGTGGTAGTCATTGTCCTTTGCTCGGGGTAGTCATTGTCTTTTGCTCTCCAAGGTATCGTTTCTATAGTGTTGTATGTATAGTGGTATAGTAATTAGAAAGGATAGTAGGATGTAAGCATGTATTGTAATATTTTACATAATTACCGGGTGTCCCAAAAAAATTATACAAATTTGGTCGATCCTAGCCATGAGGAGTTAGCGTGAATCAATTCGAAAACATTTTTAAAACATACCTCGATAGTCAACTTGAACATAGATACCTTGTTTATTGACATTGATGCTTTGAGACTTGAAATATTAATCTTCAAAGGACAAATTTGCCTCCACCTCTAAACCAGAGCTGTGGCGTTTTGCCTTAGCAAATTCTTGAAGCACAGCGAATAAGTCAACAATAGATTTGAAAAAAATTGAAAGAGGAGGAGAAAAATTAAAAACTGCACAACAGATGCGTTAAAAAAATATAATTTACGTGACACTTATCAAGGGAGCTCCAAAGTAAACTTCGTGAAATAAATTATTGATATTAAAATGAATGAAGTTTACTTCGGAGCTCCCTTGATGAGAAGCGTCACGTAAATTATATTTTGCTGTGCAGTTTCTAATTTTTCTCCTCCTATTTCAACTTTTTCCAATGTATTGTTGACTTATTCGCTCTGCTTCAAGAATTTGCTTAGGCCAAAACGCCAAAGCTCTGGTTTGGAGGTCGAGGCAAATTTGTCCTTTCAAGATTAGCATTTCAACTCTCAAAGCACCAATATCAACAAGCAAGGTATCTATGTTCAAGTTGACTATCGAGGTATGTTTTAAAAATGATTTCGGATTGATTTGTGCTAAATTCTCATGGCTAGGGTCGACCAAATCTGTATACTTTTTTTGGGACACCGGGTATATAAAAAACAACAACGTGGTTTTGAAGTATACTCCAAAATTGCAAGAGATGTTTATCAAAATGAATTTTTATGTAGCACCATAAAAACTTGCAGTGATTGATCGACCTATCACTAATCACAAGAAGAGCCAGACCTTTATACGTCTCAAAGTAGCTCCTTCAAAACTGCTTAGTTGTGTGAACTCTTGATCGTTCTGAAATTTATGATACATAAAATATTTCGGGGCTAGGAATAGGGAATTTCACCCGAAGGCTCTCACCCTTACAGAAAGTATCCATGCTTTAACAAAGAGCTGTTTCTCCGAAAACATTCTTTACCAGCGAGAGAGGCATAAAAGTACAACATAGTTAACGGATACAGCAGTTACTACAAATGAAATAAGAAGCTTGAGCTATATTGTTTTTAAGTGATGATTACAAGATGTACTGTTATTCAAAAGAATGTCCTAAGTTTCACCAACAAAAAGTTGCGAAATCTTTCTTCCAAACTATTGTCTCAGATCGCTGCTTTAGATATTTTATATAAGTCCGTTCTGCACTGGAGTTTCTATAACTTTCTGATTGTGTGCAACTATTTATGAATGAACTTGTAGACACGCGGAAACGAAGTTCATTTTGTAATTAATTTCCTCCAAACAGTGAACTGAAATTATATTCGCCCTTTAACAACTTGCTTATCCCAATGGCAGTAGTTTTATTCAATTATTTAAAATTTCTAAACAATAATACGCATTTTTTATAAAATTTCACATCTTTTTTGTACTATAGTTTAACGAACAGAATAATTTATTGTTAAGATGTTCGAATTTTTGCAGTCACGTATTATCTTGCTACAATATTTAGTTTAATTTTTATGAAAGTGTCTTGGCTTGCCCTGCTCCACTTTACTCAAAAAGTGTGAAATTCTGATTTTTTCTATACTTCCGGATGTGTCAATAGAAACATTTCACTTTAGCTGGGCACGATAAGCCATTAACTTGGCTGAATTCAAAGAGGTTAAATTCTAGCCAGCGTTTGTAGATCAGAATAAACTTTTTGAGTTTTATTTGTGCTGGATCTTGAGTTTGAAACGATCTTTGGACAAGCTCAGTTCTTTCAGTAAACGCAAATTTCTCAGGTAGTACGTCAAACATTCAGAAAAATACCAAAATCGAAATTAACGCCGTGGATATCGATCACTTCGGCCGCTTGGCTGTTATGTCAATTTTTTGTACCCTTTATTGTGAAACCGGTACCGTAGAAATTGGTGCTCCCCACCTATGTGGATGTGATCAGGAAAATAGTGGCTATTTTTACAAAGTGCCAAAATATTAGATTTTGCTCGTCATCATATAAGCGGCAAAAAGCAGGAAATAACGCCGGGCTGGAAGGTATACATATAACATGCAGGGCCGTAAGAAGCAGCTGCAGATTGGGGGGCTTTTGTTCTCAAAACAATATAGGACAATACATCTAATTTATGCTTGTGACTTAGCACCGTTGTTTTCAAAATTATTGGGGGCACGAATCTTTGAATCTTTTTCATCGCCCACTTTACTGTTCCCAGCAAGCACCATCATTGTTAATGTGCGAGGCTCTTTTTACAATGTCTATTCATTCATTGTTTTTCCCTTTTTTCCATGTATGTCTTTACGTACTCTGTAACTTGTACTAGCTCTTCACTTTCGTCACTTTCTGGCCATTCTTTATTTGCCTTTCTCTTGATTACTTCCACAACCTTACTGCACTCTAAAATATGTTCTGTTGTTTCTTTTTCTCCAGAAAAACAATGTCTTTCCTTTCCCAAATTCTTTCCAATGTCCCACATTTCCAATCTTGTTTTTAGTTAGTATTTCTCCGGCTGTCTTTACCCCTACTTCTCCTAAATACTTCTGTCTTACATATTTTTGCAGTTTTTGGTGTCTTAACTTCCCGGAGTTTTCCTCCTTTTCCTTTCCCTCGATTGTTTCCCAATGTGTTCCATTATCTGTCCCTTCACTGTTTTCTTCCATTCTGATTTTTTCATTCTTGTAGCCTCATCTAAATCTATTCTATATTTTCCCGCATCATCCTCTAATTCACTGTACCAACAATTTTTATATTTCATTTTCTTTTGATTCTCTATGACTTGTTTGCACAATCGCTCCGTTTTTGTGTTCATTATTTGCTGAAACATCATGAGTTTTTTGTATGCCACCCTTCCCTTTCCTTCATGGGCCATAAACCGCATTCTTTCATCAATCCCCAATTTGGTGTTGTCTTCGGTAGATTAAAAATCCTTTTAATTGATTTTATATGACTCCTCTCTAAATCTTCCCAATCCTTTTTTCGCCAATTTGTCCATGTTTCCAGATTAAATAGCAGTGCAGGGATGACCGTTTTTTCAAACAAAGTTAATTGGATGCTCGTACTCATTATCCCTGTTTTAGATTCATCCCCTATCCGTTTCATTTCTGCGATCATGCCTCTTGATTTGTTTGTTATTTCTTCCAATTGTCTTTCTATTGTTCCNCTTTACCCCTACTTCTTCTAAATACTTCTGTCTTACATATTTTTGCAATTTTTGGTGTCTTAACTTCCCGGAGTTTTCCTCCTTTTTCCTCGATTGTTTTCCAATGTGTTCCATTATCTGTCCCTTCACTGTTTTCTTCCATTCTGATTTTTTCATTCTTGTAACCTCATCTAAATCTATTCTATATTTTCCCGCATCATCCTCTAATTCAATGTACCAACAATTTTTATTTTTCATTTTCTTTTGATTCTCTATGACTTGTTTGCACAATCGCTCCGTTTTTGTGTTCATTATTTGCTGAAACAACATGAGTTTTTTGTATGCCACCCTTTCCTTCATGGGCCATAAACCGCATTCTTTCATCAACCCCTAATTTGGTGTTGTCTTCGGTAGATTAAAAATCCTTTTAATTGCTTTTATCTGACTCCTCTCTAAATCTTCCCAATCCTTTTTTCGCCAATTTGTCCATGTTTCCAGATTAAATAGCAGTGCAGGGATGACCGTTTTTTTCAAACAAAGTTAATTTAATTGGATGCTCGTACTCATTATCCCTGTTTTAGATTCATCCCCTATCCGTTTCATTTCTGCCATCATGCCTCTTGATTTGTTTGTTGTTTCTTCCAATTGTCTTTCTATTGTTCCGCTTTCTGTTATCCAGTTTCCAAGATATTTGTACTCTTTTGTTCGCGTTATCTTGCCTTTTTCGACTTGTATGTTTGGTTCTTTTTCCTCCTGTTCTTTTCCAGTATTTACTATCATGTAATGACTTTTCCCATTCGCGTTATTGAAAGTGTATTTCTTCTCTTTCTCCATACTTCTTAAGTTTTTACCCCGGGGGGTGGGGCACTTCACTATTGGGTCGTATGGGGGTGTGCGTTGCAAGAATTTCTGTTACGACCCAATCCCAGAATATAGGCACGATTTTGAGACCCAATCCCAGAATATGGATGAGGTTTCCGACAAGTGTTTTTACTATAAAACAATAGCAAAATTGTTGTTTATTAGCCCTGTCCACAAGTTGCTCGAAAGTTCTTGAAAAGTTGCTCAAAATTTCCTAAAAAGTTGCTCAAAAGTTGCCACTTTTTTAAAAAGTTGCCCAAAAGTTGCTCATTGATCGTCATTTATAGAAGGTCAGGTTGCAGAGACATATGTGAATAATTGACATATATGCATGAATTTAGTGTATAGGCAATTCTTGAAGCATCCTTGACAAGGATGCTTCAAGAATTGCCTATTTATTTAAATTCAATTTTTTTTCTCCGATCCTGCAACTGCATTTTCGTTTCCTGGAAGTTTTAGCTCTTCGATACTAATACTGCTTGACCCCATCTAACACATGTTCAGCATTTCAACAGAAAACATGTGTTGCTTGTATAAAACAACAACAACAATAACATAAATTGATAAATAAATCATCATCATCATCATCAATCGTTGAGAACAAAGGCCAGTTTTTTACTTGCCAAGCCGTTGAATCCCATCCTGATCACAAAACAGTCCTTTCCATGTTAAATTTTCATTATTTTTGCAGGCAATAGACAAAACTTCATTGAAATTGTTGTAATATCGCTAAAATAAAGACAAGTTTCCTAATATTGCGAAAGTTGCCAAAATTCCTAAAAGTTGCCCAAAAGACTAAAAGTTGCTCAAAAGTTGCCGAGCAACTTGTGGACAGGGCTAT
>REGM01000240.1:297683-434447 GCA_004194415.1 Aurelia aurita | reverse complement strand
GGGGGGCACTTCACTATTGGGTCGTATGGGGGTGTGCGTTGCAAGAATTTCTGTTACGACCCAATCCCAGAATATAGGCACGATTTTGAGACCCAATCCCAGAATATGGATGAGGTTTCCGACAAGTGTTTTTACTATAAAACAATAGCAAAATTGTTGTTTATCCTAAACCTGACCATTCCCAGAATTTCTAGTAAAAATTAGACCCAATCCCAGAAAATTCCTACAAAAAGCATATCCCATTCCCAGAATTTTCTTGCCAAAAACTACCCCAAAACTGGCGCACATCCCCGTATGACTGGATAGTGAAGTACCCACCCCGGGGTTTTTACCAACGCTTTCCACTGTCCCTTTGCTTCCGGCCGCCATTATGTCATCGACGTATGCAAGAGCACCTGTGTATAATTCCGGTGTTAAAAATGTGTCACCGCCTTTTCTTTCATGTCATTTATCTTGGCTGAATTAACACAGCACATAAGGGGGCCAAATATTGCTCCTTGCTTTACTAATTCTTCAGTTTTTATTTCTTTAGCCCGGGGGGGGGGGGTACACGATGTGGATGGACGGGGGTCTGCCGCCCGGTTTTCAGAAAGCCACCCACTTTTATGATGAATTTTGGTGGAAAACTACCCATTTTTAGCAATTTTTTGGCGATTTCAGCCAAACCGACCCATGTTTATTTAAAATCTGCCGAAAAATGACCCTTGCTTAGAGAATTTTGGGCCAAAAACCCACCTATATGGACGGCACATACCCGTACCATCAACATGTTATGTACTCCCCCCGGGTTCTTTAGTTTCTCCCGCTGATGTCTGTACCTTTATTTCTGCCGTTTTATTTAGGTTATATAGCATTTGTATTTCTCTTTCTCTCATTCCTTCTTCTTTCATGTCAACTAAGCAATCCTGCAACCATAACTTGTCAAAGCACTTTTCAGCATCTGCCATTATTATATACGTCTTTTTTCTTAGCCTTCTATTATTATCAATTATTGCTCTTAATATTATCCAGTTGTCACCTGTCATAGCTTCTTTCTTTCCTCCACTTTGGTGTTTTTCTATTATAACTGTACTTTCAGTCTTGTTTTTCAGTGTTTTTTTCAAATAATTTGCCAACTAAATTAGCAAGAAAAATGCCCCTTCTGTTTTTAACCTCTTTTCTACTTCCTTTGTTCTTAAAAATTGATTTTATTTTCATGTTCTCCCACTGCCTTGGTATTTCCTCCTCTTCTAATATTTTGTTGTACATTCTCTTTATTGATTTTGACATTTCTTCTCCTCCTTTTTTCAACATTTCATTTTTCCAGTATTCACAATCTCCTGCTTTGCCACATTTAAGACCTTTTATTGCTCTATCAATCTCTTCTTGTTTAAATTTAATTGGTTTTTGTGCCTTAGCTTTGACCTTTGCGCCTTAGCACGAGCCCCCTGCCCCCGCTTCCCACTTGCCTGATAACATGTTGAAGGTACGAGTATTCGCTGCTCACATGGATGGGCTTTAAGTGACACAATCTAAAATGAGTCCTTCTTGAGATTTTAATCTGTTAAAAGTGGAGTCTGTGAAAATGGATACGAAGGCTAATTTTAGCAACCAGAAAGGGGCAGCTTTCTCAAAATGAACGGTCGACCCACTGTGCGCAATTATCGAATATCTATGGATGAATTCTAAAGTTTGGTTTCCACTGGATGTTAACTCAGTGCAAAACCAGGTGCGATAAAGAATTAAAAAATAACAAATACAAATAAAATAAATGACATGAATGAATGATGACGGAGGAAAATGTTTTGATGTGACATATGTGACGTCAAATTCAGTAGCCTCGCTTTGAAAAAAGAGCCAGCATGCTTTGCGGGGAAAAGTTGAACGTGCAGTGCAAAAAAGCTCTGCGCAGTAAAGTAAAGTAACTTTAGAGCACTTGGAACTTTGAGGTCGTTGTTCAGAATTATTATCGAAAATGGCAAGTGAGTCGCTAGAAGAGCTACAAAAAGCTGCTCAAGAGCTGAGGGATGGATTAAAGAATGTTGACGAAGATATTAAGAAGTTAACAGGCCGGGACCCAGCCGAAAATCAAAGGTAATTGTCAAACTGGCTGCTTTAAAGTATGTATGTATTGGACTCAAAATACATCTTTGTGACTGAACTAATACCACTAAAACTACGACTCATTTCCCTGCTCTTCCAGAAACGGATTAGCCTCTTTAAAAATTCAGCATGGCCTAATAAATCACCTGCTATTTTTTTCTCGAAACCACCGAGCCTAAAACGCCACAAAAAGCAGTTTTCCTTACCTGCTGCACCATAAAATAGGCTATCAGTACCAGGGCCGTAGAGGAAGCAGCTGGTGCTCATAACAATAGAGGACAATACATTTAATTTAAGCTTGTGACGTAGCACCATTGTTTTCAACATTATTGGGAGGCTCAATCCCCCCCGGCCCCCACGCTTCCTACGGTCCTGATCGGTACTTAAATGAATGTTTCTTCTAGCCATAATTGCAAAAACTGTCTTCCCTTCAGCCATTTTCTGTTTGTTCGGAGAGTCAAAATATTGCAGAAGATCTGCTCGTAAATACGCATGCGCTCTCATCTGTCAACTTTTTTGTTTGCCTCAGCCGTTTCAGCAGATCAATCAAACGCCGCATTCGACGGTCTTTGTTGGCTTTTGGCAGGCAGTCATATTCAAAGAAGGACTAGCCATGAGAGTGCAGTTGCTCATATCCTGCATTCTGATTGAAACATAAGAAATAAACGCCGATTGAGATTTGTATCCAGTTTTACAGCTCTACGTAACAAGGCCCTCACAGAAGCAACAACAACAACATCAATGAGATGAGATGAGATGGACGAAAGTTGAGGGCCTTTGTGGAGTAAGGCCTCTCAAAATTGGGCTCTATGGCTCGGATTGATATTGAATTTGACTTAGGTCATTTGCTTATGCTGCATAATTATTGGTTTCTAACAGGGCACTCTCAGGGCCGGGCACTCTCTCTCAGGTGCCCCCTTTAAACCGAGGTCAATGGAGCTATCTTGTGATAAAACTTCTAATTTCTAATAAGAGGTGTATTAAACAAGGAAGCAAAACAGAATATATCATTAACTCTTTTTTACAAAGAAAAACACATTTAGTTACTTGAACCAAACTTTTACATGGAGTGCAGACTTCAAAATAATGCACAGCCTTCTAAGGTGGGTATCTCAAATATGTTTGGTTAGTGTAAACCGACCGACCATCCGGAAATCGAAAAACCCGAGATTTAGAGTCGGGCGTAAAATTTTATCACAGAGCACCGATTCGTTCCTCAATGTTTCTAAAGTTGAAAGAACACAAAAAGCGGTTGTTTCAACCGTACATACTATATACAGTCGGCCCGTGAGGCCCTCCTTCGTCTTTTTGAAGCTTCACAGAATTCAACTAACATTGTTTTTGTCATGATTTCATGCCCGAGTTTCCGACTCCATATATATTTGATGAATGAAAAAACTATACCAATAAATCGCGCCATAAATAAATTCATTGAAAACTGCTTAAAATCAACATACAGAGCAAAACAGATATATGAACTTACAACCATCTAACAACGGCAGTAGCTTTAATCATGATTAGATTGCGTCTTTTTATCACTTATGTTATGTTGNGTGCAGACTTCAAAATAATGCACAGCCTTCTAAGGTGGGTATCTCAAATATGTTTGGTTAGTGTAAACCGACCGATCATCCGGAAATCGAAAAACATGAGATTTAGAGTCGGGCGTAAAATTTTATCACAGAGCACTGATTCGTTCCTCAATGTTTCTAAAGTTGAAAGAACACAAAAAGTGGTTGTTTCAACCGTACATACTATATACAGTCGGCCCATGAGGCCCTCCTTCGTCTTTTTGAAGCTTCACAGAATTCAACTAACATTGTTTTCGTCATGATTTCATGCCCGAGTTTCCGACTCCATATATATATTTGATGAATGAAAAAACTATACCAATAAATCGCGCCATAAATAAATTCATTGAAAACTGCTTAAAATCAACATACAGAGCAAAACAGATATATGATCTTACAACCATCTAACAACGGCAGTAGCTTTAATCATGATTAGATTGCGTCTTTTTATCACTTATGTTATGTTGAACCTTGTTATTATACGCATTGTTGTTTATGTTATTCTGTTTTGTTATTTACCCGTCAATAGCTGTATTAAGTATACATTTAAACTATGTACTAGGCTATTGATTGGGAATGAAAATCTGAATCTGAAATCTGAATCGTCACTTTCGTCCATGCGGATGCTCTTAGCCTCCATTTGGTGTTGGAGTTTTGTATCAAAACGAGGCTTTCTTGCGTGTTTTGAAAATGAAGCCGATTTCAAAAAGGAACTGCGAGATCGTGATCTTCTAGAAGCAATTTAGCGAACAAACCTGGATTGCAATTGCTTACAAACTCAAGAAACATAAAATATAAGCAAAGATAACAATAGCTGCATAATAAAGGTCCAAGTAAAGGAACTTTCATATTTTTTCTATATAGGCCTACATTTTGAAGAAACCTGAAGATTTTTCTTGCCGACCACCCGACCGACTCAAATTTTCAGGTCCAGTTTTACACTAACCAAACATATTTGTGATACCCGCCTAACTTGTCCTGAAAATTATGTGAAGATAGATATCTAAGCAAAATTCTACAAAGTTATTGGGAGCTTCCACCAACTTCATTAGTGATGGCTTCATGCTTGTCGCTGTTTTCAACAACTTATTCTCAATACTTTTCAACGTTGAAGACTCTAAAGGTTCAACTCTAAGCATACTACAGAGCCTCGTCTTGATTATTTCCAACTTGGATTCAGCGGCGTGGCCAGGGCAAATTAATTGGTGGAGTAATAAAATGAGGGAGTATGGAAATTTTTTGAGGACACCCTCTACTTTGGCTTAGTACACATCCTCCTAATCCTATGCTTGCTGGTACTGAATTAGAGTTGTTAACAATTTTATAGCAATTTTTTAGAAATTAGCATCCCCAGGAAAATTTTTGAGTAAACATCATTTCCTTTGGCTTAGAATCCCATAAACATTTGTTTACCAGTGCCAAATGGAAACTTTGACATTTTTGTAACAGCTTTCTGTGAATCATCACCTTTGGGAAATTTTTGCGAAAACACCCTTTACTTTGTCTTGGAATGCTTCTCACTGCTGCTCCCCCCAAATGGAAACCTTGACAATTCTGTGATAGTTTGTCAAGAATTTTTTTTAAAATGCCAGCCTTTACTTTGGCTTAGAAAGACTCTCCCAGTCACTTTCTAGCATTTCTCCAAAAAACTCTTAACCTACCTACAATGCTTGCCAAAAATCCTTGGAACACTTAGGCCATTTCTTGACAATGACACACTTTTCCACAATTCTATCAGTAGAGATTAGTTGAGGCACCCCCTACCCCCCAGACAATGTTGATTTGCAAGGTTATTGTCCTAGCATTTCATCAGAGTCGTGAATCGTTGTGTCATCCTTATTTTATCGTCACAGAACAACATTGTTCTAAGGGGGAGAGGGGGAAATTGCATAACAAGGCAAAATTAGCTGGGTGTTCCAAGACTTTTGGCAGGCATTGTACCCTACCTATACCTAAATACTTTAGGAGAATTTTTAGCGAAGCGATTTTCCTCAAGTATAAGGCCTACTGGGTGAGTCAATAAAAACAATCCCCGTTTGCAAGGCCACTGCTTCCTGGATATCAAGATAATAATATTGGCAAATATATTATTTAATGGTGGACATATTCAAATCGATTTTGAAATTTACCTGACTGAAATCGGCCACTCAGTTGTGAAATCAGCCACTCCGGTATCCTTTGTTTCATCCCATTCAGTTTCTTTCATTAAATATACTGTAATATGCTTCTGATTTTCAAACATGGAATATGCCAATAATGAAACTAAGGAATATTGTCAAACTTGAGGTCTTCTGAACTAACATCCATTTCACAAATTTTCCTGTGGTCAAAACCTCAAAGCCAATCTCCACTAAAAATTGTGATGCTTGCCAGTGGTAGCTGAATTTAGAGCATGAACTATTCACTTGTCATGCCTATGGGCTTGTCACTGTGGTTTGCCCAGGAATTCAAGTTGGTTGAACTTCCAATAAAAATGTAGGCAATTTCATTCAGGTTTTCAAGATTGGGATATTTGATTTACAAAGAAGCTATGCTTGTTTTGATTTATTTGATGATGACACCTTTGAGAAAGATTCCTCTTTCTTGCGGCTAAAAAAATCTGGCCCTGTTTCAAAAGTAGTTGGTTATGGTTCATGCCATACCTTTTTTGTTCTAAAATTATGCTCTATCACCCTTCAGGCCTGGAAATAGAAAGGTGCAGCTGAAAAGAAATAATCTTCAAAGAGGCAACAGACAGGAGGAGCCCTTGGTCAAACAAAGAAGAGAATCAGGCTCAAATGGAACAAGGAGGTATGTAGCCTTACATTGACCGTCTTACTGTTGTACATCTTTTGTGTAGCTAGTGCTTATTTATGCAGCAAGTTTGATATGATATATAGATTTAACAGTTTTTATCTTGTGGTTTTTCTATCGTTTGACAGAAGGTATCAGTCGTTTCTATAGTTGTGTTGTCCAATGGCACATTATACTCTTATTTTCATTTTCCTTTTTTCTGGAAAGATTTACTCATCAGTCACAATGTGCTTGACTACTGCAACAAAGAGATTCCAATAACTTCTGTTGAGCAAGTTTTTAATGCATAACATACAGTACTATGTGTATTATAAACATCTCAAAGATGAACAGAAGGGTTTGAAGTGCCATTAATTTTATGCAAAAATTTTCACCCTGATACAGCCACAAGGTTTAGACATTCTTTTGCAGAAAACTTTTGGAGAGAAAATCAATAAATGGTCCACCATTTTAGAGTGAATGAGATTTTTAGAAGGATTATCAACAAAGATCTGGAAAAACTTTAATTGTATCAAAAGCATGGCTTGGCCCATTTTGGTGTCTGTTTCGATAGATTATTTCGTTTTTTGTGAAAGATCATTAATTACATACCGAATGTCGCAAACCGAATGAAAGGCATTGGAAGAGTTGATTGAAAATGATGATCTGATCTGATCACATTATAGTGTTAATATGTATAACCAATGTTAGTTTACATTAATCTAGCTTACGTTGAGAAAATCACTCTAACATTACTGTAACCCCATGATTGTAAACATTTAACTTTAACGCCAATACTGAGCATCGCTTAAAGCATTTTGCTCAAATAAATAAAAGAAACTAAATTGGCCACTACAAAATGTGAAGATGGGAGGAATCTCAGCAAGAAAACCAGCAAACTCACTCAATATAATCCAAGTAACACTCCACCTGCCCCTACAAGTGAAAAATTCCAACACAGCAAGCTAAAATTTCCAAACTCCTCTGAATCCACATCTGTCACATTTTGTAGTAAACCAAGGGAAAATTTTTTAAATACATTATTTTAGTCTTTTTACATAAAAAACATGATTTAAATAAAAAAAAAATAATTTCAAATAAATAATTTTAATATTTTACATAAAAACAAGTGTAGACATTTCAATATGTAAGTACATTGTTTGCAGCTGCGGCTTTGAATCGTTCCATGCCTTCTATCATAATAATTTTATCCGTGAGTCTGTTCCAATCAACAATCGTTCTTGGAAAGAAACTGTATTTATAGTTGTCACATGCTGTGCTCCTCTAAATGGGTCTCCATGCCCCTGAAGAGAGAGATCTAACAAGGACAGATTTTGTAAGACAATAGCATCAGTTGCCTTTGATTGACACCGCAATTCAAAGCGATTAACGATCGCAGACAAAAGAAATTCTCTCGACCAGTTATTCAAAACAAACAAAGCCGCAAAAGTTGCCCTGAAACCAGTCGGGCAAAATGTCACCGTGTGCACGCGAAAGGTGGTTTTTAACAAAAGTAATGACCAAATATCGAAAGAAGAAGGATATATCTAAACATCTGCCTCGGGCATTTTATTTGCTTGGTTCAGAACCCGATTGGTAGGCGTCTCAATTCTCGTATTTTTTTGGGTGTAATTAAAACACTTACTGCTTAGCTTCTGAGCCAAATAAAAAGAATGCCCGAGTTAGATGTTTCGATATATCCTTCTTCTTTCGATATATGCCCATGTCTTCTCTTAAAAACCACTTCTGGAATGCACAACAAGCAAGCTAGCTGCCTGGGTTTCACAGCAACTTTTGCGGCTTTGTTTGTTTTGAATTACTGGTTGAGAGAATTTCTTTTGTCTGCAATCGCTAATCGCTTTGAATTGCGGTGTCAATCAAAGGCAACTGTTGCTATTGTGTTACAAAATCTGTCCTTGTTGAAAGATCTAGTTGTTCGCATTGTTGGCATCATGATGTAGGGTGGTAATGAGATTGCAATATCATTACTTTTGATTTTGAACATTATTACGAGCCGTGCGTATAGTCGTCGTTGATGAAGAGGCGGCCATTCAAGTTGACGTTGGAGGTCTGAGACACTACTAGCCGCCCAGCTGTACTCATTCATTGCCCATCTGGCAGCTTTTCTTTGAACTTTTTCTAACTGATGATGCATATTCAAGCTTCGGTCTTACTAACGTTTTGTATGCTGTAGCCTTGACTTGAGTAGAGCATGCAGATAGGTTTCTACGTAGAAAACCTTAGGTGCTGCTCGCTTTATTAGCAGTGTCTGTTATATGTTGAGACCATGACATATTTCGTTCCAGTTCGACTCCCAAGTAAGGATGACGATCAACTTCTGACACAGGAACATTACTCATTGTGTATTGGAATTGAACAGGATTCTTCTTTTCACAAACTTTTAAAGTGTGGCATTTTGTAACATTAAATGCCATCTGCCACGTTTTTGACCACTTTACCAGGGACTGCAAATCGTTCTCAAGTTTTTCAGCATCAGGCAATGAATCTATTTCACGATATAGTAGACAATCATCGGCAAAAAGTTTTATATGGGTTCCTTCGGACACATTATCTCCGATATCATTGATATGTAATAGGAACATTAAAGGACCTAAGACTGTCCCTTGCGGTACTCCTGATGTAACATTTGTCTCTTCTGACTTGTCACCATCGACCACCACTTTCTGTTTTCTGCTTGTCAGCCACGTACGGATCCAGCTAAGTGTCTTGTCTCTTATTCCGTAGTGATCAGGTTTGAGTAGAAGTCGTTTATGAGCAACTGTATCAAAAGCCTTGCTGAAATCCAGGACAAGGACATCCACTTGTTTATTTTTATTCAAACATCTCTGGATTGACTCAACTGTCATTATTAGCTGTGATTCACATGAATGCTTCTCACGGAAACCATGTTGAAACTTCACTAGTATGTTGTTGCGAATGTATAGTTTGCTTATCCATAACATTGTTTGCTTATCCATAACAATTATGTGCCATTTTCAAATTGTTTTCAGATTCTTCTCCCATCTTATGCTTAACAATTTTCAAGAATTCTTTGCATACTCTGATAAGAATTTAGAGTTGTATGAAACACAGGAAAAACTTTAAACAAGAATTCTTTGGTAGGAAAACAGTCAGAATATGAGCAAGGATCTACTTTAGTAAATGCAGTTTATAATATATACAGTATATACACTGAATTTTGCTCAATTTATGTATATTTGTTGTATATAGTTGATGCAAGATGAATTTCATAAAAATGTTGCATTCAAAAATTTGTCAAAAATCTTTTTGACCTTTTGGGTTAGTTTTTTTGGGCCCCACCCTGTATATTCTTGATTTGAAGAAGAAGCCAAATAAGAACGTTTCATATGAGTATGCATTTAATTTAAAGAGCATAATGTTAAACTGAGAATCAGTTTTGAATGACGACAAGCACAATACTGTCTACTTTTGCTGCAACAATAACAAGGTCAGATTTTGTAATAATAGCATCTGTTGCTTTTGATTGACATGCCAGTTGAAAGTCATTAGCGATTGCATACAAAAGGAATTTAAGGTTATTCTAGTCTTTCAGTGACCACTCTCTGTGTTTTCTCTCTTGATTGTCATGCACGTAACATAAAACAGTTGAACTATACATCATTTGATTTGTCATTAAATGGAGAATGTATACAGGGCTTTCAATGGGGGGCGCACAAGCGCGCAGGCAAGCGCCCATCAGTTTGTTGGAGAGCAATTAATCACGCACCCAGTGATAAAATGTTTCGCTCGTAGAGAGTGGTATCCATTATGTTAGTCAAGTGGGGATTCAAATTGAAAACATACCTTATTATACGTTCCCGATGATGATTTTAATGGTTGGACGCCGTTGAGTTACTTCATTTTCTCATCCAACCGACATTTAATCAGCCTTGTTTTAGGCCATCTTCTTCTGATAGCGCCATTTTGTTTTAAATGTAAGACTTCTCAAGTAGGTTGTGTTATGTGTAAATATGTAATGATTTGTTCTCAAATGATTTGAAAATGACGCTCTTTATAATTCAATTTACTTGATGAATGTAGAGAAGTTGCGTTTAAGAGTAATATATAGGGTTTTAAGCACAATTAGGGGTAGGAGGCGGGGGCGAACGATAAGTTCTCGAGAGATATGAAACATACATCTTGTTGCCGTTTGATATTTGTTTCGTGCGCCCCACTCTGATCACGCAAGTTTTTTGTCACATGCCTTAATTTCTGAACGTGAAAGCCCTGATATATGAACCAAAAAGAATACAATTATCGTGCTCTACAGTACCCTGGAAAAGGCGAAAATTAGACCTTCGCCCTTCTATGACCTCCGTGTACCTTTGCTTGAAATTTTCAAAAATTGTAGGTAAATGTGCATGCCATCCAAATATCTAAAAATCACAACATTGATTGGATAAAAGGATTGTTATCATCTTGAAGGAGTACAGTAATCTTTACGGCTTATTAGACAAGCACCTAATGCAAACAAAGCAGACCGCAACGGAAGCCCCAAAACCTGTATGTAGCAAACTTGACTTACTCTGTGCATGTCAAAAGCGATTGTTAAGAGAAGGCAAGGGCATATATTGAAAGAAGAATGTTAGAATTAACCATCTGCTTCACGGATTTTATGTATCTAACTTTACTGTATGTATCCAATCACTGCACATATACCCTAATTTCATGTCAATCAAAAGAAGCTCGGATTACTGTTAAAAAATCTGCCCTTCTTGCAACAATGCTATCAAAGAAATATATTGCATTGACCCGCTTCTCTGCTCCATTATGATTATTCGTTTTATGTTTGTTGTTCGTAGATGGGGAAGAACTGTGCAAATTGGATCTTGGGCTTCTTCAGATGGGAATAAACTGGAGAGCAGTGAGGATGAAGATGATTCTTCTAAGGTTCAGTATTAATTTCATATGGCTTTCACTTTTTCACTCAGCTGTGTGCCAGTATGTATAAAACTAACAGATGTCCCAAAAATCCCCCCCCCCCCTTGATACAATCTTGTGGAACAATAAAACAGGGAGGAAAGGTGTAACAGTTCTATATTCACATTTCTTACATTCTAACTTAGATCTTGATAGCTTGTTGTTGCTATAGATCAAGGAGTCCCAGTGTTGTAAATTAGGAGAGATCATATCTTAGAACGGCCCAACAGTGGGTCTACAGTAAATACTGTAAGTAAACAATTTTTTTTTCTTTCTGATTTTGTTGTTTTCAAATTAAGCAGGCTTTTAAATGGAAAGAGATCTCATTAAATGTTGCTGGAGGAGACAAATTTTGGGACCATTCTTTGCTTGATTGTTCTGGTATGCTCTCAAAAGGAAATCAATTTTTTTGTATATATATATTATATTTTTGATGATTTTTTTACCTTACTTTTGGAGCTCATATAACTCTGGAAGTATGTACACTAATGTAAATATCTAGGTGTCAATATTTAAGTTTGAAGTATGAAAATATAAACTGGGTGTCTCAAAAAAAGTTTCCTGATTTGAGCTGCTGTTGGAGTAAGACTGGGTGTTAGTTAATAAAACTTCAAACAGGAATCTATTACACGATGCCCAACTTAGATTTAGTATGTAGTTCATTTCTGTATCTATACATATTGATTTTCTACCGACATTTTCCTGAAAAACAGAATACCTGAAAAGTTCATGAACAGCTGAAAACGGTTATCAATAAGATCGTTAAACCTGCAGCTCAAAATCCACGGAAATCGATCTTTTTTAACAAATTCCAACAGCGCGGAGCTTGAACCCCAAATATTGACCCCAGAGAGATAATATTTGTCTCTTGTGCCTGTAAAAAACATGATTTTGCTTGCTGTTTGGAGAAAAATTATGTTTCCCAAGACAAGGTCCAGTGGTCCTCACATTGCACATTGTCGAGTTTGAATACCAATCTATGAAATTTAAAAACGTCTGTATGCTTTTCACACCTATGATGTAAAACATGGGACATTCCTTTATACCTTTATCGTTAGATTTGTCCCCTTTTTCAGGGTTTCTCGAGATGAACATTTTCGAAAAATTTATATTTTGATAGTCTTTTAATCGGAAATCAAATTTTCTGTAGCTAGCTGTTCAAATAGGGAAACATTTTTTGGGACAACCGGTACTTCAAATTCACGTCCGTCTTCAAGCTCAATCAATTGGGGGGGGGGGGCATTTTTGGGAGACGTGGTACATGCTGTTCTTTACATAAGGTTACAGTTTTACAATTGACAGTAGGAAAAATGAAACTAACTATTTACTATTTGTTGCATAAAGAACGAAGCTGTTTTTGTATTATCATTTCATCAACCTCACCCAGAATTGCATCTAAAGGATTATTCCTGGAATGTACTGTAGTTATTGGTTGTTCAACACATGCAGCTAATCCTTTGGTTAAAAATAACCTTTTTCTTGAAGAGTTTGTATATTCCTTGCTAGCAATTGTATATTATCAGAGGTTCTTTGATCATTCAAGTTTTGTGCTTCATGCTTAAAATTGTTAGTGCATACAAACCTTCCACACTTGCTACTAGCAATTGACATTCAGGTAGATTCTGTTTGTAAAACCACAGACAGAAAACGACAGACACGAGACAGTACAGTAGCTGATGGNTTTTGTATTATCATTTCATCAACCTCACCCAGAATTGCATCTAAAGGATTATTCCTGGAATGTACTGTAGTTATTGGTTGTTCAACACATGCAGCTAATCCTTTGGTTAAAAATAACCTTTTTCTTGAAGAGTTTGTATATTCCTTGCTAGCAATTGTATATTATCAGAGGTTCTTTGATCATTCAAGTTTTGTGCTTCATGCTTAAAATTGTTAGTGCATACAAACCTTCCACACTTGCTACTAGCAATTGACATTCAGGTAGATTCTGTTTGTAAAACCACAGACAGAAAACGACAGACACGAGACAGTACAGTAGCTGATGGGATGATTAATAACAAATGGAATTTCATGTCAGACGCTTTATTTCTAACAGCATCTGCCAGAGTAACAAGTGCAAATTATCCATGCACACTGCTAGTTAGTCTAATTGGTCAATTTCTCCCACTAGCCTGCTATCCAGTCAGTTGTTGCCACAGAAATTAAACCTGCTAGACTCCAACCGAAGGAGAAAGAGGAAGACACAAAAACAACCTCAAGGTAATTAACAAATTTTAGCTTTCAAATTCTTAAAATTGCTTCTAATGGAGTTGTATTTATAGTTCCTCTTAACCTTCGATACTGCCATCATGATATTTATTGCCACACCTCATTCTCAAGATTTTATGTAACATTTAAAAACTCAGGTTTCGTTCATCAAGTGTTTGGACAATTAGGAAAAATCGATCGAGGAGAGGCAGCCATTTCTGACAGCCTAAGTAACAAGTCTGAATCTGGGGAATCCTCTTCTCTAGAGCATTGGCTGCAGGCCTTGCGGCATGGTCGTGTTACTCTACAAGCTTGAATGATTTTATATTTATTTACTATTTCCAAGAGTTATGGTAAATTCTGCCTTACAATAATCAGTTGGATATGCTTTGGCACGTGTTCTCCTCTTGGGAAGATGAAAAAGTCTTCCCCATCAGTATAAGAAAGTTATTTAGGGGGATTCCATGCCCCAATAGGGTAACATGTGATGTGCTAATACATGATATTGTCATTGTTGTTAGGAAGGAAACAGACGAAATTTTGAGCGTCGTTTTTCACTCGTTTTGCAGGTTTTGAAAGGGCTTTCTGCAGAAAATCACCCATAGCCATGGGAAGGAATGACTAATTGAAGCTTGGTGAATTTCTAAATCTAATTGAACATATCGGCAATGAAAAAAGACATTTTTCAATATTTCTTCTTTGATATTTAGGGTGCAGTATTTAGTCACACACCGTGCGTTTTTTTTTACTCACTCGGTATATATTGGTAATATTTGTTATGACTAAATGGTGCCTAAACATGTTTTACTTTAGAGTGCTTATGTTCCACTTTTCACAGGAATCGAAGAATGTTTGGCTTTCTTATTGGCACTCTGCAAAAGTTCAAGGAAGACACAAGACAAAAGACGATGGGGGTTAGCATCTTTTAGTTACTGTCTCCTTTTGGGTTTATTGTCTTTCAATTGTATACAGTCAAACTTGCATAAATCAGACTTGTATTAGTCGGATTGTCCATAAGTCGGACAAAAAATATCAGTCCCAGGCCCATTCCTTTAAATCCTTTGAAAATACTTCGCCTGTAAATCCGATTCTATAAGTCCGATATTTGCATAAGTCTGATCTTTTTTGGAGTCCCTTGAGTAAATAATATTGTATATATGAGTCTGATTTAACCACAGAAAATTTGGTGCTATACAGTCTTGATTTGAACTTATTATTACCTTAGGAGAAACACATGGGCAAGCAAGGGAGGCCTGTGTTTAGTTCAGTTGTTTTCTATTCTATTTGCAGTTTGATATTCAAAATGGGAATAGGCTAGACTGAGAAGTAATTTACCTCAAGAGCCTTGTTTCTTTTGGGAGTCATGATTCAGAGATCTTTAACATTGACATAAATCGGACAAAATCCAATTAACGCGTTTTTTTCTTGGTTCGAAGAGATCCGACTTATGCGAATTTGACTGTATCAAGGATATAGCTGCATGAATAATGCACATTGAATAATAAGGGGCATTGCTGTGAAGGAGTCATATCTTGAATTTATTAATCAATTGCTATACTTCGTAAGGTTTGTTACCAGCCTGTTGATCATGTTGATGAAACATGATGAAGCATAACAGTTGAAAGTAGTGTTTAGTGGAACAGTATTTAGCTTCATATGTCATGCCGTGGTAATCAATGATCTGCTTCTTATTTGAAATATCAGCATTCACTATGAAATGAATTATTATCATTTGTTCATTGATTTGACATTGAACAGTTGAACTTTATACCTTCACGCTTATTTCAGTGCTTGGTAGTTTTTGTCATTATTTTCGTTACGGAAATTGGAAACTTATTTATGATTAGGTTAACCAAGTGCCTCAAAGTAAAGTAGCAGATTTAGTGAGGTACATCCAGCACTGAAATTTGTTGCTTTTGCTTAAACATATCTGAAAATCATAATCATAACCATCGATAGTTAGCTCAATTTTGATACTTTAGCTGGCAATTTCAGGACCTTGGTGGCTAAAATATTTATGCTTGAAGTTCAAATTTGCGATCATCCATACTAGTTTTCAGCCACTTGAGGCAGCAAAACAATGTAAACAGTTGAAGCATGGCAATAGCAGGCCTCATTAATGTGTGCGAGCGCCACTGGCAGGCACAACATTTCATTATAGATTAGTTGCTGGGACCTTTACTAAACTCACGGGGTGCTTTGGTTGCAGGCACATTTTCCCCAACCATTTGCTCGCAGGCACAGAATAGTTTTAATTAGGCCTGAGCAATAGGCCTACTGCAAGTTTTCTGTGCTGTTTTAACCACACGATCGCTAACCGTGACATTTTGCCTTGCCCCATGCTTTATTTGTTTAATTAGGCAATTTTGCTAAATATCTTGTTCCAATTTGAGCGAAAATTCAAACTTCAAAGACTAATATCTTAGGTTTCAAAGTAATGATATTGACTATTAAGGTATCAAAATTTGATTGGACTATCGATCATTACATTTTTATTACAGGTTGATCTAAGCAACAAATTCATCTCTTGGAACAAGCAGGTTTATTTGGGGGCAGCTGGTGTAATAAAATTATGTTTCTTTGCTTAGGAAAGAAAGCGGGAAGAGATAGAGAAAAAACTTGAACAAAAAGCAGAGGTAGAGAAGCAAGAGTTATCAACTCAAAGAAGAGAACTTTTTCAAACAAGGAAGCAGAAACAAATTGAGCTCAAGAACCTTGAAAGAAAAATGGACAATGCTGTACTGGTAAGCTTATGTATAAGGTTGTTTTCTTAAGGGCATTTATTATAGAAACATGTAGGACTGTAAGTTTCAGAATAAAAACTTGGTCCGATGCGGACCTGAAGCCGAGTTTATTTCATATACTGCTGAAAGATCAGATGCGGGAAAGGAGAATAGAGTGACTGATATGAAATCGGAGACAAAGGAGAGAAAACAAGGAGAGACAAGATAAAAAAGGAGGAAAAGATGGGAAAGAAGATGCAATGATTGGAAGAAAATAAATAGGAATGGGAGGTGAATTAAGACGGTGGTGACAAAATCAAAAGTATGATGTCAAACAAGTTTCTAGGCACATAAAGATAGAGTGAATTTGAGATTTGACTGTCTTATGTCTGTGCTCTGGAATTTGGGTTTATCTGAAGGCACACAGCAAAACACCGATGGGCCTAAACTTAGCAAAAGGAGTAGTGGTCACCTTTAAACTAACATAATTGTGTCCCCTGCACGATCCTTCTGAATAATTGCTTTGGCAGACTATCTGCCGAAATATACTGCGTTAAGAAACTATTGGTTTGGTGACATATTCCGCCTCAATTTTTTTATTTTGTACTTTTAATTTCAAAATTACGCATTTTGAGTGTCCATTTTCGGAAACAGGTATTTTAAAGAATAAAAATAAGAAAATAATTGCACAACAGGAGATGTGGCGTTCTATTCCTTAGTAAGTAGATATGTAACTCTTTCAATTAAAACAAACAGCGTTAAAATTGGATAATCCTGAGCAAGCAAATGAATTTGTTGCTGCAGTGAGCATTCTGCAGAAATTTACCAAAACTTACATTAAAAGTAAACAGTATCAATTTCATCAAACTTTGCAAGCAAATATCTCCGGACTCAGAAGTCCGAAAAGTCTGCTTTTTACGTTGTTTTGGTCCTTCAGATATATTCTTTAAAGATTATATATAATCGTGACTGTTTTGATGAAATTTATTTTTTGTCACTTTTCGCCTATTTGCCTGTGGCTGGATCACAGTGCTGCATCGTATTTTTAACTGGTTTGTTTTGATTATCTTTCCTTTTTTACTGTAGAAAGAAGAAATTCGAGGACATAATGTCAATCTTGAGCATTTCATCTTGTTAAAAGCCAAACCACCTCTCTTCTACCTCCCTGCAAAGCATAATGAAACAACCAGTAGACGACTGAATGAATCAATCAAGGAAGTTAAAGGTACAATTCTTTTGTTTTTTGTTTCCTTGACGTACATACAAGAAACGCGCTTTCAGTCAGCCGGTCTATTACAGTCAAAGTGGGTCTGTATTGTTGGAAAGTTCACCCCCCTACATTAGCAAGTGGTTTTCCTGGAAAGCCATTGCTAATGTATTGGTGTGAAGTTGGTTTCTTGTTAAACAAATTATCTTTACTTTTGGAATATCAGACTGAACACTGTCAAGTTATTTTTGAAAATTAGGCTGCGGCTACCTATGTTGTGATGTTACCGTTGTTTTGATGCTGTTTTTTCTCTACCCTGAGTATCTATTCACATTGGCTTCACTTTGAAAGCTTACAGAATTACTTATATATAATTATTACCTAATTTTATTCAAAATATATCCCATCTAAGGCTGTTAAGCTGCAATATCGTACAGTAATATAATTGTTTAAGATGTCTTTAGAAGCTAATTTTTTGTTTTCGTTTTTAAGTTGACACAATGTCAGCTGAGCAATAGGTAGAGTTGTTGGGATGATAGGAGATAGTGTGTTGAGATGATACGCTTTGGGGGTGTCTGATAGTTGAAAACCATCGAAGAAAAACCGGAAACACGACTTTGAATCTTGTTCAAGCACCACCGTGTTTACCCTTGCCATTCAACAATATCTCTTTTATAGATCAGAAGACAGGTTTTAATAATGATTCATTTTCTTTCGCAGAATCACAAGAGATCAAATTTAATGAAATGGATTTCATGGATGACACAGATCTGCACGGATCAGTCAACCGACGTGTGGTTAGGGGTAAGAAAATAAGGGGAGAACGAATGGAAGTTAAAGAGGTAGGGCAAAGAGATCTTTTTGAAGAGGATAGAGAGCAGGAGGAGCTCGAAAGGAAATTAGAGAAAGAAGAGAGAGAAAATACGGGAGACATGGTGTTTGAAGGGACAGGAGTAAAAGAGGCTGACGGTACTGGAGAAGAACGCAGGGAGAATGGTATGGACGATGGAGAGGAAAGTAGGGAGAACCGCGTGGACCACGGAGAGGAAAGTAGGGAGAACGGTATTACTAAGTCCCCTGTGCATAGTGAAAATGTGGAAGGAAAGAGCGTTGATCGTAAGGAAGGACGCGTAGAGGATGAGAGAGATACTGAAAATTTACCTGATGTTGTGAGTAATGTTGTGCATGGCATGGATAAAAGTGAGGAGGAAAAAGAGAGCGAACCCTCTAATGTGAATGTGGAAGAGGATGAAAAGTTGCAGAATGAAAGTTGGAAACAAAATATTGAAATTCCGACTCAAGTTGAAGAAGGTTCTACTGAAAATGTTGGCGATTTTTTGCCTAGTTTTTCAGGGCAGGGACAGAATACACATGTAGATCAACCAATTGTGACAATGGAAAAAGAAGATTCCCAAGAGGACAATAGATATGATCAGACAACGCAAGAAGGACTAGAAACTGGAAAGGAAATAACTAATGCCTCAGTTCATGAGAACATTGATATACAAACTGTTGTATTGCCGTTGGTTAATGATTACAAGGAAGCAATAGACGAGGACTGAAAGCAGTTTCGTCAACACCTTGCAACTGCTATATGAGTAGTAATCATGGCAAATGCTAAAGTTGGGAATTAGCAGGGGCTAGCAAAGGACAGTTGCAGATAATGTACCAGGTGTCCCAAGAAAAGGAAACAGATTTGGTCGGGCCTAGCGATGAAAAGTTACCTTGAATCATTCCAAAATCATTTTTAAAACGTTCCTTGGTTGTTAACTTGAACATCAATACCTTTGATATCGGTACTTTGAGATTTGAAATAGTAATCCTGAAGGTTTAAACCTACCTCCACCTCCAAACTAGAGCTTTGTTGTTTTGGCCCAAGCAACTTCTTGAAGCACAACAAATAGGTAAACAACAGACTTGATAGAATTTGAAACAAGATGCACAACAAATGAGTTCTAGCAAATAAAATAAAGATGACACGTATTATCAAGAAAGCTCTTTAGTGAAGTTCGTCCATTTCTAACAGCAATTATATACTAATGTAAGACATTGTGTTGTTAAACATGAATGAAACTTACCACGAAACTCATCTATTGCTTTCGCTAGAACTCATTTTTTTTGCATTTTTATAGCTTTTATCATCTTGTTACAAATTTTACCAAGTATGTTGTTTACTTAAGATTTATCAAGTCTATTCGCTGTGCTTCAAGAAATTGTTTAGGGCAAAGCACCAGAGCTCTGGTTTGGAGGTGGAGGCGAATTTGAAGTTCCAACATTAAGATTTCAACTCTCAGTTTTAGATGTGTTTGGTCTAAGCACACGAAAGTCTACTGCAGGCTTAAGAAATTCCATGACACGCGTCCTTTGTTTACTAAAATCTTGTACAGCCCTTTTAAACTAAATTCTTATCGCTAGGCCTGACCAAATCGGTTTCCTTTGTTTGGACACACCGTACATAAGGGGGGGGATCAAAACAAGATTTTGACTTTTGCTGAAACATACACTAACACTGGAGACTTTCTTACCTACCTATCAACATAAATCATACATTGCATATGGATGTGCTTGGGTGTGAAAATTCATTTTATGAAATCAATTTTGCCGTTCTAAAGTTACGGGCACTTTCTCTTGGAACCTGTCTACGAAATGCGTGTTAAAAAATGTCGATCAAAGTGTTTCAAGGTTTCTGCTTTTTTCAAATGACAATGACCAGAGCCTTTCTGTAGGGATTTAAACAGAAACGGACATGTCCCCCTTGGGTTTAAAAGCACGAGTAGGCATAGTACAGGTCTTAGGGCTTAAATAATGCAATTTTCATTGTTCTCAGGAAGTAATCTGGACACAATTTGATTTATCAAGTTTATCAAGTGTTAAGGTAGCGTTTTAACAAAATCTCCCATAACTCTTGAACAGCATGACCAACTTCATTGAAATATAATTCATATACAAGTTGTACTTTTACTATAACACGATGTATGGTTTATGGAAGTTGGTTGGAATCTAACAAATCTGCAGTTAAACAAAGGCCAGAATCTTTTTTTGACTTACCCGGTAGATATTTTCAAGGTTTCTGGAAAAATTGTTTCAAGATGGACATAGCCATATTTGTTCGATTGCATTCACAGCAATGAATGTTATTTGTTAGTCCCTGCTAAAGATTTTTTATATATGCGATCCAATGTTTGATTACCAAAATGAGATTGCACCTCTTTATCAATGGCAATCATTGCCAAACTAGATAATTGTAAAACAAAACGGAAGAGTGCAAGATATCTTGACAATGTAACGACTCATTGACCAGCAGTCGCAAGAAGGGCAAAACCTGTTACAACGTTCATGGACACATAGAAACAGTGTATGACAATTAGCTAGACCAAGTCAGCTGGAAGGGTGAATTGGATATTGAGACCGGGGTTATCTAGTCCAAAGACAATTTAAGTCGATATGAAGTATTGCTAAAATAAGCCGAGAGTGTGCGAAATGAATAGCAGATTTTTTGTATGTCCTTGACGTTTTTTATTAATTTGCCTTAAATAGCGGCTTTTATAAATAAGGCCGCCGTTTTAGTGGGAAATTTCATAATCTCAGTGTATTATGAAGATCAAATACTGCATAATGAAATTCGATAGTAAGCGAAGAATGGATGATGTTCTTTTATTAACTCTCAATTTAAGTTTGACTGAGTTTTGTATAAAGACAGTTTGCATGTTTGCAGGTCTTATTGGATTAGTGGATAACTTTACTAAGTGCTAATCATTTTTATGGACTTATAAAAAGGCGTTTTCCTCAATAGACACGTTAATTCACCTAGTAGAGATACTGTGTTTGTGATTTGCTTCGATTTTTTAAAATTCTCCTTGGTATGCTTTGAAAACAACTCGAACTAATGAATGTCTCCAGCAAGATTTCCTCTTCTTCTCAACTGTAGATTACTCAAACTCTTCATCCAGTAGAACAATTTGTTGTCTCTCTTGAGAGTTCAAGTTATAGAGTTTCAACTGTAGTAAATGGTTTTACGCAGTAGCTGCAACTACAACGTGAACAGCGGTTCAGTCAACGAATCTGGACCCTCGCTGCTTATCGATATAGTATTCCAGACACGCTAATAATCTGATGTAACAAAATCTTTACACTTTTTGGCCTGACAATTTACCAGTTTCCTTGTTTTGTGGTTTCGATGTTTGTTAAAAACGTTAATTTTTGCATGGGACCATGGTGGACAGTTTGCGAAGCTTTTGATGTGGAGAGTGTGGACTGGTCTCCCGAAAAAGCACTATACCTTGACATAAAACTGTGTTTCCCACAAAATGCTGTGTTTCTACTTAAATACTTAAAATGGTTTCTAATCTGTAGCTCCTGCCTCATGGTTGTTACTGTTTACGAGTTTGTGTCTCGCCCTACCCCTTGCCCCAGTCCCCATCTACTTGCTACTGCATCCAAAGAATAGTTCAATGTAGCCTGTTTAGTTAAATCACGAGAGACAAGAAAGAAACGAATAATACGGCAATATTTGAGAACACAAAGGATAGATGTAGATACCAGATATGTAACGCGTTTGAAAAACAGATTCTATTACAAGGTTATGATAGTAATATGTCATTATTATGTCGTTACTATGTGAATTTTTTGCGTTTCCACTATTTCTGCTTTCTGCTTACCACTGAATTCTTATTCATAGTTATGCCTTCAGTATTTTGAGGGGGGGGGGGGGCATTTAGGGGCACTCGGAGCGTCCCTGGCCCTGCGATCGAATTATAAGTATCCGCCATTTTTCCCGTTTGTGTTTCCTTGCAGCAATTATATTTCTGTTCGTTTCCCTGTTACAGTTCACGAGAACTGTAGTCAAAATATTTCAACCTGCAGTGGAGATGTCCGAGCTACTATTTACAAACACATGTCGAAGACTGCACCCCTTGCTTCCGAGCCGCGAGTAAATTTCTAACTGCAGCCAGCTTGGCCAAGAATCGCCCTTTTCCGATCACATGGTTTTGCTCAGAACCCGCTAATGGTGCTTGTATAGTATGTAGGTAAGCGCAATCTCGCTCCCCGAACGCATGGGATGAAAGCATAGGGAACATGAGGAGACGTTTGGGTACATTGTGATTGGGGCTGAGGGGATCCCTAAAAACAGCTAGGGGGAATTCAAAAATCCAAAGGGAAAGGATTCAAATATGGATTGATGTCTCAAGGACGAAGCCAATTCCTATTAACACGAGAGAATGATCCGTGATCGGAAAGGGGCGATTGAAAGAAGATCTCGCGTTTTTTGTCGCTTGAAGGTAGGTGAATGTGTGTTGTTTGGTAATAACTTCTCTTCAAAGCTTCCTGCTACCAGAAACTTGATTTAGCTTTTGCTGTGATCGGAATACACGTATTTTGTTTATAAGAAACTAAGAATTTGAGCCAGTACTGAAATTTATCAGATTTTGAGTACTCAGAGTTTCCAGGGGTGGTAATGTCCTATCGGGACAGTGGTTCTAGGTCTGTCCCAAAACTTTGCTTTTTTCTCTGAACTTTGTGCCAGCGCTGTCCCCAAAAGGTAGCTCGTTTTGCTTTCTTTGAGTTTGGCTTTTTTCCCCCTATATTATTGGACAAAAGATCATTTGGCAAGGTTTGTCCCAAAAACTGGTTTTTTGGCGTGGCCAGCTGAAATCGTAGTAATTTTTTTATTTTGTTTGGCTTATTTTTCAAATTCTTGGACAAAAACTTAGGGTAGACGTTGCGAAATTTTTCCCAAGCTTTTTGGCGTTTTTTTTGTAATTCATGGACAATATTGAAATCATTGCTGGAAACTGGGTGAGATCCAAATAATAAGGACAGAGGTAACACCAATTAACTCAAAATACATATTTCACAAGATACAAAAACTGGGTGGGATTTCATAAAAATAGACAGAGATCACAATACTACACCCAAAATTTGGCAAAATTGGTTTTTTCTGGAAATTTCAAGGACTTAACGTTACATCAAATGGATGTCAAAAGTCGTAAGACGTTGAGGAAATTAAGTGAACAGCACCACAAATTCTGCTAGAAGACCTGAAATTTTATGCTGACCAGCTATGTCCCAAAATGTTGGCTTTTTCCCAAAATGTTGGCTTTTTTGGGGTTTCTTCCATAAACCTCGGCAAAAACTTTGTTGGTTTAGTTTTATTCCCAGGACAATAGAGTCAAGAATTTACAGTGCTTGACCACCCCTGACTTTCTTACAAGGTTCTTACGAGTTCCATAAAAACTTTATGTTCCTGTGCCCTGAGGAACATTTCAAAACAAAGGTTTTTGAAGCTATTCCAATGGTTAGACATTACTCAAGTACCTTCCGAGTAATATGCCACGGGAAACAAGTAAATGTAGAATAAAGGTATGCTAAGGATTTCCTTATATTTAACTAACTTTTTCTCAGCACTGGATTCTTAATTTTCAGCGATCTGACAGTTGAGGTTCTTATTACCCTGTCTGGTACCCAGGGTAGGTTCTTATATGCGGTTTCTTATAAAAAATTCTTGTAGGGCGATAGATAGGACTCTATATCACAAGCCATGTTACATCATTTTGCAAAGAATGAAGGACAAGACGATCATCATTTGATCGACAAAATTACCTAAAATATTTCATCAAAGCTTGCACTAAAGTTTAAATGGGAAGAGGAATTTACCCGGCATGGCGCAATATCTGCTATTTTAAACCATGTACCAGATGGTATAGTGTTCTTGGCCAAATTTCGGATAGGGGTGTGCCGCGAGCATCTTCAAAATGGTACCGTTGGCTAGACCAATTTTTGTGAAAATGATACCCTTGGCTAGACTAATTTCTAGACCAAAAGTGCCATAATTTGCCGTTTTCTAGACGCAAATCACCAAAATTTCGCCTTCTCTAGACCAAAATCGCCAAAATTTGGGGTTTCTAGACACAAATTAAGAAAATTTGGCCTTTCCTGGACGAAAATTGCCAAAAACTATACCCTTGCCTAGGCTGGCCTAGACTATAATCGCCAGAATGCATACCCTTGGCTAGACTAGAAGTCCGAAAAAGTATACCCTTGAGCGCGGCACATCCCCAGGTACCTTTACTATGGGAGAACCCCCCTCCCCCGTGAGTGTTCTATATATATTGAGAAAATGGATACCGGTGGCTCTACTCATTTTAAACACAAAGAATCCTTGCCTGGACTAAGTTTTGCGAAAGCGATACGTTCATTTTTGTTATAAGAAGCTGGGCTTTGTATGTAGTAGGGTTTAACTTTTGAGCCCAATTCTTGTAGTAAAAGTTTCTTCGAGAGTTTCTTAGTTGTTCGTAAAGTTGAATTTCACAATTTGTCATAATTCAGTGAGGACTGCTAATATAACTTTTCACTGAGCCCAGAGAGTTACAAGAAAGAACCAAATCACGAACAAAACTTGCAGTGAAAAATTGGTTCACTTACTACAAGTCTCTCTCTTGCTCTCTGCTTTCCTTTAGCAATCAAAACAATCATGATTGTTGTGTTGTTTAACATTTTGTCATTGTTTTAGTTCAAATCATTTAGATTTGGTTGGTTTAATTGAATGAAATCTTGATTATAGTGATTGCCAAAGGAACGCAAGGATCATTTCATTTCAGCGTGCTACTTATTCACCCCTTCCCCCTCTATTGCACCCCTATGTAACTCTGGAGGGGTTGCACGTGACTTTAACGAAGTAATCAAGTCGATTCGATGGCGCGAAATTGACGACAGTGAAAGAAGCAAGTAGAATGTAAAAGAAAGAAATGGCGTCAACAAACATGCAATCGCCATCACCACATGCAGAACACATCACTTCATTTCAAGGTGCTTCTTTAGGGCTTCCTTTCAGACGCAATGATGATATTGAAGTCTCAGACGTCGTGCAAGGATCCATCTTATCTCCGGTATTTTCTAAGATTGCTGAAAATTCACCCGTCTGCAGTGGACTAGAAACTCAAGAAGAAAGTGCGTGGTAGGTTATCTGTTTGTGTGGTCTATTTAGTTAGAGCAATACAAAGCTCCAAAGAGGCCTAAATGATATATATAGATCTTCGTCAATTATTATGATAATCGACGGAATTGAAGACGAAAGAGTAAGCTAGTCCCTAAAGTTTATTTGAAGACGGACTCGCTTCCGAGTCTTTCTCTCTCTTGTACTTTCTAGCGAAGTTGGAGCGGCTTGAACGAAAAGTGTTATTCTTTCCCTCAGGTGAATTCCCACATGCTTTGTTCAGTATCACCTCTTGGCAATTTTTGATATTTATGAATGAAATAACAACTGCCAGCCACATGATTTGACGATTTACAACGCATTTACCGCGCATTAAATGTTGTTGTGTTTTTTGGGGAAGACGAGAAGTTTAAAAGACCCGAATAAGGTTGCATTTACCGACCGCCAAGACTTTGTGTGGATATACTGTGTTGGTAATAAACTTAACTGGAATCAAAGATGTACTATTTATGATATTGAATTGCTACCTGTATTCAGTGTAACGACGATTCTTGGATTTTACATGCCTTTCTTCTATTTCTATCAAAGTATTGTTACTCTTCATCTAAGAATGATTACTGAACCATATGACTGAAATGATACAATCTCATGTCTTCGCCGTCGTGCGTGAAGTGTGATGTGAGTGGGTGATTTTGTAAGAGAGGAACGGAACACAACTTCACATCTCCTCGTTGTTTAGATGTTATTTAATTTATTAAATGTAACTTAGATGTAACTTAGATTAGTTTTAATTAGTATTTTATGGGAGGGCCCCCTGAAAGTCGAAACTTGTCATAAAGGGCTACCCTCCCCTCCCCTAGTTAAAATTGAAATGTGAAATAAAAATAAGTATATTATTTCAGAAATGGCGGGGGAACCAAGGCTTCTTTTGGGGAAACCACAAAAACCTATTTTGTCAGCTGTATCAAATTTGTCAAACCATGTTGTTTTCTTTTTTATTATGAAGGTTGTTTGACCCTGAGACACCATAATCCAACTTCAAACAAAATATCTTTATTGAGTGGAGAACTTCCTAATTAGAATATTTGCAATTTTTGAAATGTAAAAAGTAATGTGATACACATATTTTTATAAGAAGTCTTTATAAGAAAGTCTTTATAAGAAACTCAACTCTCAGATCGCTAAAAACTTAAAACTCTCTAGTACACGTTTTTCTTTTATGAGAAACTGGTGTATAAGAAACAAGTACTAGGATGGCCGAAAATGTAAGAAACTCTAGTACCAAGTTCGGAAAGAGCTAAGAAACTTTCAAAAGCAAGTTTCAAAGATATTATGATAAATATGTCGTCGAAGCCTTATTCTTGAGTAATATTAACTAACTCTTTTATGTTTGAACGTAATAGAACACTTTTTGTTCCCACCTGATGTTTGATATGTCAAGAAACATATCTGCAGTAGTGTTGGAAACTCCCTGGAAACTACATGATAATTCATGCATTTAAGAAATAAGAAACAAATTAAGAAACTTTTAGTACTAAAATGCCGAAATTTTCATGTTCAATTAAGAAACTTTTAGTACAATGACCTGATCCAAGTTTCTTATAAAATAAAAACGTGTAGTTGGATTTCTTGACTTGGGCCCAATTCTTATGGCAAACGTTTCTTCTAGAGGTTTCTTAGTGAATAACCTGAGTTATTAGATGAGATCGCAAAATATAGCGTATAATCCGAAGCGTGCCCAAAAGAAAGCAAAGCCAAAGGAAACAATGGCGTGTTTGGGGTTTCCTTTGTCCTATTCATAGACTTGAATTTCACGATTTATCATGAGGTTCGCTAAAATAGTTTTTAAGCCAAGACAATTACAAGAAAGATCCAAATCATGAACAAACATTATACTTGTTAGTATTATTTGGGTTGGTAATCCACTTTCGTTTAAAACACTTTGCTTGCAAAATTTGAAAAAGTTTCTTAACGTCGAATTGACCTCGAATCGCTTCGAATACACGTTTTTTCAGAAGAAACTGGTTCATAAGAAACTAGTACCAAGATGGCCAAAATTTTGAGGAACTCTAGTACTACTATGTCTGAGAAGTAGTAAGAAACTTTCAAAAGATGAATTCAAGGACACATGGCAAATATGTCGTTGAACACTTATTCTTGATTAATATTAACTAACCGTTTTATGTTTTGAACTAGCCTGTGAACGGCCGAAAAAAAGTGAAAATGGCGAAAAGAATTGCAAAAAAACCGCTGTTTACAGGCTGTTCACAGGCTAGTTTTGAACGTAATAATAGAACACTTTTTCTTCCAATCTGATGTTTTCTATGTCAAGAATCATATCCGCAGCAGAGCTAGCAACTATATGATCATTCATACATTTAGAAAAAGAAACACAATAAGTAGCTTGTACTACTAAAATGCGGAAATTTTCATGTTGAATTACTAAAATTTTAGTTCTATGGGCTGATCCAAGTTTCTTATAATCAAAATCTGTTGATTTTATGAAACTTTCAGTGCGGGCTCAAATTCTTCGTTTCTTACAAAAAGAATACATTTCTCTTAGGATTCTTTGTACTCTGCTCATTTTCTATCGACTATACAAAAACTTTCGTAGCCTCATATGGCTAATTTCTAATTAGTGCCTTGGTGTTATTTTCTTCTTTTCAGCCAGTGCAAGATGACTGCTTTCGTTCCTTCTCTTTCGGATCTTACCTGACGATTTGCTGTGACCAGTATCAGATGAAAATGTTCAGCGAATGGTTCCTTTAGTCAAAGACATTTGAAAGAAACATGAATTATTTGCCAATAGTGCTTGCTAGATTATTATTTGATCCTTGAGGGATACTTCCATTTATTTTCGTCCATGCAAAGTTTTGATTACGGATGTTCCACCAGTCTTTGTAAAACGGCACTTGTGTCTCAGCAAGTTTTTGGCAAATTAGAGTCTGCCTCAGATTAGATGTCAGCAAGTTTTTGGCATTTGTAGTGAGGACCCGGTGACTGTGTGTCCTTCCTCGCTACAAATGCCACAGTAGCTTGTATAACTTGTAGTTTTTTTTTAAATTTATATTTGTAAAAAAAAAAAAAAAAAAAAAAACACTGCATAAAGCAATGGTAATACTCGAATTTTAATCATGAAAGGTTGTGGTGAACTAACTTCTGATGAAAGGTCATGGAGGTACTTGCTCTTCACTGCTTTTGTACTTCTAAGGATGTTAGCTCCTAGCTTTTCATCAGCAGGTTGATCATTTTCATCATCTATTACAAGGACTTGCAAATAGCAGGCAACACTCCTGGCAGTTAGCTCCATCAGCAAAAACTTTGTGCAGGCATCTACATTTTTGGAAACATCACACACAACATTTCTTCTATTTATCATGTTTCTGTCCGCATACAAGGTGCATTNTAGATTATTATTTGATCCTTGAGGGATACTTCCATTTATTTTCGTCCATGCAAAGTTTTGATTACGGATGTTCCACCAGTCTTTGTAAAACGGCACTTGTGTCTCAGCAAGTTTTTGGCAAATTAGAGTCTGCCTCAGATTAGATGTCAGCAAGTTTTTGGCATTTGTAGTGAGGACCCGGTGACTGTGTGTCCTTCCTCGCTACAAATGCCACAGTAGCTTGTATAACTTGTAGTTTTTTTTTAAATTTATATTTGTAAAAAAAAAAAAAAAAAAATGTCAGGTGAATTTTGCGATAACGCAAAATTACTCATGCAAAACTCTTCAATTGCGTTTATTCGTGAATATTTGCCTGAAATCTAATGTGAGACAGACTTCTATCTGAAATCTAATGTGAGTGTAAAAAAAACCGATTCCCGTCGAAATGATGGGCAAAGTACTGTTTAAAATCACGAACGCCGTGGAAAGTAATTACAATGTAATCACTGTGACTAATGAACTGATTTCTAACTCCATTGATTCCAGGATCCAAGAGTATGGGGTGGAAAATACGAGTGCATCCATCAATAACTTTGAAAGATATGACGAAGAGACGCCATCTTGCAGCGCATACGAGACCATTGGTTGTGATGAACTGCACTCAGGATTGCGGAGAAACGATTTTCGATGTGATCCACTCTATTCCTATGAAGAATCTACTACTGACGATGTCGACCAACTTTGTCAAAATAGGTAAGTTACTTATGCGATTAACTTCTCCTTCTCCTTCGTCATCTAATTCCTGTAAGAAACGGTGAAGCCTCTCCAAAAAATCCTTTTTCAATCTATCTCTATCCTTCATTGTCAATCAGAGGTAGGAAGTCCCGTGTCTTCAGGGTCACGTTGGGCTGTCCAATGCGCCGTTTCGAGGCAGGAGACGAGAACATCAGAGTAGAGGCAGGTCAGTCATATCTAGACACGTGTCCGGTCAGTGCAAGACGACCGTTTACCATAGAGGGATTTGTTGGTAGTGTGTGATTTCTAGGAGATGTCGCAGGTCATTCGTAGCATTAGCATCTTGGTGTATTTTCCTTCGACTGGTTTGCAACTGGCTCAGAATAACCATTGTGGAGTTTACAAAATCACGACGGTAACTGCAACTGGAACGCCGCACAGTGGGTCAGATCACAGGTTCAGCGGCCAAAACGATAAAACTTGCAGAAATGTAATGACAATGACCCAAACAGCAGGAGTCGATCGCATCAGGAAGAACATTTTCTTGAACAAAATCCTTTTGGAAAAATAAAAGTTTTCCTTCAAATTCATCCTTAGGATAACAAAAAACGAAAACCGTGAAAATTACTTAATTGGTTGATAGAGCTGCGGCAACAAGGAGAAAACTGCGAATTCCACATTTTTTAAGTTTCCTACTCACTAGTCACAACCGTTGCTACGAATAAATATCGCCCAACTAGTTTTCTTTTAAAAGAATCATACTCGTTGCCCAAAGGTTTACACAATGTTTCTTTTCAATGAATACCTCGATCTAGAAATGACCAACCTCGTCCCCAGGGCCTTGAGACGACGTTGAGAAATGGCAAGATCAAATGAAATTGTAAAATCGGGTAAACCGCCAAAAACGGGCAAGCCAAATGATTTTAATTTGATAGAATAGACCATATGGAATGTTTTTGTGCAGAAAATTGCTTGGACCCCGATGAACTCTGAGAGTTCTACATTTGCAAAGAGTTGACAATTTATCAAACTTTACCATTTCTTTGCGCCAAAGTATGAAATGGTATAAAAATATGAACAATATTCCTTTGAAGTCTGACCACAACAAAATGTCGGAGAAATTTAACCAAAATGAGAAACGAAATCGAAAATTATTTAACTGTCCAAGTTTCGTAGAAAAAGTGTTTGAATTGTTGGACAACTATGGTTAAAAATGCAGAAAAAATTACAATTTTTTACAGCGTCAGCAATATATCAGAAGTTATAAATAATATATAATAGACTGCTTTCGAGGAAATTAGTTTTGGGGGGTTTTGGCCAATCTTGACTCACTGTGCGTCGTGTTACTTTCGTTTCAGAACAGAGGTACAAAGGATGAACGCATTTACTTGGCTATAGATAGGGCAGCATTTCGAAGTTACTCTGAATGACTTCTACATAATTTTTAGCGAGACTGGGCATTTTTCAATATTCTTAGGTGAATGATAAAGGTAGGCATCAGCAAATAACTATGCATCTTTCATTTTAACAGGGCTGCGGAAGTCGAGTCAGATGAACAAGAAGAGGCAATGGCATTGAACGACTGCCTCGAATGGCCAACTGTCCAACAAGAAGCTATGTCATTTAATGAACTCTCAGATGTTGTCTTGGACAGCTGCAGACTGAATAAAGAGACTTCAATCCTACTCAAAATGCTTGGTAAGTTTTTCATTTGGCAGATGCTTTATGTAGTTGATTGTTATCAACGTGTAAGCAATCAAAGTTCTTGCAAATAGTTAAGATCAACTTCCTTCTGATTTTTTTTTTGTAGGTGGTCAGGTGGTTAGCACTTCGCCTCCTGTTCAGGAGGTTGTTGGTTCTGTACTTGGCTGCCGCCTTGGGAAGTGCTGCTATTAATTCTTGTACACGTTTTTCCTCAGAGAACAGCTCAAGTTCCTTGGGATGAAATGCCAGCAAGGTTGGTCTAATCAGCTTTAGAAATGAGTCGTGAAAATTGATCGCGAAAATATATCTGTCTTCATCTTACGAGTGATTTCGTTGATCCATTTATTCCAGTAAAATCGGATGTGGCTATGGCATATGGGCTATGGCAAGTGTTATTGTCATAATTTACATCTAGGGTGGTTTTCCCAATGCAAAACAATTTATGATTCACTGAAATTGTACCAGGTGCGCCAGAAAATAGTATCCACTTTCGACAGGCCACGATAAATTTTACTCTAGGCCGATTGAAATCTCTCATTAAACTTGAAAGGAAAAAGTGAAAACAATTACATTTTATCGGCACAAAGACCTCCTTGTCATTATAAAAAGCAAATGCTTTTTAATTGAAAAAAGTAATACTAACATATTGTGCAAGGATGGAGCAACCGCTCGTGCAACTGATTATAACTAATTAAATTCTTAACTCCCAAGTTTAGGCCGTTTCCAGACTAAAACAATTCAAGAAAATTTGAAAAATTTATACCGAATACCATTTGGAATTTCGACTTCAGATTAAATTAGCAACCTTTAAATTAGATCTGATGTACGTTTTGCCATAGGTCGTCAAAACTGGATACTTTCTTTCTGGCACACTCAGCGCACCTGGTAGCTTGATTAATTTTGATAAATGCTGATACTGTTGACTCGTCCAGTAGAAAAAGCGATCGTCGCAATGTCGTTTAATGTTTTTTTACTTACTGTCAGTCTTATTTTTAATGCAGATGAAAGCTCTCTTCCTCCAACTGTTGTGCTATGCGTTGGAAACGATGACTTCTCAAAGAATGTTTTGGACTCAGTGCAGAACCAGCATGATATGATGCACAATGTACACCGCTCAGCTTTACAACCGATGACCATTGGCTCGAATATTTCAAAATCAAGACCAATTTTTCCGAGAGTACCCAGCTGCAATTACCGACAAAACACAGAGTATAACTGCACTTACAATCAGGGAATGGATGGTAATGCATTTGATGGAGTCAGAATAAACAGAAGACCTCAACCTAGAAGAGGACACAACTTTGATCCAAAGACAAGAACTGTTGCAACAAGATCTGATTATCTTGCGGTAAGACTGCTGGCAATACATTATACAGCAATAGAGTAGGTACCTGCAAATAAGAAACCCAAATATGAGGAACTTAATTTTGGAAAATACAATCGCAAGAACAATTGTTTAATTGAAACAATGTTTCTTATCTGCGGGTACCTTCTGTACCAATTTTATGCTTTTAAATAATTTTGATTGCTTTAGTGTTTTGATGTTTGACTTCCATTCAATAACCATTGACGATATTACTACAGTAGGTACCTGCGATTAGGCACCCTGTTTTCAATTAAGTCTATTGTTTAAAACAATAACCCATTGTTTTTCTATTGTCTTTTCAAAAAATTCAGTATCTGGGTTTCCTAAATATGTATTTCTTATTTGTGGGTACCTACTGTATAGCGGGATGGATTTAGGATCTCTAATAGCATATATGCAATGTCAAAATGACTCTCTAAATTTGTTGATGACTTGGGATGCTACAAGCCAAAGAGAGATGCAGTATCTAGAAAATAAACTTTTCAAAAATAAACTCTCACAAAGAAAATTTTAAGAGAAAGCAATAAAATCCAATTTTTAACGTTTTTAAGAACTGTATCTTACCCCTCACTAAACTAATATTTGTAAACAAATCTGAGAATCCTGGTTACTTGTTGCCGTTGCGAAATTAACTTTGCACTGTCATTCTATCATCATTATTCACTGAAAGTTTGTCTGTGGGTTTTTCGGGACGTTCAATAAACTAAATATTTAACTTCAATCATCGAAACTCAAAATTGACTTTGATTTTTCGGTGAGAAGGATAGCGCAAAAATTGTCTGCACGCCTTGAAGCTAAAAATGCATCATATAAAAAGCTATTTGGAATGGTTTGTTGGTTTTAGTTGTTCTGTAGACAGACAGCAGAAGTTGTAAGAACCCATATGGTTCGTTCCAGACCTTGTGATGCTATAATTGTTTCGAAATATGAAGTGTGATGCTGTAGCTAGAAGGCCTTGCCTTTTTAACCCCTTCATAAGGAACTAAGAATTTCATCCACTGCTGAACGTTTCTTGAAATTCCCATTTTTGAATACTGGAAGTTTCTTAAGAGTTTCTTAGAAGTATCATAACATTCTTGTTGTTTACATCGGTGGAGGACTCCTGTGGCTTTGTGAATATTCAAGGCGAATGTTATGAAACAATGCCACTGCATTGGATGGACTATAAGAAGATCAGAAACAAAGTCACATCCCTATTAAGGGCAGAAGAAACATCCTACTGGCAGAAAGAACTTATGGCTGCATACAGTGATAAGACAAGTTTTTGGAATGTACTAAAGACCATGACAGGAAAGAGAAAAACTAACACTACCATAGGACCTATCAAGAATGATGATTCATCTCTTATACCGTGTGAGTCAGAAACAACANTCTTTGTATCATAGTGGTCATATTTTCACATGTTGTACCGGGTGAGTCAGAAAAAACAATCCCCGTTTGAAAGGCCACTGCTCCCTGGATATCAAAACGATAACATTGACAAATACATTATGTAATGGTTGACATGTTCAAATACGATTTAAAATTTACCTGACTGAAATCGGCCTCTTCGTTTTGAAATTGTGAGCGATTTTCTGAAGAAAGCCTCTTCAAGAAACCTTCAAAACAGGCCTAAAATCACGAGCAAATTTTCCAAATATTTCTGCCGTACAGCAATGACTTGCACATGCTTTAGCACGTGTTATCCTCTTGGGAGGATAAAATCTCCGAGAATATTTTTGTTATGTTTCCAGGGATGGCACTTTCATCCTCCCAGAGGGATAAAACGTGCTAAAGCATGTACAAGTCATTGCTATTTAGGCAGAAATATGACGAAAATTTGGTCGTGATTTCATGCCGTTTTTGAAGGTTTCTTGGAGGGGCTTTCTTGAGAAAATCCCTCCTAATTTCAGAAGGGAGTGGCCGATTTCAGTTTGGTAAAATTTAGAACTTATTTGAACATGTCCACTATTAAACAATAAATTTACCAATATTATTGCCTCGATATCCAGGGAGCAGTGGCCTTTCAAACGGGGAGTGTTTTTTCTGACTCACCCGGTACACACTGATCAAGAAAATGCAGATGCTTTCGATAGCTACTTTTCAAATGTTGGTAAAAATCTAGCAAAGAACCTTCGGCCAATTACAGCACCAGACATAAACTACATCAGCAGAGTGACTCCAACAATAACACAAATGTCAAGTGTACAAGCTAGACTGGAAAAAGAAATAGCAAGGATAAAGACTGGAAAAGCTACATGAGCTGATAAAATCACTGCAAAGGAGATAAAAGCATCAGGGAGAGCATTCACAGATGGCTTTCTGAGTGTGTGCAACAGCAGTCTGAAACAAAATAAATTTCCCACGAGTTATAAGATTGCTAAACTAAAGATGACTTTCAAAAGCGGACCCCCAAGTGATCGTGGAAACTATAGACCATTAAGCATGTTATCTATACCAAGCAAGCTACTAGAAGGATTTGTTTGTTCAGAAATTGATGACCAAATAGAGAAGTACCAAATCCAAACCAATGGGCATACAAGAAGGGCCTCTCAACTGAGTCATTGTTAATTTACCTCACTGAGACCTGGAAATCAGCCATGGACAATGGAAAATATGTGGGCATCTTACTGATAGATTTTAGAAAGGCCTTTGACACTGTGGACCACCAGATACTACCCCATAAGTTGCAAAGTGTAGGAATTTATGGAAATGTATCGAAATGGATTGAAGATTACCTTACTGAGAGGAAACAATGTTGCGAAATAAATGGTGTAACATCAAAGCTATTGCCAGTATCATGTGGAGTCCCTCAAGGATCCCTCACAGGACCAAGACTATTCTCAATATACATAGGAGACCTTCCAAATTGCCTGTCAGTTGGCCAGATTCATATGTATGCAGATGACACCACTGCTTTTTACATTGGGGACTCAATGGAAGAAGTAACTACCTCAATGTCTAAAATGTTAGGAGAGATACACACTTCATCAACATAAACTTACGCAACATAAACTTACACTGCATTCTGGAAAGACCAAAGCTCTGATACTAAACAGGCATAAATTTACAGGACCACTGAATGAGTTAAGAGTTGGGCAGGATAGTATAGAGTATGTTGATGAAGCTGAGTGCTAGGGAATAAAATTTGACCAAAAATTATGCTGGGCTCCCCAGATAAGCAGGGTTATGAAATCATACAATGCCAAGATAAAGAAGCTGAAAAGCATGAGATACTTGAACAGACAAATTCTAGAAGATCTATATTTCAAAACAATCATTCCTGCAACAACCTATTGTATCTCAATATGGGGTACATGTGGAGAGCAACTATTCAACCAGCTAGAAAAGACACACATAAGAGCAGCCAGGATTATTCATGGCATTAAAGGAAAATATAACAATGAGAAAATTTTACAGATAGCAAATTGGGACCCCCTCTCATACATCTATAAAAGGAGACTGTTGACCATAATGCAGCAAGTGAACTTGGAGAAAGTTATCCCAACAATTGGACAGTTGTTCACCAAAAAGCAAGAACAAAGATATGAACTTAGAAGAAAAACTGTCTTCGAGATCCCTTCAGTTAGAACGGAAGTTGGTAGAAACACTGTAGCTTTTAGGGGACCAATGACATGGAATAGTTTAACAGAAGATTTGAAACTGAAAACCATTGAAAATTTTAAAGTACAATTAAAGAAACACAGGATTAGTATTAACAATTTTAATTTTGCCAAAGGAACAGAACACCTAAGTTTAAAGATAGTAATTTTGTTTATCAGTGATTTTAAGCTTTAATTTATTTATTTATCGATTCATTTGGAACACTGTAATTAATAGGAACATTAGGAAAAACAAAATTAATAAAACATTTCAAGTAGAGTAAATAGCAGCAGGTACACATCAGCTGCAAGCTGCCAGTACCTTACCTGCTCATCAACAAAATTATGTATGTATGTATGTATGTATGTATGTATGTATGTATGTATGTATGTATGTATGTATGTATGTATGTATGTATGTATGTATGTATGTATGTATGTATGTATGTATGTATGTATGTATGTATGTACTGCCTAGACATGGCTGCGGTAATACCGAATAATACAGTACAATAGGTAAGTGGAAATATGCTATGGATTTCCAAGTCTAGCGGACAAGTTTCTTTAATAATTTTGTTCAGTACTCAAGTTTCTTAATTTTTTGTGATAAGGAATTTCGTTTAAACATACGAATATCAATTTCTCATAGGTCGAACGCGAAATAAACAAAGAAAGGCAAATAAAAAGAAGAGAAAAGAATCGTGAATGCAGCAGAATGTTTCGTTGTAAGCAAAGAATCAAAGAAGATCGTTACAGGAAAGGCAAATTAGAAAAGGAAGTTCGCCTGCACAGGTATTTTATTTCAAATTTCATTCAAATCCTTTCTGTTTCGTCTCGTGCTATTAATCATTTACCAAATATTTAACACGCAATTACAATCAAAGAAAGATGTCATACCTTTAAACTTGCCTGGTCAATCCTTGTTGCCTACAATTTATTAAATCATTGTACCGGGTGAGGCAACAAATGTATCCACTCTTTGAAAAATCATGCTGAAAGAAACCATCCTTCCTATTTGAACAATTCTAACTTAATTTCTGACGGAGGCTTTGACTTAATTTCAGAATGTTTTATTTTTATTTTGCTGTTAAATAAAGAATTTAACTAAAATTTTTTCCATGGGTATGACTGAAAGATACTCTAGAGAGGTTCAATCTAATCCACCTTTCAAGTATCCAAAAAGTTAAAAAACTAGCCAAAAAAAGCTGAAAATCGTAAATTGGTAAAAAGCAGTAAATTCTATTAACTAGGGAATGGTTTGAATACAAACAACTCTCCAATAAATGCTTGTCATCAAAGAGAATACCTTGCGTCTACAGTCAAATTGAACAATGCGTTTTGGATTGTTCTTGGCAATCCTAGGAAAATATGACTTTTGGCTAATAGACCATTTTGACATTTAGAAAACACAACTCAAAGAGACACAACTGTTTCCAAGATTTCGTTGTGAAATTTTATTTTATTTCATCTTGCTTCGTTTATTCTGATAAACAGAAAGAATGACAAATACTTTCCTGCCAAACGCCAAAGCTGTTTGATTCGAGGTCTGGGTTGGGGAGAGAGTCTCTCTTTAGTTATGAGGCTTATGGGTCATAGGACATCTGTTTGTGTACATTTTGGGCAATTATTGCTTTATTTTTTACTGTGAATTTAACACCAACAGATTTGTGCAGCTCAATTTATCATTCGTTAAAGCCCCGTGGCAGCCATTTACCAGATTTGTGTCCGCCATTAACCAGAAAAATATTGCTCTCCCCAGACCCTTTTCTAAATGTCAAAATGGTCTATTACTCATTTGAGAGAGGCGTGACAAGTCCAAAATTGTGAAAAATAAAAACTCAAGTTAAGGCTTCAGTAAGACGACTGATTTAAGATTTTACGAATTAGGTGAATGGTATTTGGTGTACAGATTTTCAAACGGTGGATACATTATTTTGACGCACCCTGAATACATAGATATGAAGATTACATTGAAGATTGGAGCCACAGCTAGACATTTGTTGTGCTTTTAAATAAGCCTTACATAAACGACCTTTGTTAGACAAAAGGAGTTATATTTTCACGTCAAAATTTTAAAAGTTTCTTGTCAATCTTCAAGGTCTGCATCACCACCCAAAGTTATTTATAAATTATTGCAACAAGCGCGTTATTAAAGAATTTCACTCTTGTAGCCAATTCTAATACCTATGCCATTAAAACTAGCTCAATTGGAAACTGCGATAGATTTTACAAAAGGTACCAGGAAGAAATGCTTTGATAAGATGATAACCACTAAACAAGCAGGGGTGTTATGGTTGAATCTAACTATAACATTCGGTTGAGGGGAACCCTCTTTATAATTGTAAAATTAAGGCATTCTTTTATTCTAGCCTCATTCGCGAAAGAGAGAGATTAAAGAGGGCACTTTTGGAGCTTTCGAAGAATTGCGCATCATGTCCAAAAGCAATGGAGTTCTTGTCTGTCTATGCAGAGGAGAATGACAAAGAAAATGTTGCTGCTGTTTGTCAAGTTGCAAGATGGCATACTTCGAACTGAGGTAACATAACATTTTGAAAAAACATTGCGAAGAATATGAACAAGTGAACATTTATATTCTATTCATCAATGATTCAAAATGCTAATATAAACAATTTGTTTGTTAGGAAATGATATGTTTACTTTTTTAAAGTCATGCATTCATTGTATACCCTGCTGGAGCAATGAGCCTTGAGGGGATCGAGGGGGTTAATTTCCTATTGACTGCAAGTTTTCCTGCTGTACCTTTGATACTTAACTCTTTTGACCTTCAAACGGAAGCCAAAACTTCCTTTAAGTTAGTTAGTGTCACAATGCCCGCCTCATTACGCTAGCACTACAAAGTCAATATGTTACAATGACATATGGCTGCTTTCTTCTGATCACGCATATTTTCCATGTTCGTTTTTCCAAAACCTAGGCCACAGTAACCATTCACTAACATGTATTTGCTATCCTCTTGCGATCCATTCAAATGCTCACAGACAATCTGGAGAAGTGTGCCAGTCCTCCAGGGGGAGGGGGAACTTAATATATTTTGGGTACTGGGAATGTGCCGCCTAAAGGAGAATACCTTTTCAAAATTTAGGTATAAATATGGGTCTTGCTTTTTCGAAAATAGGCACGAATAAGGGTTTTATTTTCCCAAAAATTGGCATAAACAGACGATTTGGGTCTTAGTTTTTGAGATTTTGAGTATTCATTTTCCCAAAATTGTGCATAAACATGTGTCAGTATCTTACTTCTTATGCGGCACATCCTTGTCCGCCACTACATCAAGTACCCCCTCCCCCTTTCCCCGTGGGCTGTTCCACCTATTCTGATGTACCCTTCCTCGTGCCCATTGTATAGTAGAAACAATCGGGTGACTCTACGGAGCATGCCAATTATGAGGAAGATAGTGCTTTTGTTATCTTGCACCATAAAAGAATGCAGAATGCTCAAAATGTCATATTTTAATCCGAAATTAAACAGTTCTTGCCTATCCTCAAATCAATAAACTATTATTTGAATGATTCTTCCCGATATTGGCCATCTAAGGTTAACATTGTCATAGATTTTACGTTGATTTACATTCAGTTGGAATTTAATCGCTGCTGAACCTGTCTCACTTTACTACCGTGTGACCCAATACAAAGTGAAGCATTTTCAAAAATTATCAAAACTTGATTTCTTTGCCGATCATAAAATTGTCTTTTTGTGAACTCGTATTAAGGATCAAGTTGACGACAGAGATCATTGTTATTTTATTCCTAAGGGAAAGAGACGACACAAATATAGCTTGAAAAACCATATTTTGAGCAATAGTATTTCACAAAACATCGTATTTTTAGCTAAAAACCTATACTTGCAATTCAATAAATAAGTACAGGTCCTACGTGATATAAAAGTTTCATCAAGAATATTAGCAACCAATTCAACTGGCATTTCAGGTTGAAAATTCATATTGATAATCATCTCCTGCAATTTCGGAGCATACTTCAAAACCTTGTACCTCATAAAAGCTCAAATTCCGACAAAATCAAAGTGATCTCAAGCCATTTCAATATCACTCAAGTAATTTGGTCCTTGAAAAAGAATACAAGAAAAGAAATTGCAAGATTAGTACTATGTTCAAAGTTTGGCGAATTGTCAAAAATGTTCACTGTTTTTGGGTCACCTGGTAAATATAAGAAAAGTTTCACGTCGCTATCAACTTTGAATAGCAGCCGTTACTTCATGGACCAGTCAACCAGTACAGGTTACATATGCAGGTCATCAAATTGTTCATTGTTCAACTAATTATTTGCATGTCATGAAGTAATCACATGTGCTTGCTTATAATGTCAGCTGTACAAATAGTTAAGCATAACAATACTACGACCGGTTGTTGATCCAAACAAATGTATCACTGCTTCTCTTTGACAAATTAGGAACTTTGCTGAAACTATTGACCTCAAAATGTTTTTTTAGTAAAAATAAGGGAAAATTAAGGAAACTGAACGAGTCGACCTTGATAAGACTGTATCTTGTCTGCAGACTATGGCTGCTGTGATTTCATGCAAGTTGCATCATGTTGAGTAACAACCCGTGACAGCCAAGGACAACAAAGTATTTCTTGAGTACCTATTCTAGACGAGATGCATACGATATTTCTGATTCCCTGTAATCATGTTATCAACTTCAATTTTCAATGAACACAGCATAAAGCCTCGAGTGAGCTCATTCCCTCGAGTCAGCGGCCCCATCAGAACTGAATCATGTCGACGTTTAAACATAAGTGCTTGAAGGTAGAAAAATGGAAAATCGTCATATTCGATTACTTTCAACACTGATCTTTTGTTGCAACATAGATTGTATGAGAAAATTTCGAATGAGCGCCACTCTTAAAACATGGAAAATTTAATGGATGTACGGTATTTTTTGTTAGGAAATTCCAGTCTGTAAATTGTTTGAAGGTTATACGCTTCTTTTTACGGCGTCCACAATAGATTGCCAACACCTTCTCGTGTTTTTACCTGCAATTATTCATTCAATGAGAAATTCCATTAAATACGATTTAGACCCGCACTGTTGATCAAGAACAAGGTCTGGAGTTAACACGCACCTGTAGCCTCGTGTTGAAAAGAATAAGGCTAAAGGAGGCCCGGCGTGCGTTCTTTTCAATTATTCACGAAGGTCGAGATAAAGATCATTGATCAACCATATGGTCAACATCTTCTCTTCAGTCTCTCGCAAAAATTGATACCATCTTACTTGAGAAGACATTCAAGAGTTTAAACAACAAATTTGAAAGCGTGAAAATTTATACCAATAGCATAGTCTCCAATTCGCTGTTACACCTCTAGAAGAAAAACCACTGAAAGACTTCGAGCGTGAAGATTTAGACCAGAAAGAAGCATCTTTTCAAATTCGTTGTATCGGTGTCAAGAAGAGATAGAGTTTACAGTGTAGAGTTTTTAATTACAAGCAACTGTTTTGAAAGACTCAAAATATCGACAGTAAAGAATGGTTGAAAATTCGCTATATCAACGGTAGAAAGGACAGCCTTACAGTCCCAAATATAGACTATATCAGAATGCCGGGAGTGACACTTGAAAGAAACGATTCAGTGGTGGTAAACAGATGCACGTGCGTATGTTTATCTGTCAAAAAAGATCGCATGTGTATACTGACAGTGTTGGGAGCTTTTGAAATTATCATCGCGCTTGCCTCTTTTGGAATGGGCAACTGGGCAGTCATTTCATATGCAGAACATCTACGGAAGACAGCCGCTTTCAACTTCTGGTCAGGAGGAGCTGTAAGTAGCCTACACTTATTTAAAAATATTGTTTATTTCCTTCTTGTTTTATAGGAGCTGTATGCCTAAATTTTAAAGATAGATTTTGAAAAACAGCACTTTTGGGTAGCAGAAATCTATTTTACAATGGTAGAGCAGATTTATCGGTTGATAGAAAAGAAGTTCTGAGTTTGAACTCTGTTGATAACGTTGAACCTCAATCACCCAACACTTTCAAGTGAGATAGAAATTTGTTTGAGTTAACGAGTTGTTGGGGATAAGTACGAGGAAATATTGCATGATTGGAGCTACTGAGTAGTTGGAGATAACGGTGTTCTAGTTATCAAGTTCCGCGTTTATACTTGTTTCATGATCTAAAATTAACAGATGCCTGGAGAGCGTTTTGGCAAAAATTGAATCAGGTCTACATTTAGAGCTTTAAATAATCAGGAAACTTGTAAGAAATGTTTTGTTTGAAAACTTTCGTCAGCTTTCCTGAAGTTGGCACTAATCCCGGGCCTGAGTTTCTCATAAAGATGGATGTAGCTTCATAGAAGTCTCTTATCTCCATGTGATTGCCCCACTGGAAAGAAGCACGTGCCCGAACTCTGAATAATAACCACACTCCCGGAGATAATAATAAGCACATTAAAGAAAACAAAGAGGAACACCACGAGGACTGATTCAAAGCCGCTTTAACTGAAGACTTAAGCTGTTTTTAAACTCTTTGTTTTACCCATCTTTATGCGGTCTTTATTTCTTTTAAAGAAAGACAGCTCTTAAATTACATTTGTTCACACGTTTTGTCCTACCATTGCTATTTTGATGCATTCCCTTAAGAAAAGATTTACGAAGTTTCTTTCCTAGCCATTTCTTTCCAGTGTGGGTCTATTTTAGTGTCTGACGGTAGAGATGGGTGAAAAATTGATTTATATATATACATAATCTTATAAAGTAAAAATCATTATACTCGATACGTCTTTTGGCTCGTACATATTTTGTCATTTAAGCCCTACTTATTCGTTGGAAGAATAAACATGTTTTTAATATATTAAGAATTCTTATTTGAAACAATTTGCAGTCTTTCATATGACTCACAAATTCTTGCCAGAATGTGAAGAATTCCTGAAAATTCTTAAGAATTCTTGAGAATTCTTGTCATGTTAATGCGCGCAAGGCCAATACTGTAAATAGATAGAATTGATTGTTATTGATGGCTTTTTTTATTACTTTGCCTCTTATGAAAAAACGTCGTGTTAAGGAAAGATGTTGTATTATTTTTCGAACTCTCAAGCACCCATTTGATGTATTAGCAAAATTAAGGAAGCCAAGCCAATTTGGATAATATTGAAATTGATTTTGTTGCATCTTTGATGACCATATCAAAATGTACCCGTATGCAAATCCAACGTGACTGATGGCGAAATTTTTGGCATGGCGTAGAGTTAGCCTTATAACCTCGTTCCCAAGGGCATCTAATGTTGTCGTTGAAGCCTTGTTACGGTAAACCTTCATTGACACTGGGTACGAGGTTGGCTTTCGTCACATACGCAACATGCAAGGAGCGTGGGAATAGAATGTGGCTCTGACGAAAAAACGTGCCTTTCGCTGAAAATTTCACCGCATTATTCGGTATTATCATAGTTCTGAGATTTTCTTCCATACCGCTTGAAGATTTGAGTGAGGTGAGGGGCAAATCTTCTTCCGAAAATCTCGTCCATCTTTGGCATAAATCCTTTCGTTTTCGCAAAACTTTCCTAGAAGTCTCTTTAAAAATCTCGTCTGCTCTTTAGAGGAGTTAATTGCCTCGCAGATTTGAGGATTGATGCAATTTCCTCAGCAATTTCATTCCGTTTGAAATTCACCCTGAAAACCGTTCCTGGTTGGTGGTTATAGCTCAAGCTTTTACATCTGTGTAACATCCCGTCCTTTGCAAGGGACATTCAACTAGGAGTCACATGCCTGGTTGTGGCCTGCACTGTTCGTAGTAGGCCTAAATTAGCTGTAATATAGCTACATAACTTTCCAGCTTACTTAAATAAAGTGATGATGATGATGATGATGATGATGATGATGATGATGATGATGATGATGATGATGATGATGATGATGATGATGATGATGATGATGATGATGATGCAGCTTGAAAATACGCGTACATTTATAACTTATATATAAAGCAGAGACATGGGATTTTATGATAGATTTCATTTTAGTAAATTCAAGATTAGATCTTGATATAATTCAACTTCAATCAGTAGATACTTCTCGCTCGCCACAAAACAGTTATATGGGTTATAATCGAATTTCTTTTCGAGTGGGTAGCTTGTAGGTATAGCTTTATTCAAGGGCTAGCATTTATATAAAGCAGACACCCTGGGCTTTGAAACAGAACTCATTTTGCCAAAATCATGATGAGATCTTGATGTAATTCCAATTCAATCTGCAAAGACTTCTCGCCACAAAACAGTAATATGGGTATAATCGAATTTCATAAAGACCTTCTTCATATTGCATTAAGAAGGATTTCAACTTTATCAGCCCTGTGAACGTCTGTAGCATAATTAATTATGCAAGAGTTGTTTTATTTATGACTTTCGCATGACTGCCACTAAAAAGTCATACAGTACGTCATTGCATTTAAGAGACTCAGATTTCAGAAAATATATTTAAAATGGCTGGCTGATTTCTTAAATGTTCAATAAGTCCTTGAAGCTTTAGTTTCCAGTTGGTGGAATTCTCCAAACGGACGGAATTTTACACATGTCAATCAGCAGTAAAACTTTTTTCAACTTTAAAGCGAAATTTTCCCTCATAGACAATAGCGTTGCCCTTTTTTGTCATAGATATTATTGTTCAGAAAATATATTATTGTTAGTGACCAGAATATGCGTTAATCTTTCCCAAAGATGGGGCTTATTTGCTGTCCAAACATTATGCCACATCTTCTGCATATTAACGGCTGTCATTGCTAAGTCCTTAGCTCGCAGTTGCGAGGCATTTTTTAATTTGGAGTTTACTGTTCTAAATTCGGAAAGAGTTGAATGATTAAAATCTTTTACTGTTAGGTTATTACAACTGGAATACTATGCTTGAGGGCCTGCAAACATATCAACAAGCGATGGGTAAGTAAGATACGATTATTCACATCAGTGTCATTGAAATTTGAATTTCATTCAGATCCTTCTCGTTCCTTCATGCTGGTCGCAAGTTTGATATTCGATTTCATATGTCAATACTGATGGCTTAGAAAAAAGGCCTTTCTCTTTATCGAAGCGTCTCACTTGCATGGCGTTGTCCTGACAGTAAAGTCGGGTCTCAACTAAAATATATAGACTACATTTTAACTGTTACCCTAGTTAACTACTGAGTCTCCATGATATTTCTACTGCATAACGTTATAATAATTCTTAGTCTTCTAGTCAAATTTTAAAGAATTTACTGTTTCGGCGATACAAACCGGCGCTCTCTGATACAAACGACGTACAACAAACACAACAACCTTGTTTTCTATTAGATACTGCATTTGAACAAAAACAGACATTCGAGATTTTTTGTCAATAAGAATATCTTTAAGGATTCTCTTGACGACAAAAGTATTTTTCTGCCAAAGATGTTTAGGGAGTGATGTGCCTCTCGGTTTTGCATGGTCAATCCTTGCTACCAGAGCATGGCATATCGAAACAAATGATTGCGCCAAGATTTGTAGCAATTATCAGCATAGTACGGTAAAACACTCAAGAGGCTGTTTGCGAATGGTTGATCAGTTGTCCTCGGAATTGTTTTTCTTGACTAAGGTCAAAATATCAACTGGGTAGTTACAGTAAAACTTGCATAAGTCGGATATTCGCATAAGTCGGACAAGTATGGAGATATCTCAAAGTCCCATAAGCATCTTTCTTTTGAAATTACTTCTCATAAGTTGGATTTCGTGTAAGTCGGATAGTTTTTCCTGGTCCGAAGCGATCCGACTTATGAGAGTTGACTATAGTCCAGTTGGACAGTTAGGTCTCACCTGACTAGACTCTATTTCTTGGCTATCTGCAACATGTCTATGACCTAACTGTTAAAGGGAATCTAAGCATATAGAAGTGGCTCAAGCAACTTGCGGTCAAATTATAGCCAATTAGATATCAGTATTTCCTGTTGACATAGGTCAGTTACCCAAATATCGTTTGGCGCGTATCAAGGTCTATTGTATATGCTTAGGCTCCCTTTAAGTTTCAATTTAAGAATCAATCCATGTCGGAGGGACAAATAATCAACCATTTCGCAAACAGCACCTCAAGTCGGACTTGAATAACTCGAATTTTACATAAGCTAGACTTAGGCCTCTCCAGATAAATCCTTTAAAATTTCTTCGCTTAAAGTCAGATTTTGAAGTCAAGTCTTTCTTAAAGTCCCGTGAATAATAACATTGTACATTTAAGTCCGTTAAACTGCATAAATTGGTATTATAGCTTTACCTTCGAACTTGCAACTTTGAGACTTTGACTGTGGAACTGAATCATGCGTAAGTCAGACTTCGCGTAAGTCGGATCATTTTTCTCAGTCCAAAAGATTCCGACCTATGCGAGTTTGTCATGTTGTATTTGCAAAAGACCCTGCATTTGCCGCTTTTAATTGTTTTATTAGTCAATAGACTTCTCCTTTTTACAGATAACAACAACAGCAATTGTTTCTTTTCTCACGACGTTAATGTACATGTCAAGTGGATGCTGGATGATAAAACTATTGATTGATGAGACTGATGAAAACAGGACTGCAAAAGCATATATCTTTTATGGCTTTAACACGACTTCTTCTATTGTTGGTTTCTTGTTGGCTGGTCTGTCAGCAGCAGTAGCTTGGAGTGTTCGAGAGCAATTACCCACAAGGACAAACGTCAGTGGCAACCAGGTAATTATTTTCACGAGTTTCTTTTTTTAGTATATCGTCTGGCCGAAGGATCCCCAAGGAGTCCATTTTTTTTTTTTATACTCCATTAAAAGATTTACAAGACAAATTTACTAATTACGCTACATACAAACTACTCTGCAAACACTACAAGGACGATACCACCGGGAGCAATAGACTATGTCAACCTGGTGAAAAAAGTACTGGGTGAATCAGGGGAAATGCACCACCCGCCCGCAAAATCGCACCCAGAGAACCACCCAACCGATTCGCAAAGTTGGTAGACGATTCTGTCAATCTGTCAAAGAGGCTTTAGCAAAATTTAAGTCCAGGCCTAAGCCAAGAACTGAAGTTGAGTTAAGCCAAATCGCTTGTGTGGCCCTCACGCTACGACTCCCCGAACAAGCGACACACCCCCGACCCACCCATTTGCATACAACTACACGTACATACTATTATAAAAATATATTTACGAAACAGGACTTTGCAACAAGAGACTTTACGAGTCCATTACCGAAGCCGACAAGACCACCCCGACTGGCAACTCACCCGAACAGGGCCGATACCAGCCATGAATTCATAGGGGGGCAAAGAACCAAAAATTTCCGACGACAAAAGCAACAACAACAACAGCAACAACGCAAGTTGTAGGAACATATGTTCAAATCATGCGTAAAATGACTGATGTATTCCTTCAATAACCAACATTTGGAATTATTTTGCAATCCAACCTTGAATCCTTCAAATGTAGTGAATATGAAGCAAAAAGATGCTGCAGATTCAAAATTCATGTCGTCATTTATCCTCGAACGTTAATAAATTCGTATTCAATGCATCATTTCTCCGACAAAATCTCTCAAAGGTGGACCTGTAAATCACGAAAAATCCGACAGGTGGAGTGAAATTTCCGACAAACGGCCTCCGCCCCCCCAGCCCCCCACCTAAGCTTGACACCTAAAAATATCGCTCTCACCGCTTACGTCGATAGATTCAAGATTTCGTCGCAGGGTAGCCACAAGGATTTGCAAACTGAAAGCCTGTAATATCGTTTACTCGTCAAATTTTGCATTGACATTGATCCTGAGAAAATTTTATAGGACAGTCGCTACTTTTAAGCCTGAAAATATGTGATTGAAACTTGATTTCAAATTGGTTTCAAACAAGAATATTGTACATAATGCCAACATATGATACCTGTTCTGAATGATGCCGTTAAAGAAGCTGTAATAATTCATATATTATCCTTTTCAGGCGAGTAATCAAGTGGGTCCAACAACGGTGACTTCATTTAGTGTGGAAGATTTCCGAAGATCGATGTCAGAGATTCAGGGACCTCCACCACCTTATGAGCCATAAAATCCTTTGACTTCGTGGCAGGAAATTCAGTCATTACGCTGCAAATTATAGTATAAAATTCCTTCCCAAATGGTCTTCAACTTGCAAGTAGTTGGATCCACATCTTGAAGGCGTCATTCGATCTACATGCGTAAGAAGGCATCGAGGAATAGTTCCCCCCTATATTCTATCTGTGGTTCATTTTCCTGCTGCTAATTTTCCATATCAGAAGCTTTCATTCCTGCTGGCAGTTTGGGACATAATCTTGAAACTTTTATGGGACCACATAATTCGTTGTGTGGATAATTTGCTTAGAAGCCATTGATAATGGAACTGATCCCTTTAGGGTATAGGCAAGGTCTTGCACATTTCATTATGAATAACTTTAATCTAAAAAATCCTACAAGCGCTTAAAACCACCAAAATAGTTTGTGTTAAGGTAGTGAAATTGGCCACTTGGAGGCTTGTTCATCTGAGAGGACGGACATGTTTGAGGGGGTTCTTAATCAAGGAAATGTGGTATTTTAAATTAAATTTAGATTGTATCAGATATTTTGAATTTGATTTTTTAATTTGTTCTAATTCTGCCATATTTCTTTGTATTAAAGTTGTCAATTTTACAATTTTATCTGTTTATTTGTATTGTATTTGAAGAATTTATATAATGTTGCAAGTTGTGTAATGGGGAGAAGTTTTTATGTTCCAAATCCATACTGGGTGAGTAAAAAGATGCACCACCTACCTGTTTGAAGAATCGTAACAAAAAACGTCAAACCGATATCAGTGGCGTGCTGGGTCTCATTCCACAAGGGGGCATAGTGCGAGAATGGCGCCCCCTCTTTAGTTATTGCTCAAAATATTTCCAATGCGAAGTGTGTGGACAGCAAGTTAAATTCCATAGCTTCTACTGCATATTATGCACGAATTTAGTTTACATCAATGCCTGTTTTGAATACACTATTGTAGTAAAAGATTGTTTACTAAGATAAAAGTCACATTATAAGATGTTGACAACTTAGCCAATGAGGGGGTCTGGGGGTGAAGCCCCTAGGAAATTTTTTTGGACACTCCCCCTACTTTGGCTTAGAACACCTTCAAATCCCATGTTTGCCGGTGCTAAAATGGAATTTTTGACAATTTGTTAACAATTTTTTATAAATTAACATCACCAGGAAATGTTTTAAGTAAACATTTAAAAAAAAGTCCGAAGTTGTAAGCTGTTGTCCGTGGAAGCTGTTTCTGAAACTGTTTGAAAAAGGACAAGAAAAATCAACTTCGTCAAGTTCTGAGCGTTTATAGGGTGAAAATTGTACAATTTACGAAGCTGACAAGAGCAATGCTTATGTTTTCGAGCATGGGATTAACATTTCTCGTTTGTTCCTCCTTTCAAGTTAATGGTCCTCCTCGTTTCGCTTTTCTGAAGCTGGACAAAATTTGATCCCCTCTTTATTCTGTTTCGAGCACTTTCGAGAGCAGCTTCCAAATAAATTCACTCGTAATTTTAGAGAGATAAATTAGCTTCATAATCTAACCTTAATTAACATCATCAAACGCAGACGTCACGATCTCCTCAAATGATACAAAGAAAGAAAGTTTCATGCAAAATACATTATATAGCAATATGAAACAGCGTATGGAAAAACTTTTGGTCACTAAATTCATTAGCATGCTTCATCTGAGTTGTGAAACGTCTCGTTTATGAAATTGTTTCATGGCTTTCGTTCATATCGCGATACGCATTTTGTATTTGGGCAAACAAAAACACGAGAAGTTATAGCTCTTTCAAATTTAGAATTTCCAGGTATCTGGTATCTCCAGTCTCCTATCTGTGAATTTTTGAAATATTTCTTAAGTTTTAGAGGAATCCTCGGACGAAACTTCCACATTTCAAAAGCAATATTTAAAAGGGCGCCCATGCGGATACAGATTGGCGTTTTGGCACCCCTCATATTTCACTCACAGGGGGGCACTTGCAATTTTTAGAGAATTTGTATAAATTTAGGGTGCGCTATTCTGCTCCTTAGGGTGTGATGATGATTTAGCATGAATCGATTTGAAACCATTTTAAAAACATTTCCCCAATAGTCAACTTCGACATAGATACCTTTTTGCCAATATTGGTGCTTTGAGAGTTGAAATATTAATCATGAAGATTTAAATTTGCCTCCACCTCCAAACCAGAGCTTTGACATTTGTGCCAAAGCAGGTCTGTAAAGCACAGCGAATAAGTCAACAAGAGACTTATACATTTGGAAAAAGATGAGAAAATAAAAAACTGCACAATTGATAAGTAGTAACAAATATTATAAACATGACACTAATCATCAAGGAAGCTCATTTGGGTAGGCTTTTAGTACAAATGTACTTTAAATTATTAAAATTTCCCATGGGGATAATTTACGAATAAGGCAAGACTACCTGAAAAATTTATATATCTGTTTATGCATCAATTTTGTGTCTGTGAATTGCAAACTACTATATTCTGAATGATAAATGGATCTGGGTTACTTTACCGATTTTATCTACAGGTACAAATAATGCAATCAGTACCACTGCCATAAAAACATTACCAATCGTTGAAAAATAAATAATAAAATATCAAATAATGTGGCCTCTTCTATCATTTAATGATTTAACTTTCTTCTCTTTTTGACTCTCTTTTTATCTGCTCCTGTTAATCTCAAGAGTGCTCCACTTGTTTTTTCTACTTTGACTACCATATCTGCACCAATAAGGTCATGCAGATGATATTTCATCCCTAATCTTGACTGGGCAGTAGTCATCTTTCTCTCTTCAAGCTCTTTTTCAAGTATTTCTCTGTACCTGCGTTTGTTGATCATTGATAAAACAGCTTTCCTACCAGACAGTAAATTTTTCATGAATAGAGAACTGCCTGGGATTGACAGCCACCAACTTTTCACATCTCTAACATTCAAAACGCCAATATTCACCAATATTGTAATCATTTCTTCTGAAAAGCTAAAATCGTAAATCATGATTGATTTTTCAATACTAACGTCTTTTATAGCAGGTAAAGCTGTATCAAAGAACTTAATTAGGCCAATGTTTTGATCTAAGCCACGTGCTTTTGCACAATTGCGCACGTGTTCAACATAGTCTTCCAAATAAACAACAGCAAATTCGTCATCCCCAGAATCAATTTTGAAGAAACGAATTTCAGAATTATCACGCATTTTATTCATATCTCTGTCGACAACAGTTTTATCAGTAACAAGGCTGTAGATCTGGTGCTTTAGGATAATTGCAGGTAACTTGAAAGCAAATCTCTCGCGTGGAAAAATCGATTTCATGTAATTCAGAGCCTCCTTTGTATCATTTGGTATCTCATTTGCTGGAAGTGGCTCAAGCTCCAAGTCTTTCATGTATGTATCATCAAATCTTCGTTTCTTTGAAATTCTTTTATTGTAATTAACTGCTTTATTGGCAATCATTTTTCCAAATTTGACCGTTTGAAGCAGGCAGTTCTGTAAGCAGTTTGGTTTACAACCACACAGCGAAGAGAGCGAAGTGAGCTAGGCCATTCAGCCTCGTTTTGATTTCGTAAACAAAACAATCACAACAACAATAAAGCAAAATAGGGAACTATTTATGGGCCAAAGTTGTGTTCAATAAATACAGACAAAGTAAATTCGATAGGTAAGAAATGCATTACCACCATTGGACCAAACCTTAAATGTGAAGCGCTTATATATGTAGATGACATACAATTTGCTACAAGTAACAAAAGAATGCTCGAAAATGCCATTAGTAATTGTCGGAGCATGGAAACTTTGAAGAAATACACTTTCAACAATCAACCAGAAAAATCAGCAATATTGATTATAAAACCAAAGGCCAAATCCACCATAAAAGACATAAACACGGAAGTGAAATGGGGTCGTATTGAGCAAGTCTCGGAATACAAATATCTGGGAGAATGGTATAACAGCAAAGGTAACCATGAAACAAGTATGAAGAAGAGAATGGAAAAAACCGACTTTATGAGTAGAGAAGTAAGAAGATACGGCGATGAATGCATAGTAGGCAACGAAGCGATAAGAACTCGGATCAAGCTTTATCAAACAATAGTTGTCCCCAGTATATTTCACAATATAGAAACATGGAGTAACATTAGCAAGAAGGAAATTAATGAGCTAGAAAGCGTTCAAGGAAGAATGTTAAGATCAATTTGTGAACAAAGCTCTACAACTCCATATTGGGGGATATTAGCAGAAACAGGCATCTGGCCAATAGAGAAAATAATAGAATATAAGAAAATAATGCTGTGTCATGGTATCATGACGTCATGTAAAAATAGACTCTTGAGAGAAATAGTAGAAGAGCAAATGACAAGGCCGTGGAAAGGATGTTGGATGATTCAAACACAGGAGATATGTAACACATATGGGTTAAACGTTGTGGAGCTCAAGAAGATGAGTAAAAATCAGTTAAAAACAGATATAAAAAGAAAAATAAAATCAGCCATTGAAAAAGAACTACAAGAACAAAGAAGCAAAACAAAACTAAGGTTCTGTACAGAGTTTGGACAAAAAAGGTACCTCTCATCACTAAATCACAAAGACGCAATATTAATGATCAAAACTCGACTAAATATGCTAGAACTAAAAGGAAACTTCAAAAACAAGTATACAGAAGGTTTAACATGTGAACTGTGCGATGAAGCAGATGATGACACTGAGCATCTTTTTGAATGTAAATATATAAAAAGGATTATTAAAAGCAAAAGCATCAAAATCGATGGAGAAGAAGAACAAGTCGTGCGATATGTGAAGAGTGCTATGGATGTAAAGGCAAAACTAAGAAGAAGCTGAAAGAAGTGAAGAAAACAATATGAAGAAAAACAAAAACAAAAAGCAAAAAACAAAGGATATAATAATAAATAATAATAATAACAGTGTAACAAAGATACCAGTACAGAACAACCCTGCACCCCAATTGTGGGAGTGCCCACTGCTCTGCGGTGGAGCGGGTAGCGTGGAATCTGGAATCTGGAATCTGGAACAACGATGAAATGAACACGAAACAACGATTCGATTGGTGTTTGGACTTGCCGAAGTCGTAAGACGACTTGGGCAAGTCCAATTGGTGTTGTGCATATCATGTATCATCATCATAATTAGCATATGCTCTACCTTAATGTAGGCATGGCAGCTATATACTAACATGAATTAAACTAAAACAATAACACTTAAACTAAAATAATGAACTAATTATGAGAGATCTTTTGTTCCATTTGTAGCAGACAGACAGAAGCTAGACAGCCTTGTTCTCATTAGGTCGCTGGAGTAGTAGACTTGCCCCAAGTCTATTCCATGAAGTCCTTCCGACCGATCCCTTTCCCATAGTTCCCGGATCCGCCATTCCGTTACGGAATGGCGGGTCCGGGAACTATGGGAAAGGGATCGGTCGGAAGGACTTCATGGAATAGACTTGGGGCAATTCTACTGGAGTAGTTGGAACAGACGCCCAATAGACGACCAGAACTACCCACAAAACCCAAAATACTGAATGTGAACGGCACAAATAAACTCCTGAACGACCCCAGCAACTGAGTTCTTGCCGCTCTCACATTGGGTCTTTTGTGTCGTTCGTTCCCAACAACTCTAACGCCGACCCTAGCGACTTTAACCACAGGAACCAAATCCTGAATACATGGGTGTAAAAAATTCGACTTCGGGTCTATCAGCGTAAAAACCCAAACAAGCAACAATTTAGGGCCATTCCTACTGTACCACGCACTCTTTGCAATACAACTTACTGCGGCAGGGAAATTCAGTTTTTCAAAATATTTCTAAATGAATATCATAGTCAAAGCAGTCAATATATCCCTTGCTCAGAGAAAACCTCTCGTCTTATTGAAGTTTTTCGCTAAATAAGTGATCGGATACGATACGATGAATAAATAACTGCAGTTATATTTTTAGTATTTTTAGGTATTTTTACTTACTTTCGACCCTTCGCTTAGTTCTCACTGCATACTTGTCCACGCAGCATTTTACGCATATTTCATCAACGTACTTTAGCTTGCCTGTTGTAAGTACAGTAAAAACCCGCCTATAAGCTGTTGCTGCATACAGGCCGCACCCTTAATCTCAGTCGAACAATTCTGACAGAAAACTTCTTGTCGATATTTAAAACAAATCTTTTTCCATGTTCTGGGCATGCTGCACGGAGGGTCATCAATTTAGGCACCATGATATTCATTTTTATTGAGTGTTCAATCCTATCTCACTTTTGAAGAGTCTGCGCTCAAGATTGTCTGTTTAGTTTAAAAATTTACCCCTTTTAGCCCTACTCCTTAACAGCAATTCAAGTAATATCAATCGGAACAAAGATTAACCATTTGTTTTCCATAAGGGGTTCTACATCTTCACTTTCTTGTTCCAAGATGTTTGACTCCGCATATTGGCCACCCGCTAAAATCTGAGAGAAAAGTACGGAAAAGGCGCAGCTTATTCGCCGGTTTTACGTTAAACATGATTTCGCTATCTGTATGGAAATTTATACTGACATGATCAAGCCTATCACAAGAAATCGAAAGAAAATAAGTAGAAATAGAAGCACTGGACGTTCCTCTTTGAGAACATAACTTTGATTCAAAAAGAAAATTTTCACCCACAGTGTAAAATATTACAATATAAAGTAAACCTTCCAAAATAGTGAAAATTCTGTTTATTACAATTACCAAAGAAATAACGTCACAGACATTTATTAATTTTGATCATTGCGGAAGTTTATGATACTGAGAGAAGTAGACAAGCTAAGCTTAAACTTCTCAATTATATTGAGGTGAATAAAGAGCTATATTTAGCAAGAAAGCAAATAGTTTAATTGATAGTTTCTAACTGGATCTCTAGATCTAGAAGCAATACAGTGTCCCAGTTGGTTCAAAGCTTGCAGTTGCATACGAAATGTCGCATCAAATATGAATCATCAATATCTGATAATCTGCCGCAACCTGCAATGAAAGGAATCCTTTTAGTGACTCACTGACTTGAGTTCTTAGTCATGGTCTTGCAAACCACTATAAAGTAGCAAAAAGTTCCTACTGGATGCTCTTTTAAACATTTAAACATAAACCAAATAACTCTGTGTATAATTCGGCCATAGACAAATAGGTGATCTAAAAAACAGGAGCTAAAATATTTGGACTAAATTGAAAGCAATGTCATATCAAACAAACACCACTAATTGACGTCATTTCTTTTGAAAGAAGAAACAATACAAGACTAAATGCCATGCTAGACAAGGCACCCTCTAATGTATGACATCGCTAGACAATTGTGGCCTCGCATTGATGCAAGGCTGCAAGGCTCGATATCGACTCCAACACTTCCCCATACAACCTTTGAGCTATGACAAACAATCCCAATGACCACAGGAAATCTGCCTACTATCCCATAGACTCCATCTCGTACTCCGTACTCTGTGAGTCAAAAATGATATAATTTTATAAAGCCATGTTGTCTTAGATGGTGTAGAAATGGGGCAGAGTAGCATCTAATTGGAATATAAAACTTTGCAGAATTTTACAGAATTTTGATCAAAAGAATGCAGTGGTTTCTTTGTAATCTATGTACCGGGTGTCAAAAAGAATCCCCACAGCTGATCACGCCTTATTTTGAACAATCGAGATAGAACGAAAAAGGCTGGTATATTGCTTCATTTTTTCAAAGTCTAATCTCTTACTTTTTCTTTGATACCTTGTCCTTTGGTTAACGATTATCTGATTCTGACGTTTAAAACACAAGGCTTTCATTTTGGTGCTGTCGTCGCAGTAACGATGACTGGCTGCAGTGAACCCCCTTTCTGTGCGGAAAGATATAGGCAGTATGTGCAATTTCTACGCCCATAGAGCACCCAGGAGAACCGATCCCGAACTTATTTGCAGAGGGCTCAGTTGGGAAAGCATTAACGTACATAATCCCTGATGAATCCCGGGCGCTCTCTACCAATCCAGCATTTCTATAAATATTCACGTAGTAATCACGTGAGACTCAAACCTGCATTTGCCATAACAAACTTGAGTTCTTCATTCATCATCTCAAAGACATGTTGAACCCCTTCAGTGCCCTGAATGATAGAAACATGAGAAACATTAAGACGGTCAACTCCCTACAATAATGATAAGATGAATTCTATTCTACCATATTCACTGTTGTTTTTGTCATGTTGCAGTTTTCCTACTTTACAAGTTCATTTCGTATTTACAGCACAGCATCGCAAGCATCCTATTGGATCTCACAAGTGCCATTGAAAAAATGGCCCGTTCTTTTTATGTTCAACCAATTCGGAATTTTTAAAGCTGGCTGGAAATTTTTTCGGAGGGACTTTCTGAAATTTCAACGGAAAACGTATCTTAAGTGAGGACGAATCTTAGACACGTTACATCAGTCTCAGTATCGCTCATTGAATTGGATGGCTATATAAAATAAAACAATCAGATTAGAAATATTGAACGAATACAAGGAATCACGTTGTAAGTCTAGACGAATCTCCCATTTTTTTAAAGTTTTACCAGGACGAAAGTGCAGAACTTCAAAGTCTCAAGGAGAAATAAAGCAACTGACCAGAAGTTCTTAAAATGAATAGGATGATTTTTTAATTGAAGACAGCAAATTTGCAAAATTTTAGCGAATCCTCCCATTTTGTACCACCGCGTCAATGAAAAGCAACGGATACTTCGCATTGTTTCAAAATGTATAGTTGCTTGATGCAGTTACCGGCGGTAGTAATCGGAAGCATTATGAAAATATAAAGTGTTCAAAACAAAATAAATTGCAGGCAAAAACAAAAATTACCAGGCGAAGAACATACATTTTGGCATATTTTATCAAAGTCTTTAGTTATTAGCCTTGCCCGTTTGATCTTGGCCATCGATGTTTTTCTTGCTGAGCTCGGCGGTGGATATCAGCCACTGGCGGTGGTTTTTGGATATTATGTGTACGATGCAGAATGTGCCAAAAAGTTGATTTTTTGATGAATACTTGAAATATATTCCATTCATTTTTTACTGTACTATGTAACATTTGTTTTCTTTATTACGGTTGAATGAAAAAACAAAAAGGTACCGGGTGTCCCAAAAAAAAGTACTCCTGTTTGAAAAATCATCAAAATTTGATTACATGGCTGATTTTCAAATTTCTTGTTTTGGCAAGTAGATCACGGACCAAATTATTTTTTCAGATATAGTTGATCTTGTGATCGTTTTTAAAATCAGCAAATTTAGCCGCTTTTAAGGCTGTCCAGTTTTGAAGCATGCTGCAAAAAGGATTGATGATTACTAGATTAATTTGTTTTTGTATATTAAGCTCCTAGTTTTGGTCGTAAATGTCGGAAAGAAACGCGAACTATAATTGGAGACTTTAGAGATCAAGAAGAATTTCTCAAGGCAAGATTTACAATGTTGCTTAAAGTTAGTTGACGGAGATAAATAGCTAACTCAGAGCTGCATATGCAGGGGACTTGGTAAGATAAAAATAGATCTGGTATCTTAGCCAATGAAAATTGACCATCTTGTTGTGATCAACAATTTCACAGTATCAGTTTGTTTCTGTGGTTCCAATTTCAGGTGATCACTTCAGTCACGCGTGGAAAGGCAAGCGCTGATTGGTCAATTCAATTGTGTACTAAATTTCAATTGAGTTGAATTGAAACTATTTTTGGAACGACGTTGGCTTTAGCTCCGTCAACTAACTTTAAAGAGTATAGCTCAGAATAAAGTTTTTCAACCTGTCATTCAACCCTTTAAGTAATGAAAACAAACATTTTAACGTCTTAAAATATATTTGGATCATTGACAAAACAGATCAAAAAGACAATTTTGTGATAGGTTTGATAATCGAGTTTTGGTGAATTTTTAAACGGGAGTACTTTTTTGGGACACCCGGTAGTACTAACGGTTCTCGGGCGAAGACAAAACCTAGCACTGTTCATTCATACAGACGACATTTCACATGATTTTATCTATTCACGTTCGAAAATCAGACTCGGGGTGTCTGTCGTTTAGTTATAGAAATAAATCAATTCTAAAAGCTTGGAAGCTGTCCAGATCATCCAAAACTTTAGCGGATAGATAGATAGGCGAACGTCGAAAAGCAAGGTTGACTTCAAAGAAGAGACGAGCAACTTGTAACGGATGGAGTTAGTGGCGCTGATTACAAAATTATCGTCGCAAAGGCAAGTTCCTCGCAGCTTTCTTGGGCTAAATTTCGTTTTGCTTTCAAGGATAGCATGTTTATGCAATTATTTTATTAGTTTAGGTCCGCCTAATAATTGTTACCATTCAAATCCCTACTCACTATCGCGAGGGAGAATAGGAGAGCAATTTACCCTAAAAACAAGATGGCGCCGTGTTTTCAAAGCTGATGTGACGTCATGCCGTCTGTATCAATGGACGAATTTCAAAAGCATTAAATTGAGTTGAATTAAAGGCCATGGAACTGCCGCTGTGGCTGTAGCATGACAGTATCTTTCAAGTAAGTGGCACTTGCACGGAAGTTGATTTACAAGTCATGCTTTCGCTGTACTATCGTCGAAGAAAGCTACAAAAATATGGAAAGAATTGCCTCGGCACGGCACTGGCATGATGTATAAACTAACCCGAAGACAATCGACAAGAGGCTATAAACACCCCGCAGTCAATCATTTAACTTACACTGTGTACTAAGCCCCAGATGACTGGTCTGCCAACGAACACAGCTCGAGCACCAAGAGCTAACGCCTTAAATACATCAGTACCATTCCTTACTCCACCATCCAAGTATACCTCTGCTTGCCCATCCACTGCTTTCGCTATTGCAGGCAATACATCTAACTGGAATGAGATGATGATGAGCAAGATCATAAATCATGAGTCATCTTTCGGATCCACTTTAAGTGAAACCGAATAAGTAAACAACTGTATCCACTGATTCTAAATTAAAATCAAACTCAAAAACGAACCCAAGAAACCAAAAATGGAGCATGCTTGATGATCATTCAGAGCTAAACTTATCAATTCTAGCTTTCAAATCCTAACCTAGGGATAGTGCTGGAAATCAAAATCACGGGTTCAATAATGAATAGCAGTAGGGGCATTTGACCCTAGACTTATTACAATTCGTCGTAAATTTCGCTCTAAAAAGTTTTCGTAATTGCGAGCGAAAACTGGGGCGAATTGTAAGAAGTCTAACTTGACCCTACCAATTTCAAGACACCCAATATTACTTCATCGGTAAAGAAGCTAGCTGATGGATAAATCTGCGGGAGAAACGGCGAGGGAATTTCTCAACATGCTGCAGGAGATCCTGCATCTCGGAGTGTCCTTTATAAACGATGGTTAGTTCAAGGAATAGTAATAATTTATGTTCAAGTTATTGAATGTTTAACTAAAAAATTAAAATGATCAACTCTTGGTGAAAAAGGTCAACATGAATTTAGAACTAAAGCGAACAGAATCATCAAATAAAAATAAACAAATCAAGGTCTTGAATGTAAATAAATGCTCACTGTGCTTGGCAAAACATCTAGTTTTCGACCACCTTTGTTAGAAACAAGAACTCCCTGAACACCATGCTTGACAGCCTCTTTTGCATCATCTGCTGACAGGACTCCTTTCAAAACGATTGGTAACTTAGAAACTGATTTTAGCCAATCAATATCTTTCCATCCAAGACATGGTTCAATGAGTCCATTCACTCGGTAAATTTTCCTTCTAAGAACCATTCCAGGATCATCAGGAAAGTTTGCAATTTTAACACCAACTGGTAGGCTTAACGAGCCCCTGAAATCAACTTTCTTGCGTAATGGATTTGTATCTACAGTTATTACTAGAGCTTTGTAGCCGGACACCTCAGCTCGGCGGACAAATTTCAACGTCAGTTCCCTGTCTTTGAACAGGTACATTTGGCACCACTTGAGCGCATCCGGGCATGCATCTGCAATTTCTTCATAACTGCATGTGGCATATGCACTAACAGCCATGCAGGTCCTCGCTGCGAAGCAACCTATCGACATAAAAATATATGTTGCTTCCGTCCGTTTCTTCGTATTGATGTTTACAACATACATGCAAACGTAAATCTTGACAATATGATCTACTTGTTTGAAGTCATGTTTGAAGAGACGCTGTTAATAATTGTTTTACTGATGATGGTGCTTGCCATCGAGCAATCTTAGGCTAAGCCCAAGGGGTACTTCCTAACTTCCGATACAGGGGGTGGGTCCGTGCCAATATTTGTGGGTCTGAAATCTTACATTAAATCGATATTTGGGGTCTGTGATTAACAACATAAACAAAAATTCAATACTTCAGATCCATGAATTTGAAAAAAGGGAGCATCATGCAATTTGGTGGGATTCATTTCAGTTTTGATTAGCGAAATAAATGTTTTGGGATCATTAAAAAACTGAGTAAGATCATGAAGCTTAAAATGAAGTCATATTCAACAATATTTTAGGGGACACAGAAATAAATAACAATATTTGGGGTCTCTAAAACATAAGACTCAATGTTTAGGGATCAGCAAGGAAATAGTGGCATGGACCCCCGTATTGAAAGTTAGAGAGTAACCCCCTGGGAAACTGAGTTCAAGCTTGAAGAATTCTTATTGCCTCCCGTATAATAAGCGTCTACTAAACGTGCTTCCCAGTCGTCGGTGTGACGGAGGCAATAAACGCGCTTTATATGCGCAGGCACCTTAGCCAAAAATATCGATGACTGGGAATTTCATTTCAGACGTTTTCCCTTGAGTCCAATTTAGTTGATAATGAAGTCAGGGAACCTATGCAGACCCCGGGGGGGCACTCCACTATTGGGTCATATGGGGGTGTGCGTTGCAAGAATTTCTGTTACGACCCAATCCCAGAATATAGGCGAGATTTTGAGACCCAATCCCAGAATATGGGTGAGGTTTCCGACAAGTGTTTTCACTACAAAACAATAGTAAAATTGTTGTTTATCCTAAACCTGACCATTCCCAGAATTTCTAGTAAAAATTAGACCCAATCCCAGAAAATTCCTACAAAAAGCATATCCCATTCCCAGAATTTTCGTGCCAAAAACTAGCCCAAAACTGGCGCACATCCCCGTATGACTGGATAGTGAAGTACCCACCCCGGGATGCAGACTAGCTTCTACCAAAGAAAGGTTTATGCATCATGAAACTCGACAGCCGTGCGGGCATCATCAAGAAAAACGCTTCAACTTTGAATCCAGCTCTAGAAGCTGGTTTTCTTGAGCATAAATGATTACCTCTGACCGTTGCAAGTTCGCCATCTTGATTACCAACTTTATGAAGGCCTGTTGGGCTTGCACAAACTGGAGTAGCGATCTTCTCTCCAAGAATTGTGATACTGGTATCAACATTCAAGCAATTTATGCCTCGTAAGCAGCGAGGAATAATCTTCCATCTAAAGGGAATTATAATAAAAAAGGTAAAACTTTTCAATATAGCAGGCCTTTTTCCAAGGAATTTTTATCACTGGACATGTTCTAAAATTTCGAAAAGTAGTGATAAATCAAATGACCAAAAGTTGTTCGCCGAGCGGCGTAAATCGTGAGCACTGGCGGGGGTTCAGGGGAGGGGGGCGAAGCCAAGAAAATGCTGGTTTATTGATACTGGAAAATACTGGGAAAGATTGCTATAAATGATTAAAATTGGACCTATTTTGGCAATTTTTCAGCTCTTTCAGCCATTTGTGAAGTTATTTGTGTAGTTAAATTACAGTACTTCAAATCAAAGTTACAAATATGAAATGTTATACTAAGGTAAATGTAAACTTTTTGCGCATTCAACTTTGATTATTTTGCAATTGTGTCACGATTTACGCATTAAAATTCAATTTGATCATCGTTCTTGTGATTTTGGATTATATTTCAATATGGTTGCTTCTATAATAAAAAGTTCCAATATTTCCAAAGCCTTTTCAAAACTTTGGCACAAATGCACAGAAAGAAATTTTCATGATAGCAATATAAATAAATGTTGATGATTTCTCAAACTGTGGAAAGTTTTTCTACACGTCCGGTATAGTAGGCCTAAATTAGCTTCAATTTTGGCTATTTTCCTTTTACCTGGCCTACTGCAAACAAATTAATGATAACGATGATGATATTTGGTGATATCGATCACCACCAAGCATACACAAGTAAATTAACGATTCTTGATGATGCAACTTTTCCTGCGTTCGCTTTCAGGCCCTACAGTGGTGTGCAACAGAACACTCAATTGCGCTAAATTATATTTTTGGAGCGATAAATGGTTTCCATTGAAGCTTATTTTCTTCCAGAGTTGTTATTGCTTTAGTCCTTTTTGAAATTTATAAGGTAGGTAGAAATGAGCTGTGAGTTTTCATCAAAAACATTTTCGCCTGCACAGCGAGTGAGTTAGCCATCCAGAGTTCAGGCCGTCTTTTGCGGCTTGCTTTATTCCCATTAGCGGCCTGATTTATTTTTCACAGAAATATTTTCGTTTGCAATGGCTAATCTCTTTGTATTTGCGCGTCAATCAAGAATCATTATTTCACTTAACAGTGAAGGATTTGATAGCAATAGCGTTCAATGTATTTTGCAATGAAAGGTATTGGTAGCAAATCCTCCATTGGAATGGTAGGAAAAGTAACGGCTCTTCATGATACAACCTTTACTACGTTCTCTTTCAAATCCTTCAGTTGTGTGTAGCGAGGCCCTTACAGCACCATATCATAATCTTGGAGCGATAGATGCTTTTCATTGAAGGTCATTTCTTGATAGAGTTATCTACCGGGTGTCCCAAAAAAAGTACTCACGTTCGTTTGAACGTAGCACCATATTGAAAAGTGATAGGAATTCGTGGTATCGACTGTCACAGTTCAAAAAGGCTAACTTAGATGTCAATTGTTTGATTTTCACCGTGGGTTGAAAATTCTTGGAGTTATGAGTTCCGAAACGCGAAGACCATCGTCAAGACTAAAACAGTAGGCCTAAATGTTATGAAGGAGTCAAGCACAGGTCGTCCAAAGTTTTAAAAGGTTTCAATAGCAACGCAATATTTGAATATCAGTTGCTTTCAAAAGAATTATAGAATTATAGAATAGTCAGAAGGTTTGGCAGACTTTGGAGAGATTCTCGTTTTCAATAGCAAAACCCTGGTGGTGAATCCGAAACCTGCTGTTTTAAAGATTTTGTGTGTTTGATTGGGAAATATATTTCCGTCTCTGCAAAGTCTACTATTTTCAGAATTTGGTAGGTTTGGAATCACCAATAAAACACATCCTTAGTAAGCAAAATTGATGGCGATTGTGTTATTGTGTTTTGTTTCGGCTGTAGCAAAGTTGGACAGTAATCAGTAAATTATCAACTGCATTACGGAGTGATTTTCAAGAGATGGTCACTAAACCGCTTTCAAGACCTTACCAGTATCACGAGCATCTCGAACTCAAGAACTCACGCATCAAATTACTATATGCGCTGCGCAAGATCAAGAAACTGCTAGTTCTTCAACTGAAGTCAACCATCCATCTCGTCCCCAGAGTGAGTTGGTTGCTCTACCTCTCCTCTGGGATACAAGTGGCCGTTCTGCAATTTGATTGGCTATTCGAAAACAATAAATAACACGAACTATTTCTCGAAAACTTACTAATTATTCGAATTATTATTATTGTTATTATTATTATTATTATCAAATTATTTACAGTTGGTACAATATATAGTAATAAAACTAATTCAAACCAACTATTTACATACAAAGAAAAAATTACAAAACAGTTCATTTCTGATCCTCGTTATCAACTATTTTTTTTAACCGCAGATCTTGCATGTGCAATTTTGCCCATTCCATTCTTTGGTCATCCTTTTAAATATTGCTGCTGAGTTTGCATTTTTTATAGTATCAGGTAAAGTGTTCCAAAGTGCTCCTTTGAATACAAGTGAATCATTTCCGAATGTGCTTGCATTTCTTTTTGGTAATTGCAAGAGATTCTTAGTTCGTAGCTCATATTTCACGTCCTTTCTTTCGAAGAATGTCCACATGAATGATGGATTTTCTTGTGAAAGGGACTTAAAGATTTGAAGCATCAACTTTTGCAGGTTTTTTGTGTGGACTTTTTGTTCATTTGTTCTTTCAAGAAGTCACTGAAGTCATTATGCAAAATTCTTAATGCTCTTTTCTGAACACGGTCTACCTGATTGTTTGGATGTCTTCCCATGGTACATCCAGATCAAGGGGCAATAATTGAAATTAGACATAACAAATGTGTTATAGAGGATCTTACCCTTTTCCTGGTTCAGATATGGGGCAACGCGTGAGAAAGCACTCACTTTCCTGTTAGCTTTTTTGCAGAGGGCTTTTACATGATCATCAAATTTAAGCTTGGAGTCAATAGTGACTCCTAGCAATTTAACTTTGTCCGTAATGGGGATGATTTTGTCGTTGATCTNGTGTGGACTTTTGGTTCATTTGTGCTTTCAAGAAGTCACTGAAGTCATTATTCAAAATTCTTAATGCTCTTTTCTGAACACGGTCTACCTGATTGTTTGGATGTCTTCCCATGGTACATCCAGATCAAGGGGCAATAATTGAAATTAGACATAACAAATGTGTTATAGAGGATCTTACCCTTTTCCTGGTTCAGATATGGGGCAACGCGTGAGAAAGCACTCACTTTCCTGTTAGCTTTTTTGCAGAGGGCTTTTACATGATCATCAAATTTAAGCTTGGAGTCAATAGTGACTCCTAACAATTCAACTTTGTCCGTAAGGGGGATGATTTTGTCGTTGATCTCGAGGAAGAAGTTTGGTTCCTTTTTTAGCCCTAAAACATAACCTGAAATTTTTCAGGGTTGGCTGCCATATGGTTATCTCCGAACCAGTTAAGGGTGTTAGACAGGTCTTCCTCAAGGTTCAAAGCCACACTTTCAATATATTTTTCTCAACGTGTAAATTGTTGTGTCATCTGCAAAGTTACAAACTTCAGATTCTTTAACTGCAAGAAGTAGATCATTAATGAAGATATTGAAAAAGAGTGGGCCAAGGACTGAGCCTTGTGGAACACCAGATTTGATCCCTAGCCATTCGCTAAACTCAGATCCGACTTTCACGTTCTGTTTCCTGTTCGAAAGGTAGCTATGAATTTAATAGTAAGCTATATTGACCGAATCCATAAGCTGCAAGTTTAGCTATTAGAAGATCGTGTGGTAGGCAGTCATAGGCCTTCGAAAGGTCCATGAGTATCATCCCCACAATCTTCTTATCAGCTAAGCCCTTGCGACACATTTCTGTGAGCCTGAACAGGGCGAATAACAACAATATAATCTAGTCACTAAGCAACAACCACAACAATGTTACTTTGTTGTTTGGAATCAAGGTCGCATATTGAGCGTTACCCTGCCAGCCGCAAATCCATAATGGCTGCTAATCCGCCCTTATTTTGGGCTAATTTGTGCTATGTATACCAGGGTGTTCACCCGGCTTCGTGAATAGCGTATGACGAAGGAACACCATGGGAACGAGGTTGGTCAACCATAACGGTACCCCTGAAAAAGCAAAATCACATAGATGTTTGTGTTCTTATCTGGGTCGACCACTGACTTGACTTTCCTTTTGCTTTTAACTCTTTCATTAAAGTTGAAAAGTATGTGAAGGTGAAACCTTCGAGAAATCGCCTTTAAAGATTCCAAAAAGGTAAAATTGTTCATAAAACATAAAACTGAATCAAAGGACCCTTGGGGGGACTCACGTTAAATTTATTATTGAGAAGGTCGTAGGAGATATATCATTTTTAGAAAATCCCATTACATAACAATGTTTTTCAGCTTCAAAAACTTCAATTGCTTCTAAAAACAAGAACAACTTTTATAAAAAATGAAACCTTCAAGAAAAAGTTCATAAGCTGACTTTACAAGCCTTGAAAATGTTCTTTGAGGACGTTATTTAAACCTTCAAAAGCTGTAAAAAATGTCAATGAAAAAGTATGGGGAAGCTAGTTTCTAGCTAATATCAAAGTACATATCTGAAAAGGCAGCATTCAAACTCTGTTCCATTGTTCCTGAGCTGCGACGGAAAATCTATAGGGTTACTTCTTAGGCGTACAAGATGTCCTATTGCCCTCAACTCTGTATGTTCTTGCAATCAGATTCCGAGAAAGCCCTTCAATGTTAACATTGACGTCATTACTGTTTTCAGCAACAATGAGTCAATCCTTACTTGAATGCAAGGCTAGCCTGATAACCAGACCCGATTTCAAAGGAAATAGTTTCCTTTGAAATCGGGTCTGGTTACTAATATTGTGCACCCAAGAAACTGAACAGCCCATTGTGGTATTAAAAGAAAGAATTTGTTTTGATCATTTGCATATTTACGTAATTACTTTTGAATTTGAATTGAAGTCAGTCAGCCATGACACAGACATAAAATCCTATTTGTTTAGCCTGTCCTTTCTCCCAATCAAGCAGAGCTTTCGAACAATTATTGCACCGGAGACAAGTAATATCGCAAGGCATGATCACAAGCTTTGTTTGTTGAAAAACAATCGACCAGACAATCGCTGTCTGTTTAAAAACAATACCCAATTATCACAGGATACAGGAGACACGAAATTTCCCACCCACCTCATAGACTCTACTTGTACTTTGTACACGTGAGTCAAAAACAGATCACAATATTAGCCTTTTGAAATTACGACTAAGCAGGTTTCAAGGTCATGGTCAAATACACAAACTTGCAAGGTTGACTTCAAGATTTTATTTGGTTTCAACATGACAATGACCTATAATCTGTTGGGCATAGGCCCTCTGTATAATAATTCATTATTAGGCCTATGCTCTGTGAGAAACATCGGTCCAGCCACACGGCTGATTTGTTGTTAAAAAAACCCATTTTAAGAGGAAGCTGGTGGTCACTCATCGAAAATTGAGCAGATGGTGATGCAATCTCACGATGACTCTGCTCTCTTTCCGATCATCTCCAGGGACAGATTGAAAACATTCGCTTCGCTGTTCGTCATCAACTCCACTAGATTCTGGAAGGCCACAGCGATGAACTCCAAGCTAGGGACCGCGGAGCGGGTTTTTTGTGGAGGGCTTGAATTGCGAGCGAAGGGAGCAAAAATTGAGGTCCGGGGGCTTGCCTCCAGAAAATGTTCAGACCACGCCCTTCAGAACGTTGGAAAATGCCCTTTCGTGAAAATTAGAGGCTTCTCTTCCTTTACAGTTCGCTTTTGAGAAGAAGTTGATTCTCATTTAAATAGACAGCATTATACTTTGAGCATAGTAGGTAATAAAAATTACAGGTGAGTAATACGATGTATTACTTTCAATAACATAAAAAAATTTAAATTAGACCAAAGACCAAAGTGCGGTTTTCAGTTGTCGAGACTTTATAACCAAGTGTTCTAGGAGACGATATTGGTCTGACTTAAAACTCGTCATCTTCTTTAGAAAGTCGTCGAAACATATGACTTGTGATGACTTCATCCTCACCAAACAACAATTGCTCTATTTGTGAAAATTGTAAAGTGTATCTTTGGGGGGCTTTAGCCCCTGCTAGCCCAATGGCTGTGCGGTCCCTGCTCCAAGCTCAGCAGGCCTCCTGAGTTTTCTCTCGCTAGTTCTAGTCTTGCCAAAAACCAATGCATGTTATTCACAAGATAAAGCTCTTTCATCGAAAGGCGCCGAAAATCCAACAATGTACAGCTCTCAAGCAACGCAACGATCTTGTTGAAGTTCTTGCAAACCCAGCAAGAATTGTTTAGCCTCCTTGCAAGCTTTTTCAGCGTATCTCCTCCGCCAGTTTAAGCATTCACTTTATTCAGGCCGTTCCATGTTGTCATCAATAATTTCGTGTTGTCATCAATAATTTCGTGTACGGCGTAGTTAAGTATTTGATTGTTAGGTAACAGCGTTGCATCGCCAGGTATTGTCACGACTATGGTATTAAGTTAACCAATCTTCTGTGAAGACAGTTTATCACTGCACAATTTTGCATTCAACACTGCGCATATTGTATTATCAGTATCACTGCACAAACTGAAAAACCAGTGAGCCTTAGAATAAGGACTCCAGCATAGTTTGTTCTACTGGGATTTTCAAAGTCCCTATGATTTTCATATTTCTGGCTGGGTATTGAATTGCTTCGCGCCTATTTCTTGTTCAGTGAGTCGTGCGAGGAGCAATGCATGAAAGGACCATGGGGAAGTAGGAACTATTGGAAGTGAGAAAAACGAAATAAGAATACAGATCAAGAAGGACATTTCTTGAAATTGTTATTTTACTGTCGGCGCTACCATTGGCCCTGCTCACTTCATACGAAAGAGAAAGTCAATCTACATATTGCAAATGTCCTCTCGCTCGGAAGCAGTCCAAAAATAGTTAATAGGCTCTGAACAACGAAGCAATTTATATTATCTCAGTGGTCTGCCAGCCAGTAGGTCATATTCCCTTGTTCTAGCGGTCCGTATTTTAATGCACAGTAATCACATGATAAATATCAAAGTTGATAACGACAGGTCACGGTGTGTGCTCACAGCAGGCAATGTTTTGATGGACTCTGGCTTGGCCTGCTGAAAAAGTCGATCTGGTGATCTCTCTTGCCATGCTTACCAAAATCATGTCCATTAGCATTGAAGGAATGCTGTAGGAAGAGGATTAAAACATTTTCCAGGCCCGTCGGAAGCGGGGGGGGGCTGGGGGGCTTCAGCCCCCCAATAATTCGCCGAAGTTTGTTCCTTTTTAGTGAAAAAGGCTGTTAAAAAGTCAAGCTTATGGAAATGAAAGCTTTAACATATTTATACTAGAGGAAGTTATCAGACTTATCAAGCTATCACGTTTCTATTAAAAAACAGTATATTTCTAAGTGATTTTGAGATCCTATTTTCAAAATTTCCCGGAAAAGCCTTCCGTTAGTCGCGATCCTTTGCTCCTTTAGGTCGCAGATTCTTCATAATAGAGGCGTTTTCCAACGATCTAAAGGGCGTGGTCACAAAAAATTTTCCCGGGGGATAGCCCCCGGACCCCCAATTTTTGCTCGCTCCGCTCGCATCTAGTTTCAGCCCCCCCCCCAATATGAATTTCGTTCCGACGGGCCTGATTTTCGATTAATTTTTTAATGAAATGACTGATTTTAGAAATCTCGTATCACTTGTCTTATGTGGTGTTGAAGTTAAAGGCAGTCTGTCGCGCATCTGATTGCCTCCAGTAAAGTCAGAGCTCAACACAACGAATGCCTTTGTGGATCTGTGCATTGGGAACAAAGGAGGGCTGATCTGATCTGTATCAATTTCTACGGCCGTAGAAAGTGATTAGGATCAGCAGCCATTCAGCTCTCCTATTCTTTGTATTGTCCTGATCATCCAATCAGATGCGTGACAGACTGCCTTTAAATCTGATTGGCATTAAATTTATACACCGAGTTGCATCACTCTTTAACTCCAAAATCAATCCATGAAATATGTACAAACCTTGCGAAGGCCGCTCTGTTTTCGCGAAGTGTTATTCCAGCACCAGTTCCATTTGCATAATACGAAAAAGCTTCCTTCGATAAGAAACTTTCAGCATGTTTTTCCAGCTCCTCCAAGGTTAATGTACCTGCCATAATATTTGGATTCTACAAATTTTGTAACGGGCTGCCATCCAAGACGCTAACACTGAAATCCAAATTCCATCGAATTCCACGGATTGCAAACTTACCCGAAGTAGAATCTACGGACCAAACCTCAGATCCACACCACGACAGAGCCGTGGAACAGTGGAGTGATACTATAGCAAGGTAACAGGGGTTAATCACTGGTGGATTCCACTGGTTAGGAAAAAACCATGAAACAAATTTAAATCAAACCGGGAACGCGAAAAACCTAAAGGGTTGTTCAACTTCATCCGTCCAGCCAATAGAAAATATCCGATATCCGCTCACAAGAAAAACTGTTTCCTAAGCGCAAAGAATTTCGTTAAACGTTAACCGCACTAAAATATGGAAAATATCTGCTAACCGCACTCAAATTAAGGCCAAATCCGCATAACCGGGAAACTATAATGGAAAGCAAAATAATTATTTTGCGTCATCTTTCGTTGTCCGGTTCGGATTAATTAAACATAGAATTTCAATGGGACAACAGGACAGCAAGTGCTCTGTGTACTATTTCACGAAAACAGGATTGGGAATAAACCCAATTCATACATACGTCACGATTTAGGATTGCTAGAGACCCCCTCCCCCCATATTTGCACGTGAAGCGTTATTTGGCTAATTTACGCGCTTGTTTTTTTTTTATATCCATTAAAAAAGTTACAATACATAAATACAAGCTACACTACTTACAAAATTTGTGGATGAATTTAAGCGTTAGCAGGAGTATATCTTTATTAACTTCATCTGGGAAATTTTTATCACCATACAATAAAATCTGCATTAGAAGATTATTTTGACGATCGGTATGTCCATATGGTCGTATTAAAGCGAAAGCGCTTGATTTCATGATTTTGATATTATTGGCTCGTGAATTCGTGATCAGAGACTCCTTCGTGCAGCGTGATTTGTTAAAAATTTGGTCGTTATTTCGTGAAATGGACTTTTAAAGCACGTGATTGATTTAAAGCAAGTCTTGCTGGCTAATGTAAACTTTTCTTACTTTCTTGCGTACAAGTAAATCACAAACCGAAACTCACAAGTTCTTGGCAATGGATTGATTCTAAAGCTACGAAGTGTATTTGCCAGTTATTGAAATAAAAATGTCCGTGATGGCGTGAAAAACGAAAAATTGACTCGTGAAATCCGTTATCCAGGGGTACTATGGGGGGGCCTCTTGCTAATGTGCGATGAAGAGCGTTGGGTGCGACTAGTGTTATAGTGTTATAATTACCACTGTTTACCATTTCCAAAGACAATGTTTATTTTGATATTTTATTTGACTGAGTGAATTCAGAGGTAAGTGGGCTGCAGGGGACCCGGCCCTTTTGTTCCTTGCCATTGCTATTCATCCAACATGCTGATGTGGAGGAGAATTGCTTCTTGTTGTAAATCTAGCTCATTTGGTAAACTCGCATTGTTTTCACATGATAGGCATTTTTGGAATTCTTCTGTATCAAACAATCAAAATGCTTGCTCGTCAAACCAAGCGAGGCAGCGCAACTAGTGCAAACAGTGCAGGCTAGCACATACTCGCATAACAGCAATTTGTCAAGATGATTTGGGAAGCTGTGTTGTTTATTCTTGCTTTATTGGCATTTATTGCATTTACATTCATAGCTTGGGTTTCCTATGTCCACCATAAATATTCACACATTCCTGGACCAAAGAGAGACAGGTAGGTTGAAATCTATGTCAATGTCGGCCTAACTAACTAAGCTATATAATGCCAGCAATGATCTGTGCTGATTTGACAAGAAGTTTGTCGCTTTTGAAAGCATTGGAGAGTAGTACGAACTTGAAAATTTATTCGAGATATAACTAGATAATAATTCAGTCCTGCTGGTAGATTTCCAAGCATTATTGATGATGACCCGTCGTGATGGCCTAACCACCAGCAGACCAGAGTGGCCTTTGGCCTGCAGTGACGCAAGCAAATCTTGCGAAGATCCCACAAAAAAGAACTTTGTCAAACATGAAAATTTGGCAAAATCAGTCAAAATACATGTTTAGAATGTTGTTTTTCTTGTTTATGGGTTTTCCCAAAGCATTCCCCTAAAAATGTTTAGACTCTGTAATTGTTGTCTCTAGAAGCCTGGGAACGAATGTTTTCCCGCCAAAATTTGTGCTGTTACTGCAGATTAAATTTCTGGCCTTGTTTGTAAGCATTTATTGAACCATGTAAAACACATAAATTCATCATGGAGAGTAGGAACATACAGTTCTTCAAAAGTAGTATCTGATCATTAAGGGGTCATCAACAAACAATTTTCATCACAGTTAACGGAATTGGGCCGTTAACGGCTCAACCCCCCCTCCCCCCTCTTAATGGACCACTAGATTTATCACCAGATTTTCTTGTGTCGTGGGCCTACCACCACCTCTCGTTATAGGCCTATTATTTGTCTTGGGTTGGGGCCTAAGCCTATGGGCCAGGTCGAAAACGCGGAAAACGCGGAAAAAGCAAAATTTTTTATATCAAGTTTTATGAGTAGGTTTTTGTAGAGATTGTTTAGTATTACGCTAAGCTATATTTACGAATGACTCCTCTGCAGAAATAGACATCTTAGATCTGAAAGGGACTCTGTAATGATACAAATGTGCAAGTCAATAGACCTAAGTGGCCTAACTGGAATTTGGGGCAGTAAATTGATCATTTGTTGACGCTACATGCCGATTGCAGGATGTTCTTTCGCCATACTAAAGAAAAGGATCAACTTAAAGCCTGCTGTTTTGTAAAACAAACTTTTTCTGCGTTTTCCGCGTTTTCGTTTTGGCTATAGGTGATTTTCGAAAACGCGGAAACGCGGAAATTTTTTTATATCAAGTTTTATATGTAGGTTTTCTTAGATATTCGTAAGCAAATCATTTTTTGGTATTTGATGAAATGTCCTACCATCATAAACTTCTGTAGCTTGAATAGTAGCACTAAGAAACTCAATAGGCCTATGGGTAGTTTTTGTTATTCATACGTAAAGTTACTTGTATGATATTTCATATGTGAGGTATGATCCCATGTGAATAACTCAACAAAACATCGATCGATCAAAGTTAAAACGTGTAAAATAACGAGGCAACTGTAAACTACACTAACAGCCTACATAAGAGCACCTGCCATTTAAGAACGAACAGCCTCCAATTTAGCAATACAATGTCCGAAGAAATAATCTTTGACAGGCAATTGCAAGATTAAGTCCATGGGAATATCTGGGTTCGTCTGCTGCTTTCTAACCAGTGTTTTGGAGCATTTATCATTCCTAAAACATACATACATACATACATACATACATTATTTTTTTTGGTAAAGCAGGACAATTTAGTGGCAGCACAAGGCTGATGTGGTCCTGCTATTTAAACAACTAAATAAACTTAAAGTGTATACAAAATTTCGGCATAAAAGTTTTACAATCCTTTAAAAGTAACTTAATAATAAAAGAAAGTGCTTATATCTTTGTTGTTTACCGTTGCTGTAGATCTAAAATTAATCCTATCCAATGCAAGAGAGTTTCCCTTGATTTGATTCTTGAAAGAGTAAATACTACTTGATCNGGGGTCATTGACAAACAGTTTTCATCACAGTTAATGGAATTGGGCTGTTAACGACTCAACCCCCCTCGGCCCTCTTAATGGACCACTAGATTTATCGCCAGATTTTCTTGTGTCATGGGCCTACCACCACCTCTCATTATAGGCCTATTATTTGTCTTGGGTTGGGCCTAAGCCTATGGCGATTTCATCATCCAGATCGCAACGTTAAAATTAATTAGTGTGCTGCCGAAAAATTAACCATTACAAGTTATTCTTTAAGAATTGATAATGAAATATTACTTATTTCAATTTTCGTCACAAAACTACAATTTTTAACGGATTTGAGCTGGACCCCCCCCCCCCCCCCAACGGCCCAATTCCGTTAACCGTGACAAAAATTGTTTGTTGATGACCCCTAAGTCAAAGAGGTTCGACAGTCTGGTTCAAGGGGAACAATTGTGCATTGCTTCCAGAAAATTGCAGACAAGCAATTGTGAGAAGTTTGTATTGTTTTAGTTTGAGGATGGTCCAAACCAAGAGATGTAACTTGACAACAAATATTCAATTTTATTAGAATTACAGTGTGATTCCTTGTATTCGTTCAATGTTTTTAATCTGACTTTTTAACCATCCAATTCAATGAGTGATACTGAGACTTAGGTAATGAGTCTAGGGAGGAATGGCAGAAGCTTTTATTTCGACAACAAAGATATTTTATATGCCTAACTATCATATGCGTAGCTTTTTTGTTATTTTATTGCAGTTTTTTACTTGGTAACATACCAAGTTTAGTAAAGAGAGATGGATTTACAGAATATGCCTATGAATGGTAAATATAATTCTCTAATCCATTGTGCAACTTGATATTGTTACTTCACTAGTTTTTAGCTTTTAGTATATACTATTTATTTCAGTTGCTATTGAAACCTTTTCCTCATTAACCCTATTCAGAACAGCCTAAAAATTTGATATATTTGGGCAGAGAGGGGGGGGCATTCTTTGCCCCCCTCTGTTTCTCCGAAACTATGTAAGATATAACAATAAGACTTACCCCAATTGTCTATTGGACAATTGGCTTTCAAAAAATAACAATAGAAAGTAATTAATCACGTTATTCATTGATAGGCAACTAAAAACAAAGGAAATTGAACAAATTTATTGCTTCTCAACACATATAGTTCTATTTCATCAGTTACTCAACTGATTTTGTCCAGTCCAGAATTATTGCGAATAGTAGGAAACATATCGTACATGCAAAATAAATACTTTGTAGCAGTTTTCACTTTCTATTTTTAGAACAATTTAGCTTTAAATTTCCTTTCGTTTTATGCACGATCTTCTTTGCAGTTTTTTGGCAGTATTTTCCCTTTTTCTTAGTAGATATTGACTCAAAATGAATCAAATAAACAAGATACAGCAAATCTGCTATTAGTTTATGTTTAACACTTCTTAATCAGAACAATGATGTCATAAATATAAATGATGTCATATCTATATATATTAAATTTTACTGATTTCAGCAAATATAAAAAAATTATTTATCAAATGAAATTGCTCATCAAAAGCAATTGAATGGTGCATGTTTGAGATCATTAACAGAGAAACGAGACACAAACTATGGAAGTTTTAGGCTCTCTTCTGCCAACCACTCTCCAAATATGGTCTTACCATGGGCTTTAGGAAACTCTGAATTAAAAATTAGATTTTCTGATGATACAGCGTGTATTTTCTTATTTTTTATTTCAATCATGATACATCGAGGGCGAAGCGCGTGGCAGAGTGACGTGACGGAGATCCATTAGGCCCCCTCCTGCACTGAATAGGGTTAAATGCATAGTCCAAAAACCTTTGTTTCCTTGTTGTCATATAGTCAAGAGGCTTAATCACTGTGTTGTATTTCCGTTAAATGGTTTTAAAAAGTTAAAATTTTGGTTAATCACAACATTTAACTGCATAAAAACCAATATCTGTGTTTTTGTACTTAAGTGTCACATATTCCCTTTTTAGGTCAAAGGTCTATGGCCCAGTTATGTGTGTTTGGATGGCATATCGCCCTGCAATTATTGTGTCAGATCCAACCTCTGTAAAGGTATGATACCGTCCTTTCTCTCCAGTGACAGTATTGCAAAAGTTGTACACTCATTTTTTATAAGAAACTAAGGTCAGGGGTTGGTAGGGAGTTTCTTAAATTTTATGGCCATTTTTCTATCAATTCTTGTTAGAAGGGTTTCCAAATTTCTTGGTAAGTACTCAAAAGATGTTCTAAGATAATTCGCACGCAAAACAATGCCAAAACATCCACTATTCAGGGGTAGCGCCAGGAATCTTCCGATGGAAGGGCTGGAACTCCCGACAGGGGGGCTAACATGTCCAAAAATGCTATTTTCGTACGCCATATTGCCAAATTTCCTCTGACAGTAACCCAAAATTTCCTCTGACAAGGGAGCTAGATGCTTCCGACAGGGGGCTGTAGCCCCCTAGCCCTCCCCTGGCGCCACCCCTGCTATTATTACAGTGTCAAAACATTTTTGAGTGACCTGGGAAAATTAAAGAATAAGCTGGGTATCCCTGGATTATCCCGGGAAATCCTTGCTTACCCAGCAGCTTTCGTCCCTCCTTTTTCTGTACGGGTTATGCTGTACTGCCCATTTGGACCTCAATGAAAATAACAATTTCCATGCATTGGAAACCTTTAGTGCCCATCATTCATCATCATCATCATCATTACTTTATTTTTACAGTAGGTGAGAATTAATTATAGCTCAAATTCACAGCTAATTTAAGCCTACTCTAATTGACTCATAAAAGATATTCTTGGACAGTTGGACAGAAAGTGCAGATGATAGACCTGAATGGCGCAAGTTGACGTTTGAAGTGTGTGGTCGAATAGATCAGAAGAGGAAAAGAGAATTTTTTTCTATTTTAATTGACACATCATTTCAAAATCGATTAGTGACAGCAGACATATTCATATTTATCCATATTTAAAGTTGGTATTTACAATAGTAATAAAAACATACTAATTCAAACCAACTATTTACAAACAAAAATATCTAAATAATTCAATCAAAAAGTTAGCGGCATATTTTGCAGGTGCATTTCTCTCCAGCCCAATGTTTGATCCTCTTTTTGAAAGCCGAAAGTGTTGGCTCATTTTTGACACTGTCATCGAGGGTGTTCCAGAGGAAACTACCTCTAAAAGACAGTGATTCTTGTCCAAAGCCCAGTGTCTTTATTTGTGGCAGTTTGCATAGATTTTGTATCCTCAGATTATAAGTTACATCTTTCTTTTCATGAAATTCCCATACAAGTGATGGATTGAGATGATTCATTGACTTATAGATTTCTGTCATTAATTTCTGCAGGTTTCTAACATGTATGCTAAAGCTGCCACTTCGAGTGAGCAATGTTTCAAAGGAACATTCGTAGTCTTTATAGAGGATCCGAAGAGCACGTTTATGTGTGCGGTCAATTTATTTGTTTGCACCTTTGTTGCAGAAGAGCCATATCAAAGGGCAATAATTGAAGTTCGATCGAATTACCGTATTGCAAATTGTTAAAGCCTGCTCTCTAGAAATATACGTATTTAGCCTAGAAAAGGCACTGATTTTTTTGTTGACTTTTGAACATAACGTTGTAATTTGCTTGTTAAACTTTAATTTCTTGTCCATTTCAATCCCTAGTAGTTTAACATGATCTGTTGCAGATAATTTGTTCTCATCGATGTTAAGTCGCAATCTCTTCCCTTTCAAGCCAAGGAACATTAGCTGGAATTTTTTTGGGTTTGCAACCATTCCATTGTTTGTAAACCATTTAAATAATCTACTGAGATCATTTTCCAAATTGGTTACTATTTCTTGTAGGTCTAGCCCACATGAGTATATGGTGTTATCATCCGCGAAATTACAGATCTCAGAGTCTAGTCTCATGAGACATAGATCATTTGCAAATATGTTAAAGAGCATAGGACCTAGGACAGATCCTTGTGGAACCCCAACTTTTATTCTTTTTGCGGAACTTCTATACGAACCAATCTTTACCCTTTGATGGCGGCAATCCAAATAGCTGTACATTAGGCAAAAGCTGTTGAATTCAAATCCATAGGCCTCCAGTTTTGCAATGAGGAGGTCATGAGGCAGACAGTCGTACGCCTTGGATAAATCCATTAAAGTTGTTCCTACTATACCTGATGCGTCAAGACATTTCCTCCATTTTTCTATCAATCTAATCAAAGCATGTTGCGTACTATACCCCTCTCTAAAACCACACAAGATTCCAGACAGTTTCTCATGAAAGTATGGGCATATTTGGTCTTTTAGAATTCTTTCATATACTTCCATAGGCTGCAGGTAAGACACTAATTGGCCTAAAATTTACCTTATAAGTTGAATCATCGTTTTTGAACAGAGGGCTAAGATCAGCTTCCTTCAGTTCATTTTGGAAACTTGCAATCATAGATTGCAGAGTTGATACAATCTGTTAGGTAGGGGCAAACTATTTCCCTTGCTGCCTTTAACATGCCAGTTGGAATATTCCTACTATTGGATTTATTCTTATCAAGCAAATCTATCTGCTTCATGACCTCAGTTGGGTTTACATGAGAGAATTTAAACGTGTTACCGTTTGATGTTACATGTTGCATAATCACCTTTATAGAGGGGTGATCTTTATACTTACTTATCGATCTCACAACCATTTGTTCTACAGACAATTGTTCTTGAACCTCCTTAAAAAGGGGGTCAATATCAAGACTGTCCGTAATATTAGCAAAATATTCGTTAAAGCACTCAGCAACTTCCACATCATTTGAAAGGATCTTACCATCTTTAATTAAGGTGATCTTCTCACTCATGGGATTTATATTAGAAAACAGAGGTTTTACAGTTTTCCAAAATTTCTTATCGTTGTCGATTGTTTTCGACTGTATCGACATAAAATGCTGTCTTTTTGCCTGTACATTCAATTTTACGACAAGATTCCTTTGATCCTTATACTTTCTTACATCTTTCTCACGTTTGCTATTGTTGGCAAATTTTTTCAAAGTCGATCTTTTCGTTATAGCTCTCCGTAATTCTTTATTCACGTGCGGCTTATCATTAGCCCTGACTATCTTTATTTTGGTAGGGGCATTGACTTCAAGCGTTTTTATAAAGATCGATTCAAAGTCTCCATAGACAGATGGGTGTGCTGAGATAAGATTTTTTCTCAGCTCATCTTCAAATTTCAACTGCGACCAATTTCTGTAGTCTCTGTAGGTAACTTTTTTCGGAGGGAGTTTGACGAAAGTTAGTGTAGATCATGTGATGATGATCACTAAATCCAGTCTCAAATGACTTGGAATGCATGAAAGAGTGCTTTCGATTCGTAAATATTAAGTCAATGCAACGGCCCTTGGAGGACTTGAAACATGTTGGATGCTTGATCATGTTATATAAACCATGATCTTGGATTAAGGATGACAGAGCTATGTCACCTGGTTCTAGATTGAAGTCTCCAAGGACCATTACATTGTCATATCTACAGTATCTATCGATCAATTTTGATATTTCTTCTACAAAATATCCCGAGTTCTGCTGTGGAGAGTCTGATAAATCACGTGCCCTACGTGCCCCCGTGCCTAATTTCATCCTGTGCCCTCGTGCCCTCCATCTTCCCGTGCCCTCGTGCCCCCGTGCCCCCGTGCCCTCGTGCCTAATTTTATCCCGTGCCCTCGTGCCTTCCATCTTCCCGTCCAAAAAGCTATTAACGAGACACAGTGCTTCACAGCTGAATCTATACGCATCTAGTTTTGCTAAAAGGAGGTCATGTTTAATACAATCGAACGCTTTGGATAAGTCCATCAGGATTGCGCCATTATTCTCTCCATTGTCTAAGCTTTTTTTCCACTTTTCAAGCATTCGAACCAACGCGTGCTGCGCATTATACCCCTTACCAAAACCGCAAAGAAGTGATGATATAATCAACAATCTGCTTGTCCAAAAGTCTCTCAAAAATTTTAGAAACAGTTGGCAAAACACTCACTGGTCTGTAATTTTTCTTCCTAGTTTTCTCCTCCATTTTATGAAGAGAAGTGACTTCTGCTAGTGTCAATAGATCCGGAAACAAACCTTTTTCTACGCAATTATTAAAAATAAGCTGCAATGAGTCGGAGCAAATGTCAGAGTTGCTTTTCAGTACTCTTGCAGGTATATTTTTAAAGGTTGTTGCCTTTTTAGGATTACGTCTCCCAATTTTAGTATGCATCTGTTCCAAAAAAACCTTTTGGAATTTGAAGAGATCGTCGTTTTGAGCAAAAGTACGAATTTTCTTATGCTTGGGTGGTTGGAATATTTAATCAAAGCCCTTTCTACTGGATCCAAGACACCTTCTGTATTGGTGATAGCCTCACTGTTCTCCGTAAGACCTAGTAAGTCAGTAATAGTTGCGAAATAATCATTCAGAGTTTCAGCAACTTCCTTATCATTGGAAATTATCGTGTCATTTTCAATAAGGGCAATTTTTGAATTTGATTCACCTTTATCGGAAAGGACAGGTTTCACAGTTTTCAAGAGCAAAGACCAGGCAATGAACAAGAATTTACATATACATTCAAAAAACTTTGATGAACAAAACGTTGTTTTTCTTGACTGAATCAAAACCAAAATAACTATGCTTGGAAATTCGATCGTGTTTTTACCATATCGTATATTCACCATCGTACATTTGATTAATGCGGATGTAAACCGGGTGAGTAAAAAATATTTGCATCTTCTGGAAAATCACCAAAATTTGATTATGTTGCCGATCTTTAATTTTTCCTTTTCTGCATTTGTGGCAAGGACCAAATAAATTTTAATGGTGAAAGTTATTTCGTTCTTCCTGGAGACGGACGATAAAATTAGGGCATCAAAACCTAATTTTGAGCAACTGTATTTGACCAAAGATTGTATTTTTAGTCAGAAATCTAAAATTTGCGATTTTATATACGACATAAAAGCTTCACCAAAGACATAAGAAACTAATTTAAGTGATATTGTAGCACTGAAATTCAATTTGACAATCAATCCTTGTGATTTCGGAGTATGCTTCAAAACCAGGTAGCTTCTGAAAGAGCAAATTTCCACAGATTCAAAGTCATTTCAAGACTTTGCAATATGTCGAAAATTGATTGGGCCCTTAATACAAATGCAAGTAAAGAAAGATTCATTATCGGTAATATATTCAAATTTTGATGATTTTTCCAAATGTGCAAGTTTTTCTTGACTCACCCGGTATAGAAAACGTCTTGAATCCAACATTGCAATATTTGATTGAACGGTATGGATGCAAGAGTTTTGCGATCGTGCTGTACATGCTTTTGAATAACAACAGCCAGCCAGCCCAAAATAAAGGTAGCCAATTTGATGCTGTCTACGTAGATTTATTGCTTCAACCAATCTAAAATATGATAGTTTTGATAGTCAATTGACGGTTCTCCTTATTCATGACGCGCGCAATGCATTGTGGTAATTGTAGTATTGGATCCCTGATCGCGCTATGTAAACATATGGCGTACTGGCATATGATCACGGTAAATTGCGGATTCCTCGATAAGTATAGATTAAACTTAATTTCTTACTTAACAAATGCTTAATTTAATTATTTTCAAAGCTCTGGCCCAGGCTAAAGTTACCGTCAGAGCGGCAAGAAGTCCTCAACAGAGAAAGATGAGGCGAGATGGCTTGGCGGGCCTATTACGCTATCTCCTTGTGTTGAGAGTTGACTGACCCCAAGAAGAGGTAAAATACCGATGTAGAATTCAAGCGAAAGTTTATGGAAGACATGCAAATGAGAAACTAATTACTAGTAGGATAACCAAATAACATTGTTCNGCCTATTACGCTATCTCCTTGTGTTGAGAGTTGACTGACCCCAAGAAGAGGTAAAATACCGATGTAGAATTCAAGCGAAAGTTTATGGAAGACATGCAAATGAGAAACTAATTACTAGTAGGATAACCAAATAACATTGTTCCCTCCCTCAACGGTTACCGCACTGACAGAAGGAAGATCAAAACAAATGATCGCAAGAAGCGACGCCATGAAAGGAGGGCTACGTTTGTGTTGTCTTCCTTGCAACTATTTATTGAGAAAAATAAAGTCATTCGGAAAACGCTCAAACGTAGATTTATGCTTGTTCTATTGGAAGAAATATGTTTCGAGGAGCAAACTGTGCATAGTCAACAGCAACTTCTCTTATATTACTTTAGTACTGAACGCCAGGACACTATCTAGACCAGACAGTCAAGCCTAGGCCCATTCGTTAGTCTCACCAGAGGGAGACACCTTTTCACATATTTGTCCAAATGCCGATTTTTAATTCCTGGAATGAACATATGAAACAATGCTACGTCAGGGAAGTTTACTTCCACAAAATTACTTAAACTACATCAACGCTGATCGAAGAGGAAGTGACCACGTCGGTCGCAAGAATGATAGCGCAAATGTAGCCCTCCTTTCATGGCGTCGCCTCTTTCGATCTTTCGATCAGTATGGTAAATCTGGAAAGAGAAACAATAGTATTTGGTTATCCTACTAGTAATTAGTTTCTCATTTGTATCTCTTCCATAAACTTTCGCTCGAATTTTACATCGATATTTTACCTCTTTTTGGGGTCAGTCAACTCTCAACACAAGGCGATAGCGTAATAGGCCCGCCAAGCCATCTCGCCTCATCTTTCTCTGTTGAGGACTTCTTGCCGCTCTGACGGTAACTTTAGCCTGGGCCAGAGCTTTGAAAATAATTAAATTAAGCATTTGTTAAGTAAGAAATCAAGTTTAATCTATACTTATCGAGGAATCCGCAATTTACCGTGATCATATGCCAGTACGCCATATGTTTACATAGCGCGATCAGGGATCCAATACTACGATTACCACAATGCATTGTGCGCGTCGTGAATAAGGAGAACCGTCAATTAAAACGTTGATGCCTTTTTTGTTAATATGTGTGTGGTTTCAATGCTGAGATATTCATATTTAAAGTTAAACCATGCCACCATACATAAACAAGAGTGTGTTTATCGCCATAATAGGCATAATATGATAAAATAGCATTGGCCAACTGAAGGTTTCCTACTTATGACATTCTTAAGAATAGATATCGTGGCAAAACTTTGCGTCGAATTCACTCAACCAGTGGTTGAACCAGCCTTATTTGAGGCTCTATAAAATCAAAACGAAATTAAACAACTGAATGCGATTTTGCCGGCCATTTGTGAGTTCAGATGTTTTGAATTTCCGTTACAACAAGAAAGAAAAATAGAAATTTTTCGTTGCATTGGCACTTTGAGTAACCTTTTAATTCCACTTGCTGTTTATTTGCTACAGGATATACTTGTCACAAAAGACTTCCCGAAAGCAGCCTCAATCTACAATTTACTCAAATACATGTTCAAAGTGAGGTGATTAGATTCATATTTTTTGCTTTGCTTTGCTTTGCTTTGCTTTGCTTTGCTTTGCTTTGCTTTGCTTTGCTTTGCTTTGCTTTGCTTTGCTTTGCTTTGCTTTGCTTTGCTTTGCTTTGCTTTGCTTTGCTTTGCTTTGCTTTGCTTTCTAGGCCTTGAGTCGCTTGCGTCGTCTGTCCTTGATTCATCTTGTACAATGAGTTGCATTCACATGGCCTCTGCTCTCGCCGGCTGCTTTTGCTTTTGCGTTGGGACATATGTTTATTTGTTATAGATAACAACAAGCATAAGTCCGATGGAATCAGATGAACAGTTACAAAACTGTATCCTGGCTCAAGAACTTCGGAGCTTTTCTTTCACTTGATATGGTATTTGAATTTCTTTCGCAGGCCACAACTCAAGATCTAAATGCGAGCCCCGATGTACAAGGGCAGAGACTTTGGTACATTAGCACTTGTTGCTTTTTATCAAGCCGCCGCCAGTACAAAGAAATTAGCGATTGTAGACAAAAGGGGTTATATGGCCGATTAGTCGCCCTGCAAATATAAATAAGCGAAGCTGCAGAAGATACTGTGAAACTTTAATGTTTAACTCATTCGAGCTGCATGCAAAAAGCGGCTATCAAGAAAAGATGAGAGCATATGTCAATAGTAGGAGGGTATACCGGCTGTCCCAGAAAGATGTATCAGTGTTTACCGAAATGTAAACTAATGATGTATGGGCCGATATCAATGAATTACCAATCATTTTGTTGTAGAAAGGCTAACTTAGATGTAGCTGTCATACCGTTTTAGGGGTGTGGAGTATTTCGCTCGGGAGTTGTTTGTAAACATGCTTAAAGGACAATTATGGCGTTTATAAAATTAATGTCAAAAATCAACCTTACCAACTCATAGTGTGCCAGAGGTTGGACAAAAATCATAAAATGAAAATAATAAGATTCATATTTTATCAATGGAACTTGATTCAAGATGTTTCATAGAGTAAGGAAATCACATTCAAAGTTATCAAAACATTGCTATTTATCAAAAATCAATTTCACATCGCAGCATGTTAGATGTTATCGAATAACTGTAAGCAGTTTAGTATATTTCAACTCCAATTTTATCCACTGCAGTTGAGTACCAATTTGCCTGCAAAAAATATTTTAATTGTCTCTTCACAACTTTCACAGACAATGATTCTAGTGTAGTTGATTGCATTTCAATTGCACGCAGACTGCTGTTCCATAATTTTGATTTTGTTCAAAGAACTCTAGTAATATGTTGTTGCAATCTGTGTGCTATGTTTTAAAGCCCTGTTAAAAATCTCCCTTGCTAACGCCAAACATCTTGTTTGCATATTTACAAACGCAAAAGCATCCTCTAACCTTTTGATTTACATTTTGCTGTCGAGAAGTGCCGTAGACCTTCTAAGGAAAATTATTTTCATGGCATAATTGAAGTGCATAGGTAACAGAACACCGCTGAATAAGTTTAAACTCGATGTCAATTTCTATTCATTTGTTTAATGTCAAGTCTCTTTCAGTGCTGTCCTTTGTAAAAATGATTTTCATACCATAAATTCACATTTAATTCTGCTTCTTCTATTATGGGTGCTGATCAGATGTTATTTGATGCATTGACTTTGGCTGTTTCAGATAAGGATTTAGATAATTTTTCGGACACTCATGCTAAAAATTTCTTGCTACAAAAGTTCTGAGAAAATATTTCTAACTGAATTTGCAAAGAAGGAAATCAAAGCGTTTCTGAAAAGTTTGAGGAATAAATGGGATTTAAATGGTATTTTGTACTGTGTTACTCTGCACCATATATGTGAAACATTTGTAACCATGGCAAAGTTGCAAATAAATGTTATCTTAGAACGTTTTTCTGCTTAAGCTTTGACGTGTTGCAGCAATCTGCACCATCTTATGCCTTCCATGATTTTCGTCCAAGAAAATCGTTATCTGGCCCACTGTGCAACTGCTAAAGTACAATTGTAAGTTTTTTCCAGATTTTGACGTCCGTAAAAGCTGTCAGTTCATTAAACATTGTTCATAAGTTAGGCCAAATCTCGTCGCCATGTTGCAAGAGTACACGATAAGAAGGCTAGCTTCGCTTTAGAGGCAATACTATGACGGCGGAAAGCATTTGACCAGCCTCAACATGACGTCAGAACGCACTGACCTTGTGCTTAATAACGTCATAATGCACTTGTAGCAGATTTTGATACGTAATTTCGCAGATAAAAGACAAAAAACTCGGAAAAAGTACGATACACCACTCATAACAGTATAATATTTCATTTCATCATCAATCATACCAACGCCGCACTTGTCCTTTAAAATTGGACAAAGCAATTTCGAACGGCATGCTTTAATGCAAGCTTTTACCCTAGTTGTTTGCTTGAATGGAATAAGCTTGACCACGAAGCAAGAGAATGACCTACAATTAGCGTTTTCAAGAATAAGCTATTATCTCTTATTCGTCCTCTCCTAAGCCAGTATATAGCATTCACGACCCAAAAGGTCTGGCAATACTTACGCGGTTACGCGTTGGTCTTAGTAAGCTAAATCTGCACAAATTCAGACACAATTTTAGTGACACATTGAATCCATTGTGCCCAATAAACGACGGTGTTGAGGACACGGAACACCTTTTGCTGCTCTGCCATTCTTACGATGAATACAGAAAAGATCTTCTCGATAGTGTAAACGCAACGTTGCAACCCTATTGTTTGTCAAATCTTTCTAATGCGCTAATACTTAAAAAAAATGCTGTATGGTGATGATAGGTTGTCCGTTTATTCTAATACAGAAATTCTTAAAGGGGATCTGAAGCGAACATTTTTATTTGCAAAATGGAATGACGAACTGGGTTGATTAATGATGCCGTTTAAAGTTTTGTGATATTTCATTTTGTTTCGGAGATATTCGCTGTTTTGTGTCTTGAAGTGATGACGTCATTTTGTTGGCATATTTGTAAGGAAAGAATAGGCAGAGAGTAGAAAAATCGGTGACATTGACTATGTATACGATTAAACCTGCTGCTGAAGTATGCTAGTGGGACAAACATTGCCCAGAGATGTCATATATCTCATGAAAAGAAAGTCCAGTACCAAAGCTTTGGTTTTCGGGCTTTTTATAAGAAACGTTGTCAATATCAATTGCTTTCTTACCTTTTTGCAAACAAAATGACGTCATGAGCTTCAATCTTAAAATGGGAAATAATTCCAAAACAAAATATGTTATGGAAAAACTGAAAACGGTGTTCTTGGTTTTTCAACCAGGCTGTTAGCTTTCGCAAATAAAAATTTTGGTTTCAGGTCACCTTTAAGGCAACTTTGAAATACATATATGCAACACAACGATTTGAATAATTTGCTGCTACTAATAGTTAACTGCTGAAACCTGTGAAGGGGCTTCGATGTTTTTATTGTAGTGTTTAAAGGGTCTGTTTCAACCAGCATGCCTTGCACGTGCCATCTCTTGGCTGGCCTTTGTTGTCGCCATTTTTATGGGCCATGAAAATGGCGACAACAAAGAAAAACCAAGAGATGGCACGTGCAAGGCATGCTGGTTGAAACAGACCCTTTAAGCTTTATTTTCATTTTCATGAAGTGTCATCGGGGCCGGTGTTCGGTTTCGATGGGGGTGGGGTCATTTTGGCGAGTGGGAGCCATGTGCGGGGCATCGGAGTGACGGGCTTGGGCTGATGGCCTTGGGCTTGTTGTTTTGATGTTTCTCTCGGGGTTTCTGTTTGCCGTGGCGGCTTCTTCCCTGTTGGGGTCGGGTTTTGGCCTTCGATGACACTTCATGCATTTTGTCTGCATGTTATGTATGCAATTAAGTACTTTATGTATGTTTGTGATTAAGTTAATTGTAAATGGCTTCAGGGTTGCTATGTATTTCCATTCTCCCTGTCGTATCGCCATGTACCTTTGTTATTGTTTGTAAATTATTATGAGAATATAAAAAAAATCATAATAAGATTTTTTTATTTATTTTTTATAACAATAAGATTAAAATACTAATAACAATGCAATACAAAATCAATCTAAACTGTTGGGGTGAGAGGCAAAAAACCTAAGTTATCGAGTTGCCTCTCGCACCGCAACACTAATTTTCATACAAATTTTCACGCAAAAAGAATAAACTATACATACACAAAATAATTAATTCAGGGCAAATAGACAGGGTATATACTCCAACGACCCGACGACCCGCCCAACGCCAAACATCAGGCAGACTGCCAGACCGCCGGAGCATTTAGGAGAATGAGCTTCCTCATCTAAACCGATTTGTATTTTTGATGAACCTGACTGTACATTCCAAAATCATTTTATTGGCTATTGGGTTGTAGGTTTTGCTACCAAAAAGTACTAAATCACATAAATGATCATCAGGTAATTGAGTTACATCATTATGTACAATGTTAGATTGTTCTTCAAGCAGGGTTTTCCTATGGTGCGAATATAATTGGCAATGCAGGAAGAAATGGGCGATTGATTCGACTTCTGCATTGCATGTACACATTGGACTTTTGCGGGCGAAATTATGTTCAAATCTATGCTCGTTTAGATCACTAAACCTAACGCGAAGCCTAGTTATGATTGCGGAGTCGTGACTGTTTGTGATTCCATACATGGGGTTTTTTAAGGGCCTTATAATGGAAATCAATGACTTTTTAAACTGTGATATTGTCTTAGAGGTTCTTATGTCAGGACCTAAGCCATTCCACATTTTAACACAAAAGGGGAAGAAGCTTTTAGAATATCTTGTGGTATTTACGCTGTCTTCCCTAAAAACTCTTTGATGTCGTAAGTTATACTGAATATCACNACTTCTGCATTGCATGTACACATTGGACTTTTGCGGGCGAAATTATGTTCAAATCTATGCTCGTTTAGATCACTAAACCTAACGCGAAGCCTAGTTATGATTGCGGAGTCGTGACTGTTTGTGATTCCATACATGGGGTTTTTTAAGGGCCTTATAATGGAAATCAATGACTTTTTAAACTGTGATATTGTCTTAGAGGTTCTTATGTCAGGACCTAAGCCATTCCACATTTTAACACAAAAGGGGAAGAAGCTTTTAGAATATCTTGTGGTATTTACGCTGTCTTCCCTAAAAACTCTTTGATGTCGTAAGTTATACTGAATATCACGTTGGGCTGGAATACAGTCTCGCAAGTACTCAGGAGTTTGATCATTGACAATCTTGTAAAAGAGGCACAATCTTCGATACCATCTTCTGTTATAAGATTCAGAATAAGTTTCAGTTTACAACTAATGTCAGCGAGCATGATCATCTTCCAGAGCAAAAACAAATTACAACTGTGTCTATTACATTAAAAAGTATATATGGATTGCATATTTACATTCCCTAGAAGATTAATATTGCAATTGTCCTCATTCTAAAGCTGAAAATGGACGAAATTTGATGCTAGTTTCTGAATCGTTTCAAAAACAGCTTCCAAGTAAACGTTTCCAGGACTCTGGAACAGTATGATCGATTTAGTGAAATAAATGTCTACATCTAAGGTAGCCCTTCTGCTACAAAATGATTGCTAATTCAATGAATCAGTGCACAATTGATGATTGTACTCTTCCGCTAACGCTGATATATCATTTTGGGAAACTGGTATGGAACTATCTTCCCTTTTGATTTTATTTTTCTAATTCAGTAGCTGAGCAAACGTTTTATTAAACAGAGAAATATAGGAGACTTGCCTTGCCTACTGTTGAGCCCACAGATTCCATCTAGGGAAGAGGAATGATCATGCCTTGCAGATGTAAATTATTTCGTCAATTTTATCAAGTGAATAACGGTGAATAACTAGGAAAACAGCTTGTTGCGGCAGGACTAGAAAGGTATCAAGTGTCATCAATTTCCCTAAAGGCGCTCTCTTTCGTAGCCCCTTAAATTTCTACGTAATGTTGAATTGAATGTTTCATTGTTTGGCAGATGTTTGGGTCAAGGCCTGGTGACAATTTTTGATAAAGAAAAATGGAAGCGAAACAGGCAAATCATAAACCCAGGCTTCCATCGAGTGTAAGTATATTATTTGCTTCAATTTGTAGCACGTAACACCAAGGGTGTCAGGACACCGATTAAGTAATTAATAAATAAATATTTACTTACCTTGTCTTGTTTGTTGTCGTCTTCTTTGTTTTTTCTCTCCCTCCTGCCTTGTCAGCTCATGAGCAACATTTCAACCGCCTATATTAAATTAGGCCAACCGCTTTTTCGAATCTAACTCCCTTGTATTCCTGTGCGTACGTTGCGTCTTCGCAGAAGAAAGGGTTTTAAACCGCAAAGCCTAATTTAATATAGGCGGTTGAAATGTTGCTCATGAGCTGACAAGGCAGGAGGGAGAGACGAAACAAAGAAGACAACAACAACAAAACAAGGTAAGTAAATATTTATTTATTAATTACTTTAATCGGTGTCCTGACACCCTTGGTAACACTGGGTGACCCGAAAGGGCCGTATTGTTTAAAAAAATCAGCATATTTCTCATTAAGTTGCTGATTTTTAATGAAAGTTTGGGTCCTATATGATAAAACAGCTTGTGTCAAGGTCGTAAGTACCAAAGGCAACTGGTGATGAGGGAGTAAAATTTAATTTGATAATAAGTTCTTGCGATGTATGCTTCATAACCAGATAGCTCGTAGGAAAAGAAATAAAAATGGAGAAATTTCGAACGTTTTCAGAGGAATTTCGGACGACTATGAAAACGATCCTCGCTTGATTTGTAACAAAAGGTCATAATTTTACATTTCTGGCTTTTTTATTACAGTTGTTCCATTGAATAATTAATAGACTTTTCGCGAGTCCCAATTTCAATCTGATAAGATACAGGACAAACTTTGACCTCTTTCGCAGTTATCTTCGATTCCCAACGGACAGGGTTTTCTTGGAAACGAAAACGAAATCGACATTCCTTTATTCATTTTCACGCGTTGGGATTTATCAACCTTGGTCTCATTTTCGCTAAGAGACTCGAAAAAGGTCTACTGTCGAGGTGTCAAGGAAGATGAGCATGATTGCTTAAATGAATCTAGTTGAAGAAATATACTCATTTCTTTCTTATGCTAAATGTGTTGTGAGCAAGGCATTGCATTTTCAACAGTAAAAATGCAAACGTGTGATTTTTGGACACTGCAAAAATTTTGGCCCGTAAGTATTTCGGACTAATTTTCGCACATTAAAATTTTCGGGCGGGTGTATTGTCCGAAAATTTTAGCGACCGAACTTTTTGCGTTTGATGAATTCAGACTCCCTTCACACGTCTGAAAAGCTTATTAAATCATGGAAGTGCCACGATTAAAACTTCTAGCTACAAGTAGTGAGTATCATTGTATTAGTTAAAATCACAGAAGACTTGAAATACCTTGTTTTTGTATGGACTGGCCTGGATGGTTTGGATTGGGATGCAATTTGGAAAGGAAATACAACAATACAAAAGCAAGGTATTTTAAGTCTTCTGTGATTTTAACTAATACAATGATACCACTACCTGTGTTCCAGCTTTGCAGATAGTTAGGTTTTTGTTAGAAAATTATTGAGATAATCGAATCATTCAAGACCTTAATTATAGTACCGGTTGGGCTTTTGAAAATTCATAGTACCTAAATTATTGGATCAATTGGAATGAATCGAATCCTGCTTGATAGCCGAAAGACTGAAGAAGTTTTGGCAATTTTTCTTTTGTTTTTCAAGCACTGTAAGTATAGTTAAATTCGACTTTGCGAAAAACCTTGGTTCCAAAATGCGCGAAAAAGAGCATCAAACACCATATCAAATCGTCGTTCGATCTCTCTCAAGAGTTGTGAGAAATGAATTTTTAAACAGTTGCGATCCCGTGGCAATAAATGTGCAGACGATATCTGTTGCCCGGTATTGCTAGCTGCTTTCTAAAAATTGCGCTTCCAGTTATTTCTCAGTCTCTTTGTGACATCTTCAATCTTTCAATTACAACTGGCTGTTTTCCAGACTGCTGGAAGATCGCCAGAGTTGCCCCCATTTTTAAAAGTGGTCAACTGTTTTGTCCAGGGTCTTTGAAAAGCTTGTTCATAACCAAATGTATGATTACCTGGATAAAAACAAGCATTTGTTTGCTAATCAGTCTGGCTTTAGAGCTCTTCACTCGGTCGTCACTTGTCTTCTAAACAGCACAGATGACTGGTATGTTAACATGGACAATGGCAAATACACTGCAATGATTTTTATTGATCTCAAAAAGGCATTTGATACTGTAGATCATGACATCTTACTCGCTAAGTTGAGAAAATACGGTATCGAAAATGTAGAACTTACATGGTTTACATCCTATCTAACTAACAGAAAGCAATTCTGCAAAGTTAATGGGGTTTTTTCTAAAACTGAAGAAATTCACTATGGTGTTCCTCAGGGTTCCTGCCTTGGCCCTCTCTTGTTTCTTATCTATATCAATGACCTTCCATTCTCCCTTCGCAAAAGTAAAGTGACGATGTACGCCGATGATACTAGTATTTCCTACTCTTCAAAAAGCATAGAAGACATAAACCAAACCCTAAATAGTGAACTGAATCATTTGAAGCAGTGGCTGCAAGGAAATAAACTTTCTTTGAATATCCTGAAAACTCAAGCACTGGTTATAGGTTCCAGACCTAAAATTAAAAAGATTGCAGATAAAACTGTTGCTTCTCCTAAATTCTGTATTGGTGACTGTCAAGTGGAGAGTGTGGAGCATACAAAGTATTTGGGTGTGATGATCGATAGAAATTTGGATTGGGAGGAACAAGTTAATACTACGCGTGCTAAGGTATCTCGCGCAATAGGCTTTTTGAAATATTCTAAAAAGTTCTTACCTCAAAACACGTTGTGTAAGATGTATCGGGGCATCGTAGAGCCCTATTTTCGTTACTGTTGTTCAGTGTGGGGAAGCTGTGGGGTGACCAGGATGCAAACCCTTCAAAAGTTACAGAATCGAGCGGCTCGAATTGTGACAAACAGCAATTTTGATTCTTCTGCAGCTTCATTGATACACAGTCTACAATGGCCAACTGTAAGTGATATTATTACAAGCGAAACTGCTACAATGATGTACAAGTCGTTAAACGGCCATGTACCTGAGTATCTTTCTGAATTGTTCATTAAAAACTCGAGTAGAAACATCAAAACACTGAGAAATACTTATACTGATCTTTCACTGCNACGGAAAACAAGCAAGGTGCAAAAGGCGATAGCCTTCCGTGGAGCCAAACTCTGGAATCAACTCGAACACGACGCTAAACAAGCACCCTCCCTTGCCATGTTCAAGAAAAGAAGAAATAATAGAACGTAATCAAAATTTTTAGTTTTGTAAATGTTGTAGTTTAAGTGTAATTTCTTATCTGTAGTTTTTGGACACGGCCCCCTGAAAACCAATCCAATCGGACTGACGGGGCTACCGTGTATAAACAAATTAAAATAGAAGTAGAAATAGTGAATAGAATGAAGTCTTAAAGTTTTATTTTTCAGCTCTTTGGGCAGGTAAAATGTACTTTGTATTTTTCTGTATGAGGGGATTCTTTACGATTTGATCGAGGGTTTTAGGCCCTTTTACACGAATTTTGCAATCAAAATATTTCGTAAAATAGAATTTACCTATATTTTCAGTTCTCATAAAACACGAGGAAAATTGCAAAAATACTTCGGACTTGTAGCTATCAAGCAGAATTCCATTCATTCCAATCCATCCTTCCTGTACTCTAGGTGCTACGAATGTTCAATTGCCTGAACTTTTTTGGCGCACCCGGTAGTTAATTGGCTCGAAAAAATTTTTAAAGCTATTGACTCAAATCCGGAAATTTATCATTTTTCGACATTATATTTCTCAAATATTTTTTCTCAGGTATTTGAAGTCACTCATGCCAAATTACAACAAAAGTGCAGATCTTTTGATGAGAAAGTTTAGAAATCTAGCTGATGGTGAAACTGTTATTTATTTGGGGAAAGAGTTTCATAGAGTTGCACTCGATGTCATTGGAAAGGTATGTGTAACATCAACGAGTTTAGAAAGATTGTTCTAAATCTGCTCAGATTCCTGAAGGGCAAACAATTTTCTTTGGCAGCTTTTATAACTTCTGAGGGAGAAGCGAAGGCAAACATGATCAATGTTTGATAAGAAACGTGTTATCCACGGTAAACAAAAATCTGTTTAAGTCTTTACAGTATCCCAATAGTTCCTGCCGCAGGTTTAAAATTTCCTGTGAGATAGTTCCATGAGAATTTCTTGGCAGCAGCACGACGAAGGCTCTTCAACGATCTGAACTGTTTTTCCGTCGTTCTTTCAGGTTGCCTTCGGAATGGACCTCAACACAATTTTTGACGAAGATGAACCATTCGCACATGCAGTTGTTTCAGTCTTTGAAGGAATTCAATTCAAATTTAGGACCCCCTTCTATAAGGTTTGTATCTTCCTTCTTTCCATTTTTGCTGCGCGGCAACATTAATATTCGTGTTGAATTAGAAAGTGAGATTTTTATCTTGAAAAATTTTGCCTCGTTTAAATATAGTTGCTCTATGAAATCGTTGCGGTCAAAGCTCTCATTATTAATACATGCGCAGTATGGAAAGTATGAAACAACGCAACTCAGTTGAAAGTTTCATTTTTTCTTCAGTTTCACCGTCTTCATGGTGGAGCTAAGAAATTTCTTTCACTAATATTTTGAGCTTCTGCAGCCTCTCCTACCTAGTTGTCCTGTCTAGTTGTCCTATCCTGTCCTGTCGTTCTTTTGAAAATTTGATTCGTGCTTTTTAATCGGGCTAGGCCGTTTACATTTCGCTAAATTTCAAAAATTGGTTATAACTCAGGAAATAGTTTCCCATAAAATGATCAAAAACTTGCCGAGTTTTACCATTGATTAAATCATCATTCTTGAGATTGTGCTGGTGTGTGATTTATCGTGGCCTGCCAACGTGGATTTTGATTCGATGAAACCATTTACTAAAACTCTAGTTTTTGTTTCATAAATTCATTTTTCATTTCATTTCATTCATTTATGGGAGGGTAACCCTTCAGCAGAGGCTGATTTACAAGGGGCCCTCCGTAAAAACACCTTACATCATCTTTCATCTTTATGAATGAATATCGTATCACTCCAAGCACAGATAAAAAAGGTATCGAGGTTTGGATTAACAATTCAAGATTATGGCGTAAAGGCGCACATGGATGGGTCATATGCAAAAATCTGAAATTATATGTTGCGTGGAGATTCAATTCAGTTAGGTACAGGAAACCGAAACACAGCTGACGTTGAAGCTGTGATTAAGATGGCAGTGAAAGAGAAACATAAACGCAAACGGCCGCCAGCCATCATATAAACTTTATTAAAATCTTCTGCCATCCAACTGAGCCACATGCCAAGTGTCTTTAACCCTAATCCATATAGGCTTTTTTCAAGCTACCATTTATGGGGGTGCTTTCCACCCCCTCCTCTGAAAACAGCCTTAGACTCACCAGAATTCAATATAACTTGGTACAGTTATAGAGCAAGTCATTTGTAACATGTAGCACAATTTGGGTGTGGTTGCCACACCCTATGACGTCACAGTGACCTTATAAAGTTGAAAATTGGCGAAAATCAGGTTCTCAAGTTGAATTTGAGTTTAAAGAAGATTTTGCAGGAACTGTATGCGGATTTTGCAGGAACTGTATGCGGTTTTTGGCCTAGTTTGTCAAAATACTTGCTGAATTATGTTATTTTATTGTAAATAGCGATTTTCGAATGATGGTTTCGTAGAAATTATTCAATAGACGATTACGGAAAAGATGGCGGACCCTATTTGACACGATGAATGCTGGGACAATGCCCCCTAGAAACTACTTGGTTACGTCGTAATCAAAATTTTTTGCTGCGGCGATAGAACCTTGACCGTAAATAAACGCAGATTAGGCCGTCGGAAGATTCAGAAAGTACTCACTATCGCTCGAATATTTTGATACGCATTGTTTTCTAAGATCAAATTTTATATATCGAGTTAGTTCAACCTAAGAAGATGTAGTTTATCGTTCGTTTACACTTTTGTTTCATTATTTTCAAAGAAGGTTTTGCTGTTTATTTTTTTACTCTGTCGCCACGGAAGAAAGCATGGAGGATTATCTATCAGTTCAACTTTGCGAAGAAATGGTACCTGGAGCAAAATTTACCGGAGACCTCAGTAAAATGACGCACTGAGATGGTTAAAATGTCGAAACGCTCAAAGATTAAGCAAACTCTCACTGAAGGAATTGCGAGAAAAGTAAGTAATTCGTTTGAAATTATTTTCGCTTTTGTGTAAATTCTGATTGCTTTTTCTAGCTACGTGCACAACATCAAGTTTCTAATGATTACTTTCTTTTATTTCAGAGTCCAACTGTACATCGACAATGGCTGGAATAAGACACGGTTAAAGGATCCTGATGGTGGAATTCATGTCAGAACTGCTTTAGAGAAAGAAATGTCCCAAGAAGAACTGGAAATCAAAACCTTTTAGAGAGTCCTCCACCAACAAATGATCAGAAATGGACACAGTTAACATCCGCCCGTCCCCTTGATAAAATCGTACATTCTGGAGTTGAAAAATTCTTTGCAAAAAGTGGAGATCAAAAGCATATCAAAGAAGGCTATACTTTCTCAAAAACAATGAAATTTGAAACGAGCGGAAAACCGATGCGACTTTTTGTCTTAAGCGAAAACTATTTCCTCCTAGAAGGTTACACTAGACGATCCATGAAGTCATCTAAAGGAATAAGAAAGGGAGCAGGCCTGTACCATTGCAGCATTTTGTAATCCTTAAAAACTGGAGAAATTTTGAGAGCAATAGACAAATTGTCCAGCTGGAAAAAGGGGCCTTTGCAAGCATGTTGCTGCACTTGCATATAAATTTGTTGAATGTGCAATGGGCAAGAAAAATTCCCTGCCAAGAATGCTTTCATGCACTGAAATCAAGAAACAATGGGGCTTACCTTCGTTGAGTGCAGAGCAAGACCAGGCTGGCGGATGTTCGTTAAAGTGGTGTACCATGTTGTTGTTTACTTCTATGTAATGGCCGCGGGGTAGATATTGCCTTTTGCTCCTCGTGGTATCGTTTTAGTAGTATCGTATTGTAATTTGTAAGTAGCGTAGCTAGTAATATGTATTGTAAACTTTTCATTGGAATGTATAAAAAAAACCCATAAAAAGAGAAAATGAAGCGTATCCCTCTGCAAGAAATTCCATTCAACAAGCAAAGACTTGACAGAGATGTTGGAAGTTGGAAGTGGTCGTAGAAGGAATTGCCCTTGGAGACCAAGAAATCTTCCTCTTCTAAGCCAAACCAGGAGCCATCATTTAGCCATAACGATTTTTCAAAACTTGAAAATGACCTTGGGGAATCGAGCTCTGCCAGTATATTGTCCTTGATACTGAAAGCTGGCCGGAAAGCCCTGTGTAATCAGATTAACGAAATCGAAGACATTTCATTGTCAGGTTGTGGCAGCTCCTGCACCGAGAATCTTGAAAATCCCAAACAGGGCTCAAACGAGTGGTTTAAGATGCGAATCGGCAAAGTAACGTCTTCCAAGATCCCTTCTTTGATTGGCCTTGCTGGTAACAAAAGTTTTTGCGAATCTTGGAGCCATGTTAAAAGCAAAACCGAAGAAGAGCGACAAAATTTCAGAAATTTTCAACGAGGTACTGCATTTGAACCTGAAGCTGCAGAACAGTTCAGAAAATCATCGGATTTGCAGATCTCCGAAAGCAGTATTGTGCCGCATCCATCTGTTCCAGATCTTTTTGGAGCTTCACCAGATCGTCTATTTGAAACTGATCACTTCTTCGTTCAAGACAGTGATGAATGTCTTGTCGAGTTAAAAGGCAAATTTATCCTTGAAATCAAAACACGTGCTTTTGGAAGTCAAAAACCGCTTCAAGCTGCCACTGGATCACACGTTGCTCAATGCCAACTCCAAATGTCTTGTTTGCCTGATGTCACCGCCACCATTTTATTCTCCTATCTCCCAGAAACACAAGAATTTTCGATGTTTCTGATTAATAAAGATGAGTTGTTCATTGAAGCCATGATTGCAATTTGCAAAGCTCTTCATTCGTCTTCAGATGTACAATCTTTGGAGCCAGCCTGTAACAGATTTGCATCTGATTTGTGTTTGCTTCAAGAGAAAGAAAGAAACTGCCAATCGAGTCTTCCACTGCGACAGTGGGCAAATGAACTCGCCAAGCAAGCAAGACGGGTTTATTTCTTGTTTTGACCAGTCTGCAACGCAACGTTTTGACCAGTCTGATGACGTAATTTATGTTATAAATTTGTTCCATGTAAAAACAGACAAAAGGAAACGGCAAAATTGTGATAATCCATCACAAATACATCATTAGAGTGTTTCTAATGGAAAAAGATGGAAAATATTTAAACAATTTGCTAATTATCCCAAAATGACTGCCAAAATGACTTATCACCAGATCTCAAATATCTAACTACCCAACAAGAAATCAGTTAGATCTAGACATCCTAAGGCAGAACCTAGAATTCTCCAAAAGAAGTTTTTTTTTTCTGGTGCAAAGACGTGGAACGAAATCCCATTGGAAATTAGAATGAGCCCCACGATTACCACTTTCAAAAGGAAACTGAAGGAATTCCTGCAAAATTAGCATCCTTCCCGAAGCACGATCCCTAGGAAGACCAGCAAATCTTTAAGGTTTTAGTTTGTACATATATGTATATTTATAGCGATTATTTTTCTTTAGTTTATTTAAAATAGCTGATAGGGTTTTAGTGTTAAAATATGATTAAATAAATAAAAATAATGTCATAATAAAAAATTCTGACGTCATCAACTTCCTGAAATTCCGGTATCAAATTAAAGCCTTTTGTTTGGTGATTCGTTTGAGATATAATACTTCATAATTTAAGCAAATTTTGACATTGAAATCATCGAAAACAATGATTTTGCTGTTACCTGCTTCCAAATATGGGCATGTCACGTGACCTGTGAGTTCTATTGTTCAAAATTTTTTCATCAAAATGTAGCTAATAGATAATTAGTAAAAGTCAGGGAGACTGGGGGACATAGCTGATGTCGTTTAATAACGCCGCAAATAAAACCTTGAGGGGGGGGGGTGGAATCCAACCCCACCCCCATATGGATTAGGGTAAGGCAATCAGTTGTCTGCACTGCTGGTAGCTTTCGCTACTTGGCTATGTCCATTACGAACGTAAGCAAAACAAGAGCGGGAAAATACATTGATATTTAATCACAAATTTGTTACCTCCATTTTGGTGCCTAAAGTTCAATAATGCTGAGATAATTTTTTGATGCCGACCTTTCTGCCTTAGTTCATGTACAACACATTTGATTTTCAAAACAAAGCCGATGAGAGTGTCAGATTCCTTCGTAAGCATGGCCTGCAATGTATCACAAAGAGACAGAAAATGTTGGCTGAAGGAAAGGAATTGCCGGAAGATATCATGTCAATGATTGTTAAAGAAGCAGGTTAGACTATATTTGTTATTTTCGCGTTGTTTTCATTGAATACATTTACCTGTTCGCTCAGACAATGACTCATAGCCTGAGCGAACATGTTTGCTTGTTAAAAAACTGAACAAACGGCCCCAACATTCTGGCGTTTCGATAATTCTCGATGGCATGGGCTGATAAAAGCTGCAAACCAGCTTGAGGCTATTCTCTGGGTATTTTTCAAGAAATATGTTTCGCGTTGGCGCCTATCTGATTTTGGAGGCAGAAGATATCGTAAAAATTCTATCGAAGATAAATTTAGTTTAAAGTTGAAAGATTTTCAGAGAGTTGCTTGTCTCAAGATTTTGAAAAAAACGTTTTACTGCTTGTGTCCTGGAGACGGGAATGCGTTCTGCTTTATTTGTTAGCAATGCTGTCTTAGACACAAAATTGCTGTTCGGAAAATTTACCAAATATTGGAGGGCGAAGCTATTGTTTCAGTTAAATGGCATTGTTTTATTCTATTGTTTTCAAACAAAGGGTCAGTGTTCTTCTCGTAATTGGGGGTGGCCGCACACCCATGCCTAGCCCACGTACCGGATGCTCCAAAAAGAACTCCACACGTTTGAAATTTGCTATACGGAGAATACTTGATAAATTGGGATGAATCAAAGTTTCGTTGATAGCCGAAAGGCTGAAGTTTTTTTGTGATTTTTTCTATTTTTCTGACCATTGGAAATATAGGTAAAATTGAAAATTGTTAATATTATACTTTATTTCTGTTCCAATTTTAGCATCAGATGCAAGCAAATCTTGCGAAGAGCTCGTAGATGAATTTGTAACCTTTATTGCTGCTGGTATGTAAACAAGAATCGTTTCTGTCCATTTTTGGAGTTTTTCTTTAGTAGCCTTAAGTCAGTTTCTGTATTCCTAAGATTCCCGGAAGTCAGTTTGGATATTTTTTATAAAAAGGTTACACATGTATCGTGGAGCCAGCTCGTGAAGATATTTATAGACCATAAGATCAGACTTACTAGCAATTAGCTCGTCTATGATGTTCCAGCCAAGTTTCTCGATAAGTGGCCGGCCCGGGGAATCTCGCCCACAGAGTGAGTTCGTTGCTCTACTTCTACTCTGGGATACAAGTGACCGTTCTGAAATCTGATTGGTCATTCGAAAACAATAGCAAAATTCTAATTATTACTCAAAACTTACTAATAATTTAACACAATAATTAATAGTCACTAGGCAATGATGATTGTAATGAGACTGTTTTATGTGAAATCGAGGCTGTATAATTAGTGTTACCCGGCCAACCATAAATCCATAATGGTTGCTAATTCTGGACAGATTTGCGCAATGTGTACCAGGGTGTTCATTCAGCTTCGTGATCAGCGTATGATTGAGGACACCCTGGGAACGAGGTTGTTGCGGCCCGATACATCAAAACTGCTGCCAGTTAAATACGGGCAGCACGATTCTGAAACCCTGACAACTGGTTGATCTCAGTCACACCACAGCAGCCCCAGAAAGTGTGGCTCCACAATACCTGTGTAACTAGTCCTCAGAGTTTCTTCTGGCAGAAAGGATTTTGCACGCTTCAAAAAGCCAATTGTTCTTGAGACCTTGGAATAAACTGTCTTAATGTGTTCCTTCCAATACATGGTTTTGTCAATCTACACACCAAGATACTTACATTTTTGCGCAACTGCAAGCTCATTATTCTGGAATTTTTAGTTTTGGGTCACCCGGTCAGTTTGCCATAACTTGCGCAATGCATTGATAATATTTTGTTTCTCTCTCTTCCATACTTAAACAGGACAGGAAACCACGGCGAATATGATGTCATTTCTGCTTCTTGTTGTGATGCAAAACCCGTCATATAAAGAGAGGTTTGTTTGTGTTGCCGTTATCAAAGTATGTGTAAAGACTATCCTTAAATTTTGTTAGGTTTTCATTAGAGACTAGACTGATTACTACATAGTCGTAGCTGTCGCTATTGATAGACTGTTGTAGCTCAAAGAACGACTCATGGACAAACGCATTGAAAATGAGGACGAAATGGCTTTACCTCGATTTCATTTCTGGATATATATAGGCCAAAATAAAAAAGACTTCAAAAGAGGTTTCTCTACCAGCGACTTTTCTTTTATAACTAACTTGGCTTGGACATCTAATGTGAAACAGAGTTAGGTATTTAATCGTTTGTAGTAATTGCGTTTATTTGCATGTAGTTTCTTGTTTCTTTTTGTTCTTATTTGCTATACGTTTTTTCATGTAATGGCCGCGGGGTAGTCGTAGTTTTCTGCTCCTCGTTGGTATCGTCCTTGTAGTATTGTAGAGTAGATTGTAAGTAGTGAAATCCGTAATATGTATTGTAAAATTTTTAATGGAATATAAAAAAAAAAAATAAAAAAAAATTTCTGGATATCAAAACCATAGCAACAGTGTGCCAAAAGCTGAGTGTTATGCAGACGATGACGGATGGCTTAAGTTACCAGCTCAAACCTCCGATGCTAAAAAGCCCCGAAATTCAGGTTGTCAGTGATAAGCCATGAAGGAAAGCTACAAGTACCAAAATGAATGTTTCCTCAATCCAAGAATCAACAAACCTGTCACTTCCAACGGTGGACAGTTACCAAGACTGCGCGTAATCCTCGCTTCTGTGCGCATTGAAAAAATCTTTGCATGGCCGTCTAAAATTTTTATCTGAAAGTCCATAAGTCCCAGTTTGAGCAAACAATTCATTCAATTAAAAGTGTAAAAAGTGTTGTTGTTATTACGATAACTGGGACTATGTGGTGAGTCTAATTAAAGAGATGGAAATGGAAATGGAAATATTGGAAATGCAATTGGAAATGTATTGGAAATGGATTTTCTGCGATCTTCTTAAAACACCAGTTATAACTCTTTGAATGTTTAAATCAACATTTATTTTCTGCTCAAACGGAGAAAAGAAGATAAGACCAAAGGTTAAATTCAAGAATCTTCTGTAATGACTCAATACTCTATAGGGTGTCGCAACAAATTGTTTGACCTTTTTTCAAATAATAGAAAAAAGAATAAATAATTGACTCCACAGTAACTTAGCAGTGACTTTAAGACATTCAATTGACCTTTGCCAGTTAATAATCTTGGAAAGCTGTTGCAAACAATAGAACAATAGAACAATGCTGTCACTGAAGAACAATATTTAAAAGTTCAAGATAAAAATTGTGCACCAAACTATTAATGCCAAGATAATGAAAAACTAGACTTATCTGGGCATAACCCTTCGTCAGTGGTGATCAAAAATAAAACGAACAGGCTTGAATGATGAAGTTGTTGCAGTAGCTGAAACAAGAGACAACTCAACAACTTGATGTGCAGCAGCGCTTGATGGTAATAGTAAAAGGAGATTATTCGACGTCACGGTTCCTGCTGAATTCAGAGCAAAATAGCTGAGATTTGTCGATTGATATGTTCGTTCCTAAGAGTTATTCAAGATCAAGGGTGATTGGAGGAATGCTGAGCAAATTTTTAAAATAACTCAGTGTCTTCTTTATTAAATTTAAGTTTATTGTGTTTTTTAAATTTGTATTCTTCCACAAATTTCAATGATGGTTACTAAGAGTAAGTGACTTCCAAATCCAACTTGGTCTGTTCCGAAGTTATGGAAATGCATGACATCTAATATGACCTTGAGGCTTTGATGCACATCAGGGTGTCACAGCTTTTCTACAAATGTTGATCTTTCAAAGCTTGTAAATAAGGAGTCCATAGCGGATTTCCAAGATTTAAATGCTAAGAATTAGATAACTCCTCCCTTTTGGTTAGTGCAATGTTATCGTAGACTCGGCTGCAAATTCATCTAGCTCGCCAGTAGCACGATAATGGCTCGACGTCTGAATCGAGCCTGGATTCTAGCTCGAGCTAAATATGTGGCTCGGAAAAATATGCCGTGCCGCATGGTATTTGCTCGATATTGGCTCCGCACTGCTTAATACGTCACACCAACGCCGTGCCCGAAAGATCTTTTTTCCTGCTGTCCGTCTTTTGGCACATTTTAAAAGCAATTTCTTTTTTGCATCCATCTTGGTAATTTCTCCTCTGCGTCTATTCCGAATCTCTACCTATGTTCTTATTCTGGCCCGACGTGGGCTCGACGTCTAAATCAACTGCTGTGCTGGAGTCGCGCCACTGCCGCACAAAAGAATCCTAGCACGGCGTAACTCTGGCTCGACGTCTGAATTGGTCCTTATCGTTCATTTAGAAAATATAGATAAACACTTTTTTGGACACCCTGTAGGTATATCAGGTGACTTAAGATAATTTTCGTCGTGAATTACCCAAATATTTCAATAGTTCATTTTATAGTGGAAAAGCTTTAAAAGAATTTTACCAATATTTGTCATAGCGCTCTAAAATTTTGGGCCATTTTCGTTGGAAGCTGTTTATGAAAAAACTTGAAAATTGACAAGAAAATTTAATTATCTTTAATCAGGTTTTAAGCTATTGTTAATTATAGATTCTATTTCAACCCCATAGGATGACTGATGAAATTTTAGACGTTCTTGGAGACAGGCAATTTGTACGATTTGAAGACCTTGGGAAGCTGACGTTCCTTGGGCATGTACGTATATATTTTTATTTATATTTTCATATTTTAATTTATTAAGGAGGGAGACCCTTCAGCCTAATGGCTGATTTTCAAGGGGCCCTCCACATAAAAACTTACAAAATATACGGGTTAAAAACATCTAAGAATTACTTACAATAAATATATACAACTAAAGTGTCAAACCTAACTATGAAAAATAAAAGATATAACATATTTTATTGATTTTAGGGAGTGTTGCCTCTTGTTGGCACGAAAGAGAAATTATTTGTCTGGTTACCCAACCCTTACTATAAAAAAAATTACTTTTTGCAAACATTTCAAGAAGCTGGAAAATGGATTAACAAACCGATGTCTCTTCGGTGCCAATCCAACGCATGAAAAATGAACGGTTCCTTGTTTCATTTTGCTCGATCAAAATCATTTTGAAAAGCAATTTTGTGAAAGCAAAATTACAGCTGAATGAGTCCAGAATAGACGGATTTCACAAGCTCAAAATTAAGAAAGTCTGGAATAAGGATGTTCTGGGTGGATTTTTGAAAACAAATAATAAGCGAGGGGAGACGTCTATTCTGGAATCAAGAGTTTATACAGTGAGATTTTTCACGGTGTTATTTTTAAAATGACAGCTCCGAGGTTGGAACGAAATGAAGTTGGCAATGCCTATAAAATAAGAATCGCATATAAGAAAGGTGATATTTACTTCGATCCCGACCTCATAGAAAGCGGGTTGATCATTGACCGATTTGATCCATTCTTTTGCAGCCAAAATGCATTTGCTACTCGTTATTTGTAACTCGCTACCAGAGAGAACCAATGTTACTGTGATATTTGCCCCTCAACGAGCAATGTCTTTGCAACACTTAGCTTAGGTGTACGCGTTTTTGGCATAGCGAATTAAATTCAATTTGAAGTGCTCATAATGCGCCCTTAGAGCACTTCAAATGGTCTATTGGATTTAGACAGCAAATTCAATACAGCCCTCAATTATAATACGTTGATAATTGCTCCACCAAGCGAATTATGAGTGAATTTAATTATTTAGTTCGTTCGAAATTGAAATTGGTTTCAGACAACACACTATGAGCGTATTTAATTGATAGTTAACTTTTTTCGGTGCAATAGTTGAATTTGCTGGGCCGTAAATACGCTGCCTAAACTATTTCTTACGAACGTTCTTTAATTCGTTCAGTGCTTTAAAGAAACACTTCGTATGTTTCCTCCGGCTGCTGGTGCTGACAGAGACTCTACAGAAGATGTTGTCTATGGAGGATATAAGATTCCGAAAGGAACGACGCTATCAGTAAGTACACTGAGACATCTTTTATTGGTAGAAATCTTTGAAATCAGATCAAGAGTAGGATTTATTTGCATAAAGGGGCAAGGGCACATTTTCGGTTGTCAGGTTGTTGCTGTGGTGGTTGTCCGGAATAAGTAGACAGGGTCACTAAAAAAATATCACCCTGTTTGAAAATCATTGCAGCCAAAGTACTTTCGCTATAAGAAATGACATTCTAGTAGGTAAAGATTGACGTATACTTTTTCTTTATTTTTTAATTAATAGGATCTTGGCAAATTCGAAATTTTCACAAATCTGTCTTGCAGAACAGCCGGAAAATGGCCTAAAATGCGTGATCAAATCTTTCAGATTTTTTTAAATCCATTTGAAATCCTTTTGAGAATACGCATAATTGATAAAATGATGAAATGAAACTGAAAATGAAATTAATAGCTCATTTATTACATTAAAATAAGGATCATTGAAACAAGTAACACCGAAAAGTTGCATCTCTTTTGTTTTGAAATGCCTTTGATATGCAAGACTGAAAAATACAAAAAATACTTCAATCTTTTGGTTAATAGAAAAATCAATGTTTACGATTATGGCATAAGTGCATTTGCTGCGATGATTTTTCAAACAGAGAGACAGTTAATAGAGTTACGTTTGAAGGAAAAAGTTTTGAGTCGAGTTTGAAAGGTCACCAAAATTCCATTGTCTTCCTATCATTGAAATTCCTCCTCGCCTCGATTTGTCAATGCTCAAAACAGTTTTAAAAACAATGAAATTCTTACTGTCACTACGTATTGCATATCAGAGACCATCTGTAAACTGGTAAAAGGCGACTTTGAAGCGTTCTCGTTAAGGGAACTTATTATTGTTTACTAACTGAATCCTCTTTAATATTTACCTGCTGCATAGCAGTGTGTTTCCTATCTGACTTTTAAGAACAAGTAAGATTCTTAATAAAGACAAAACAGGTAATCTGCTAACCATCTATGCATCTTCAGAATATGCTTCAAAACAAGACAGCTCTCAAAACAGCCATATTTGCCAATTTAGACCTATCTAAAAGATAAGCTATTGACAGTCGCACTAAAGATGGCATCAGGGAGTCATGAAGCGCAAAGTACGATGATTAAAATTTCCCTAACGCCATCTTTAGTGTAATCGTCTATTGGTGGAAGGGCAATTTGGTCGTACCTATCAGCCCAGAGAGAGAATTCGGAAAATGATCTTTTAATCAAATTTCAGTAATTTTTTTAATCTCTCTACATTTTTTTGGGAAAGCCGGTAGTTTTTCATAGACTATTTGATAACAGTTTTTCTTCTATTTTCAAAATGAGTTAGCTTTTCTAGTATGAAATGATCTGTTGTTATTGATGGATAAAACGGTCGTACTTTGTGACAAACTTTTTGACTCACCTGGTACACTTAATAACGCTTTAATTCACAGGCACATTTCTTCTCAATGCAACGAAATCCTAAAGATTGGCCAGAACCAGAAACATTCAACCCTGATCGATGGGGCAAAGAAGCTGCTGAAAACCCTGGGTAAGAGATCTTTTCCAGCTAGAAGCTTAATTTCTAACAATTGTATGTTTAGGAATCTCTATCATATTTTTATTATGATTAGGGGCATTTTGATGACAGCTAACGCTCTGCCTATCATGAGGGGAGGAAAGGTTTCTTGGAGGAGGCCGTTCGTTATTAATTTACCCATCGCATTTCACAAGAAACCCGGCAAGCCGTAATAAAAGAAGTAATTTGCGTCCTATTTTGTCACTCTTTACAAAGGAGTTAAGCAGACTGAAAGTTCTCCTTGGAATTCACTTTTCTCTTCTCCATTACGATGACTATGCGTAGTAGAAAAAAAACAGTAGAAAATAAAGTTTTAAGGAAAATTAAGAATAGGAAGCTCATTGGTGACAGGGGAGTTTAGTTTATGTATTGCCTGGCTAGTGGATACTAGCTGTGACAGTTTGTCATTATCCACAAGACCATCTGGTACAAAAAACATATCTCGAGTAACAAGATCTTAAACATTGCTTATGACTTAACCAAAAAAGCTATATATAAACATCATGAGAGAAATATAGCCATGATAAACGTTCGAAAACTAAAAGATGATCTGAAACCAGCAACCACTATCAAAGCAGCAAATAACCTGGGTGTTGACATATTAGCAAAGCAGGAAGTGAGAAGAACTTCAACTCGAACGATCAAATTTGAGGACGAATCTTTAAATGGATGGCAGTTCATTTGGAGTGGGCAGTCGACAAAACATGAATATGGGGTAAGCATGATTTTAGCACCACATGTGAAATTGATAAGATATCATGTACATATACCTGCTTGAATCCTGTCTGCTACTGTCGTTGTGAACCGAATGAGACCATCATTACTAAATGTGTATGTGCCTACTGATATTACTAAACAAGAGTCGTCTGAAACCCCAAATTAAAACTGGTCACATTTTGGGGGATTTCAATGCGACAATCTCTTCAGCGAGCAAAGAAAGTGGAGCATGGAATGATATACTCAGACATAATAACTCTTATAGAATAAATACAAATGAAGATGGTGATCTACGACTGTCTTGGTGCCAGAAAAGTCGCACGAAAAAAATGTTATCACATGGTGTAGAACTAAACGTATTCATCGAGCAACCTGGAGACACTCTGCAACTGATCTTTGGATTGGGAACGTGTATATGCACCAACAATTGGATAGCAAAATTTATCAAGTCCTATCGTGTATTTACTAAAGCTTCACATCTCTTTTGACACTGATCATCGCGTGCTGGTGGTGAATATTGTACTGTATTCACTTTGAAAAGAGATTAGGAAGCAGTTAACAAAAAAGAAGTATACACCAAAAGACAAAATTGTGTACCAGCCACTACGTGATGATCAATATCTCAGAGATCAGTCATCCCAAAAACGGGATCGAGAGCTAGAAGTTTTAAACACTGAAGATTTGGATGAACTAAATGAAATTATTATAACAGCTGTTCGTAAATGTATTGAAGATGTATGTCAAACAATTGAATTGACCAAAAAGAAGGAACCATAGGAGGACACCCAATTGCAACAGCAAATAAAAGAACTACGAAAAAGCAAAAATCAGCAGGAAGTGAGAAAAATATAAAAGAAGATCAAAAAAGAAGAAACGAACTGAAAAATGAATACTATCGAAAATTGCTGATATCATCAACACAGCTGCTGAAGCAAGAGAAATTGAAAAGGAATTTACTCTTTCAAAGAAATGTACTGCACTAAAAATATCGTCAAAATTAACTGTATCAAATGAAAATTGAAAACACACTTCCCTGAACACTTTGCTGCTTCTAGCCCATCACTTCCATTACCTACAGTGATTGCAGAACCTGAAAAATAGCCTCAATTCATTGATGGAAAAGTAGAGCGCGTATTACAACCTTTGAGAACAACTAAAGTCCAGGCACAAATAATTTAAAAACAAAAGGACTCAAATACAACAACAGTAAAAACCTTATTAATGCATTAGTTTCATTATTGACCTTAATATGGAAGCTGATAATGATGGTTAGATGTCAAAATTACTTGTCTTTATAAGAAAGGTTCTATGAGTGAGGCAAAAACTACAGAGGATAATTAACTGGCGCAAACATAAGTCGTATCCTTGCCAAAATTGTTATTAACAGGTTAAAGTAGCATATGAGACAAATATCGGTGAAAACCAATTTGGATTCCGTGAAAATCGTTCTACAACAAATGGCAATTTTGTACTGAAAACCACCATTGACAAGTATAGAGGGACACTAATAGGCCTTTTCACGGAAAGCAAAGCATGCTGGGAAAAAGGGAAAATTTTCGAGATTTCGACACCACGCAGCTTCGAATTTCGCAATGTTTTGCGAGGCTTATTTTCGCAACAAAACCTCTCTCCTAAGCACGAACTAAAATATTAGATACCTTGTCTGCATATAGATGAACTCCTCAGACTTCNGATCTACGACTGTCTTGGTGCCAGAAAAGTCGCACGAAAAAAATGTTATCACATGGTGTAGAACTAAACGTATTCATCGAGCAACCTGGAGACACTCTGCAACTGATCTTTGGATTGGGAACGTGTATATGCACCAACAATTGGATAGCAAAATTTATCAAGTCCTATCGTGTATTTACTAAAGCTTCACATCTCTTTTGACACTGATCATCGCGTGCTGGTGGTGAATATTGTACTGTATTCACTTTGAAAAGAGATTAGGAAGCAGTTAACAAAAAAGAAGTATACACCAAAAGACAAAATTGTGTACCAGCCACTACGTGATGATCAATATCTCAGAGATCAGTCATCCCAAAAACGGGATCGAGAGCTAGAAGTTTTAAACACTGAAGATTTGGATGAACTAAATGAAATTATTATAACAGCTGTTCGTAAATGTATTGAAGATGTATGTCAAACAATTGAATTGACCAAAAAGAAGGAACCATAGGAGGACACCCAATTGCAACAGCAAATAAAAGAACTACGAAAAAGCAAAAATCAGCAGGAAGTGAGAAAAATATAAAAGAAGATCAAAAAAGAAGAAACGAACTGAAAAATGAATACTATCGAAAATTGCTGATATCATCAACACAGCTGCTGAAGCAAGAGAAATTGAAAAGGAATTTACTCTTTCAAAGAAATGTACTGCACTAAAAATATCGTCAAAATTAACTGTATCAAATGAAAATTGAAAACACACTTCCCTGAACACTTTGCTGCTTCTAGCCCATCACTTCCATTACCTACAGTGATTGCAGAACCTGAAAAATAGCCTCAATTCATTGATGGAAAAGTAGAGCGCGTATTACAACCTTTGAGAACAACTAAAGTCCAGGCACAAATAATTTAAAAACAAAAGGACTCAAATACAACAACAGTAAAAACCTTATTAATGCATTAGTTTCATTATTGACCTTAATATGGAAGCTGATAATGATGGTTAGATGTCAAAATTACTTGTCTTTATAAGAAAGGTTCTATGAGTGAGGCAAAAACTACAGAGGATAATTAACTGGCGCAAACATAAGTCGTATCCTTGCCAAAATTGTTATTAACAGGTTAAAGTAGCATATGAGACAAATATCGGTGAAAACCAATTTGGATTCCGTGAAAATCGTTCTACAACAAATTGCAATTTTGTACTGAAAACCACCATTGACGTGTATAGAGGGACACTAATTGCTACCTACATAGACCTTACCGCCACATATGACCTTATACCATGAGACTTTTGTTTCATGTCCTTAAGGTCAGAACTGGAGCCAGTCATCTGATCTCAATCCTTCAGAAAATATATGAGGCTACTACAGCATCAATACGAGGCAAGGATGTGGATTTGATGTAGATGTTGGATGCAGACAAGGAGGACAAGAATCACCAGTGTTGGATTACTTGTTAAAGGTAGCGGCAGTAACCATTGATCAGGAATTTCCAAATGGTTGGGTGTGGACTTTTAATGTAATATACCACACTAGTGTCCATATAGAGAAGACTGACGACCTGGAAAGATGAGGGGTATTGAAATCATCAGATGGATACTATATGCGGATGACGTAGTGCTATTTTGTCAAAGTGTTGAAGAGGGAGAAAGACTACTTACCGTCATCAATGATACGTGCAAAAGTTTGATCTGGCGATCTCATTCTCAAAAACAAAGACGCAAGTTTTTAATTGCACCGAACTAGCTGGTAAACCAATGCTGTTTCAGATTGAGGAAAAATACATTCAAAATGTAAAAGAGTTTTATCTCACTTCAGTTACTGTCCACTTTTTTGGATGTTCTATGATCATAAAATTTTAAATCATAGAATAAATCATGTTCACGAAAGGGCATTGCGCATTGCGTACAAAGATTACGGAAATGATTTTGGTTTTTTCTTTGAGCAGACCAATTCGGTGCCCATCCATGTAAGAAACCTACAGTTGCTTATGACTGAAATCTATAAAACAAGATCCGATCTAAATCCACCTTTCATGAAGGACATTTTTATAGAACGAAATATTAGCTACAATCTAAGGCATGGCAATGACGCTCAACCCCCAAAAGTGCAAACGCAGTGCTTTTGGAGTTGAGACTATTTCCTACCTTAGAAATAAATTGTGGCAGTTTTTACCGCAAGAAGTAAAACAGTCAAGCACCCTTTCTGTTTCAAAAACGAATTAAATTTTGGAACGGTGATAATTGCAACTGTAGACTCTGCAAAATATATATCCCAAAAGTTGGGTTTCTAACAGGATAGAGCCTTTACCTGTTTTTATCATGCAACAGACTGTTTCTATTTTGATAGTTTTATTTCAATTAGTTAATTACATTGTAAGTTATGTAAATTGTAAATAGTAGGCCTTAATTAGCTGTAAATTAGCTATCTTTATTTTAGCCTACTATAAATAATTAGGTGATGATGATGATGATGATAATATATCTAGAAGCTCCAACAATGCAATTACTAAGAAGATTTTATTTCCAAAACCAAGCAAACAGTACTATCGTGACCCATGGTGGATTGGTGTGTCAACAGATCAAGCAAATAAACTAACACAATCGAGATGTGATTTCAATTGACTAATCCAGCAAGGTTTTGGTCCAACTCCAATGACGAAATAATCGTACATGTGAAACCACTAAAGAGAGATTTGAACAATGTACTACTGCAAAGGTTTTCAAAGTTTTTGATAATTCAGTCCTGTTCTCACCTATATGTCAGAGATGTTCTCACCAGTTGGCCAGAGGCGAATAACTCGAAGATCTAAAACAAATTGAATTAACCTTTCCGAAAGTGTACACGGTTTTGCCATTATCACAATATTTACTCTTAGGCCCCAAACCAGAGCCTCAATTGTAGACCCCTGAGAAGGCAAGAAACCCTAAAGCATGGCAACCCTTGATATTATCAAAAAACAATTTTCTACTGATTTTAATTGAACACAACTAAATCAAAGACTTTCCTTGACAAATTGTGTCACTGTTTCTTATCGGTCAAGGAAATTCTTTACCTTTACTACAATGAACCAGTTATTGTTAAAATTACAGTTTTTAAGTAAAGTAAAAGTAAAGAATCTCTTGATTAAAGATAATGTAATATGAGTGTCCCTTGAGAATGTCTTCCTCTCGGTTTCTAACAATAATCACAAGGCATATCAGCTTTGGATTTTGAGGGCCGACATGCTTCTGCATTCCCTATAATCGTTAGCTCTTCTCGACTGGAAGATCTGGTTTGGGTCTAAGAGGAAATGTTACACTTGCTAATTTATTGCTCTGCAACCAAGTATCCGAAAATTATCAGAAAAATATCAAAATTTAATTCCTTCATTACGGGCTAACATAAAAATAGCTTTGGAGTGATTTGAGGAACATTATTGGCGCCAGAATTTTCCAAACTTGTATACAGTTTTTTGGGATACCCGGTAGTAACTAGATCTCTTTCTTTTTCTGAAATTTATATTGTAATCATTTTGATGGCAAAATTATGCATACGTAGATACATACATTCAGGTACAGGTAGGTACCAAAGTTATAAATACAGGGAACAGAATTAGTTTTCTATTTGCTAATTTCTCAGAATTTGATTTCCATCTATTGTCTAGTTTCTTTCTTACCACAAAATTTAGGACAAAAGAGAATAAATATTTTGAAGAACATTTAGTATTTGCAATGATTTTATTTTCTAGCATCACAAACGCATTTATGCCATTCAGTGCTGGCACTCGCAACTGCATCGGCAGGGTCTTTGCTGAGGTAAGTTTCCTGCATCTTTTATTGTGTTTGTCTGCTAACCAACTATGCCCTTTCTAAATTTCCTTTTTATAGAGTAGGAAGCAGACTGACTGTTTTCGAATTTTCAATCTTCTGTCGGTGTCCCAAAAATTGTTACAAGTTTAAATTACTACAAAGCTACTATAAAAGCTATCTTGACGTTTTTCTCCGGTCTTTATGGAAAAATGTAGTTAGTTTTTGAGCTAAATCGTGTCTAATTCAAAGCTTCAAACCAGCGATATTGCTTTGCTTAGCTGTTTAGATTCTACCAGGTTTTGAAACATGCTATGAAATCTCATTTTAAATGGTCAAATCAATATTTTATGGGCCAGTTGTAAGTTTAAATGCTCAGAAGGTACTGCAGCAGATCGCATAATATTATAATATACCATGGAAATTCCTGTTAAAGTCATGGCTCAGAAGCCGGTTTTTTAGCACGTTTTACACATCCTATTAATCTTTTGGGGAACCTTTTTTTGCAAAACTGTTCAGATCCATTTCATAAATGAGTAAAGAGAATTTTAGATTTGCAGAAATTGGTGATTTTTCAGACTTGTGACAATTTTTGGCACTCTAGCTTCTCCCTTGCTCAATTGCAAGTCGAACTGAGGACAATGTAGTTGAAATTTAAGGCAGCTTTATAGGAAGGAAACGGATAGTATCATGTTTGACAACAACTCTTCTGTACCTAGTGTCCTGAAATATAGGTACAAAACTGCTGGAATCAATATGAAATGTGATAAAGCCATTAACTTTGATAGTTACCTCAAATATAGAATCAACGAAGATAAAACTGGTGAGGGCTAAGGGTCTTGTGTCTACATTTTGTCACGAAGCCCTGTTTGCATGGACCTTTTGTAGTGGTAAATGTTATTTTGATCTAGTCCACCAATCTTTGTTCAATTACTTTAAACCTCGATATCTCTGTTGTCAATATCGGTTCTTTTAATTTCGATATATTCATCTTGAATGTTTTTTTTCCGATGAACTACAAATCGGAGCTTTTACAAAATGCTCTAATAAAACTTGAAGCACGGCAACAAATTTACAAAAAGAACAATTTACAAATAGACAAGCCAAAGAATGTATTTAATGAGAATTAACGGACATGAAAGTAGAGAGTACCAGAGTGATTTTAACTTTATTGAGATTGAAGATGCTTACAAGTACTCAAACAAAGATACAAAGGCATGCGCGTGTCTTTTATTTATCCTATTTATAGGCTGCTCCATTGCTACCCGTTAATTGCCTTTAACGGTGTTAGTAAGTTTTTGACAAGTTCCGTTTCTCTTTGTAGTTTGAAGCAAAAGTTATTCTTGCTAGACTGATCCAATCTTATGACATTTCAATTGTGCCTGGAACTGAAGTGAAGATCGAACAGAAGTTGACGCTCAGGCCCAAGGGAGGCGTCCCTGCTACTCTTCGTCCACGCTAAGGAAAAGATGTGAATTGCAAAATCATTCATGGACTTTTATAGAAGAATCTTGGCGTTTTTATACACAAGGGTTTTGGATTTCTTGAGTTCTGATAAACTAATGGCTTCTTAAAGTTGGTTCACACTACAGTAAAAACGAGTTATAAATGCATTATAAATGGGACGGAAGAAAGCGCCGAAATAATGTTTGTCTCAATTTCGGATTTTTGCTCGTGCCTTTGAAGATTTCCTAACGCATTTGAATAAAATCAAAGCGTTGTGATCCCATTTGGAAGCGATAGCTCACTAAAAATGCGTTTAAAATTACATAATGTTTATTCCAATTCTAACGTGTTTTTGCTCAAAAAAGTCTACCGGTCGAAAAATGTAAATTTTTCTGGAACGAAAGGTCTGACATAAATGAGATAGTGATTTTTTCTGAAGGCCCTACTCATGTGCCTTCATTTGATGTATAGTTTTTGCTAAATAGGTCGCCAAGGAATTTGCAACCAAGAATAAAGTAAGCATAGGTCAAAATGAGGTAGCGTCTCCTTCGATATTGTTCTAATTGTATCATTTGATGTAAGTTGGACTTTTGTCCTTTCATCACACAAATCTTTTGCGTTGGTTAAGTCATCGAGGAGTTCGAAAGCAAGCATTAAGTAAAAGTCGTGAATTAATCAGCTCTTCGTCAGAAAATGACTCACGTTAGTTAAAGTATTTTGCTTTAGCAATTTCTTTCGAAAAAGCATGGTGCAGCTGAAGTTATTGCAGAGTTTTTGTTGTCGAAGCTTCTTCATGAGTTTTCGTTGTCAAAAAGGCTTTGTCGACAATAGTATTGCTTTTGGCCAAAATAATTGTATCGTTTATGAATGTTACTGCGAAGCTTCTTGTGTTCATTATAGACAATTACAGCAATGTCTAAAAGAGACGCTCCCTCACTTTGATCTATGCACGTTTTTTACTCTTTGCAAATTCCCTAGAGACTCATTTGCAAAACTTACCCATCAAGTGAAAGCATACGAGTCAGGCTCCCAAAAATCACTATCTCATTTACAGCAGATCTTTCGTTCCATCCAGACAAATTTAAATTGTTCGACCAGTAGCCTTTTTGAGACATCCTGTAGTGTGAACCAAGCTAAAGGCTACCTTTGCTATCTTTGCGAGATTATGGAGATAATTTGCTCAGATAATGACTTTTCCAAAACATTGAGAGATTTATAGGAGGTGATTGTATTCTCTCGGTCGTTATTTTTAATTTCTAGAACCGTAGTCACGTTGTGATATCATATAACTAAAATATTTTGCTACTAGCTGCTTATTGGCTGGGCTTGTCTTGTTATACCAATTCAATTTCATTTTTACTTATTTAGGCACGGTAGCCCTGTCAATTCATCTGAGCTGCTCTTCGGGGGGCCGTGGTGACATAGAAGTTTGAAATTGAAACTTACGCTTTACGTTGAAAAGCACTGATCGACTATAAAGGTTACTTATTTTCAAAGAAAGAGAAGGACTTTGAAGACAATTTTTATCAACGGCTTATTACTAAAAGTATTTCCTATCACTGTGGGAACGCTTTTGAAACAGGGAAATCCCTGAGAAATTGCTAGAAATCTTAAGATAGTGTCCAAATCTTTAAGATAGGTGGTGTAAATTCCTATTGCCCCTTTCTTTGAATTGAATGGCTTGAAAAGAACTCATGGTACTTTGTTGTAATTTTACCTTGGCAATTTAAAAAAATCATCATTTTCTTCTAAATGGTGGCGTTTATTATATTTGAGGCTGTTACGTCATCAAATTTCTAAATCGCAAACCAGAAGAGCAACAAATCTCTGCTTGGCATCATAAGATACTACGGTTTTCTCGAAGATTGTATCATTTTTCCTCTATACTATTAATTTAGGAGTTTCGATGATTTCAATTTGTTTTAAATTCTTTAGATAAATGGAAAAACGCCGCCACTTTGAAAATGATCTTGATTTAAAAAAATTGCAACATTAGAATTACAGCAAAGTATCTTAAGTTCCGTTTAAACCATTTAATTAAAAGAAAGCGCTAATTGAAGTTTGTACCACCTTTTTAGAAATGTAGACCCTATGCTAGAAATCATATTGTTTTTGCCGAAGTTGCGGGTGGTTATTTGCCATACATGAGGAATGTTGATGTTCCGTAAATCCATGTTTTTAGCTGTATAGCTGGCACTGTACAGCTTGTCATTTTGCTACGAGAAGCCATATTAACCAGGATACCAGACCACCCTTTGTGTTCAGCAATGAACAGCCAAAGGATACAGTTACAGTAGGTACACACAATAAAGAAACACACATATAAGAAACTTAAAGGCTCAATTTAAAAAATTCAATAGAAAAACAATGGTTTATTGTTTGTTAAAAAAATAGGCTAGAATTGTGAAGAGTGTTTCTTATTTGCGGGTATCTACTGTATTCTAACAGGCACAGTTGAATTAGAATGAGCCGATAGAATAGAGAGGACTTCTTTTCAGATCTCCTCTACCTTTAATTTGTGCTGCCGCCATTATTATTTTGCTGAGAACGTCCATGGCTATTCAATAGATATTTTACCGTATACATTATTGCACACGATCATGCACAATTGTATTCTTATTTTAGAAGGCTGCTGCATTTACAAATTTTCTGAAATAAAAAGTGAAAATGTGAATTCATAGCTTTTAGCTGTTTCTAGTTCATTTTATAATTATATACTAACCGTTTTTTCGTATACTTTGTGACTGAGTTCGAATCTTTTATTGAGGTTTGCTTTCTCAATCTCGACAAATGCTGCACTTTCCACACATGGTTGCATGCGCTTCACCGATTTTTCGCATTTGCCTATCGATAATTGACTGACCAGTTTTTCTAGTGTTTGTTGTAAAGTAGGCTGCCAAACTTTAACATTTTATTGCGGAAAATCTAGCTAAGCTTTTGCCTTCAAATTTAACATGTGTCCTCGTGAACATATAAGTTTTTATTGGTAAAAGAGTTTGATTAAAATCTATAGATTAGCGGAGTGGATAATGAAGTTCTTCTGAAACAAAACAAATATATTTTTAAATGACCTGTCTCAAAAGCTGCGAAAGCAAACGATTTGCGTTCAACATATCTTTCGATTGCCAAGAATATGATTAATACCATACTTCTAACAGAATTTCGATAGACCGACTGGTTCCGGAGTAATTAATTAACTTCTGGAAAGGAGGATTTCTGAAACAGGCTTTCCGTGCTCATTAGAGCAGAAAGCAGAGTTACCTTAAGTTCGTATAAATGCATTTGCAACTTAACGTTTCTCGCACTTTTATTTCAATATTGAGAATGCAAACATCTCCAGTAATCATCGATAGTGGCAGGTGGCTGATTTTCGCTTTTCCCATCCCCTCTACTTTGGCAAAACCTTTTCATGCTGGTGTTCGATTGTCTCTTCGCAAGGCATTGGTCATTGGCATGGACATTTAGTACGTTGGTTTTTTGTGGAAAAAATATGGCTTATTTCTTGTAATCCCCAACTGAGAAGAATTTAGGGGGTTAAGCTGAATGGGAGCTGAATGCAAATTTGGCCAATGCATTAATATGGTTTATTTCTTGTAACCCCCAACTGGGAAGAATTTTCTTATATTCAATTAAAAATTTGCTATACAAGATCACAGCAAAAATGTCAAAATTTCAGGACAACATTTACCTTGGAAACTTAGAGGAAAGGGACAATTTCCTATAATTTCTTATTTAAGAAACAGGATCTTGCCTTTTCTCTTAGATTCTACGAAGAAATTGTTACTTTCTGCTAAATTTCTTCAATAATGAATTTAAAGATTTTTTTGCAGTGGATACTATTAACACTACTTACAAACTATTTTACGATAATACAAGGAAAGATACCACAGAAGAGGGCAAAGGGCTATGACTACTCCATGGCCATTACATAGAAAACTAGTTTTTTTTCAAATTAGATTTCACGTGAAAATGTCTGCGAATAACAGCAATTTAAGCGATGTTGCATGAGCAATTTTGCGTTATCGCATATCTCACGTGATATTTAATTTGCGACAAACTTTGAAGCTACATAAAATTACATAAAACTACTACAACAACCAAAATGAATGAAATATACGAGAAGGGACTTGGTGACTTGGTAGTTGTGTGGCGAAATGCCGTGTTTGAAATTATCTTAATCAAGCCGACTAGTGTTGTGGATGTGTAGCGCAGTGTTAACTCGACTATCTTTCTATTTAACTCATTAGTAAGGTCTTTATCGCCGTACACACTGTATCGCCGTGTAGATCTTCATTTGAAAGGTTGGTATATCCAAAGGTGGTACTAATGCAAGGACTCCAGTGATAAAATCTCGTCGTTGTACCTCAAAAGAAGGGCAGAGCAACAATAAATGTTCCCTATCCTCGATTCATCGTTCGTAGGGCACATAGGATTTATGGCATCTCTAACATTGTGTTTAAATTTATGAAAGTTTGACTTGCTGAGGCCAACTCTCAATTGAGTAAGGTAGGATAATCCTAAGGTGTCATGTATTCTAAAAACTTATTTTGCAGGGGGGGGGGGTAATGGATAGTACTATATTCTCACGGACCTTCTGCTCTCCTTACCAAATATTTAGATATGGGGAGTGCGAAGGAGACTTCGCTGTTGTGGTAAGGAGAGTATTTTTAACGTGCGCTGCCACTGAGGGAGGAGTGTTGGTCGATTTCGAGTTCTACGATGTTCGTTGTTTCTTGAAGAAGGCTAAAACTGACTCGTGCAAAGGTTTAAATATGACCTTTGAACCGTGTGGGACTGGGGCTAGTCCCAAGACAGGCTATTTGGCATAAACTAGACCTGTGGGGCTCAAATATTTTAAATTCCGAGCATCGGGTCCTGTGGGAATAGTACTATATTCTCACGGACCTTCTGCTCTCCTTACCAAATATATAGATATGGGGAGTGCTTCGGAGACTGCTTGTAGTTAGCATAAAGTATGAATTCCCAATAGGTATGATAATGCTAAAAGAAGGGAAGAAAATCCCCAGAAATACCCTCTCCAACACTCAGAAAATAGGAAGTAGGCTTTTAAAAGGTTCAACGCATCTTTGTCTTGTCTCTTTATTCTTTGTTAAATGCACTGTAAAAATTTTCCAGATAGCAAATAGCAAATCAGATAGCAGATACCAAATAGATAATNTGGGAATAGTACTATATTCTCACGGACCTTCTGCTCTCCTTACCAAATATATAGATATGGGGAGTGCTTCGGAGACTGCTTGTAGTTAGCATAAAGTATGAATTCCCAATAGGTATGATAATGCTAAAAGAAGGGAAGAAAATCCCCAGAAATACCCTCTCCAACACTCAGAAAATAGGAAGTAGGCTTTTAAAAGGTTCAACGCATCTTTGTCTTGTCTCTTTATTCTTTGTTAAATGCACTGTAAAAATTTTCCAGATAGCAAATAGCAAATCAGATAGCAGATACCAAATAGATAATGATAAAAGTAGCAAAATGGGATAACTAATTTTTTTTTTAATTTTTACATCCGTCAAGATGCCTCTGCGACCAAAGAACTGGACTATAACTTTGTAAAGAAAAGATGTAATTTTACAGCCCTTCTGATGGATATAGCCTATATAGCCTGTGTTCCAGACCACTTGAAACGACACAGGCTATAGCCTATACAGATAATAACAGTGAACTTTAGGCATGTTGGAAAGAATCAACTAACGCAATTGAGCATAAAACAGTTTTCTATCCAATCTCCAGAATATCTGATAACAAGCCAAATTTTATTTTGATACAAAAGCTGAATATAAAAAACTGGCAACTCAAAATGATATAGCTCAAATTGCAAGGTCAATCTAAGATCTCCTCATGTCCTTAGCAATAACTAGCAATTAAATATATGTAATCTATTTATGTCACTATTTTCCTTGTCAAACTAAGCATTACCAATATACACTTCATTATTTGCAATGCATTAGTTTAAGATCATACCCTTCAGAAAACAATCGTGAGTATAGCTTGCAAAACAATACCATCAAACCATGTCACCATATTTTCGAACTTTGGATTCCGAAGAGTCGAGCTAGGGGGCTCTCCGTCCTATTGGCTACAACAATAATCACAGTGTGTATACATACTTTTCTGATTCTCTGCTATCATCATGTCTAAAAAACCTCATATTATCTAAAATTGCTGTCTAAAAGTCAGATGTCATAGAAATTGGAAAAGATGGCAAAGGCACAGGACGGGGATGCCCCATAGCTTCGACTAAACGGAACCCAATGTTAGCCGAGTGTAAAGGCTCTTAGTTGAACCCCCGGAAGGTCGAAGCTAGGAGAGCAACTAATTATCACTTTGATACGATAAATGCTGCATCTTTCCACCGTTATAAACTGATTGACCGCATTTTAATCAGGCTGAACTAATCAGTATTTGAAGCCAATTGACAATCACAAAATGCAGCAGACAAAATTACTATCAGAAAACAAATCTTAAATTACTATATCCCGCAGCAAAAATAGCCTGCTGAACGGGCTTGAAATTAAAAGCAAATTCCTAAAATTCCGCAGCACACATGCAAACTGCTGAACGGATATACGCCAGCACACTCCCGGAGCACAAAACGAAACTGCTGAACGGACTTAAGATTCAAAGCAAATTCCTAAAAAACTGCAGCACACATGCAAACTGCTATACAGATTTTCGCCAACACACTTCCGCAGCACAAAACAAAACTGCTGATCGGGCTTAAAATTTAAAGTAACTTCCTAAAATTCCGCAGCACAAATGCAAACTGCTGAACGGATTCACGACAATCACACTCCCGTAGTACAAAACAAAACTGCTGAACGGGCTTAAAATTCAAAGTAAATTCCTGAAATTCCGCAGCAAAATATGGAAACTGCTGAACGGATTTACGACATCACACTCCCGCAGCACAAAAGAAAACTGCTGAACGGGCTTAAAATTCAAAGTAAATTCCTGAAATTCCGCAGCAAAATATGGAAACTGCTGAACGGATTTACGACATCACACTCCCGCAGCACAAAAGAAAACTGCTGAACGGGCTTAAAATTCAAAGTAAATTCCTGAAATTCCGCAGCAAAATATGGAAACTGCTGAACGGATTTACGACATCACACTCCCGCAGCACAAAAGAAAACTGCTGAACGGGCTTAAAATTCAAAGTAAATTCCTGAAATTCCGCAGCAAAATATGGAAACTGCTGAACGGATTTACGACATCACACTCCCGCAGCACAAAAGAAAACTGCTGAACGGGCTTAAAATTCAAAGTAAAATTCCTGAAATTCCGCAGCAAAATATGGAAACTGCTGAACGGATTTGTGCAAACACATTCCCGCAGCACAAAACTTCAGATGGGAAATGATTGAAAATAGCAGCCTCAAAACACAGCAGGAATTCTAGCACAAGGTGCAACTGCAAACATAAACTTACTTTATTTTTCCCTCCAAACAGAAACAATATACTTGCTTTCCCTAATCTGTGGGTAGTTGTATAAGTCGAGTGCTTGCACTTTCTCCTACGCCAATAGAGCAATATCTTAGAGGGTAACTGCGTTGGCAATGTACACTTCGTCATCTACTTAGGCCCATTTAGGCTCAGTCAGTGGCAGCGCACGTTTCAGAAAAGATTTCCAGAGTTCAACGATAGAGTTGTTTCTTGAAGAAGGCTAAAACTGACTCGTGCAAAGGTTTAAATGTGACCTTTGAACCGTGGGGGACTGGGGCTAGTCCCAAGACAGGCTATTTGGCATAAACTAGACCTGTGGGGCTCAAATATTTTAAATTCCGAGCATCGGGTCCGGTGAGAATAGCAGCGGTGTTTTCAAAATAGAAACTGACTGTGCAAGTCTAATTTCAGGGTAGGTGACCTGAAACGAAAATTTTTATTTGCGAAAGCTAATAGCCTGCTTGAAAAACCAAGAACACCGTTTTCAGTTTTTCTAGAACATGTTTTGTTTTGGAATTATTCCGCATTTTATGATTGAAGCTGATGACGTCATTTTTTTTGCAAAAAGGCAAGAAAACAATTGATACTGACAATGTTTCTTATAAAAAAGCCCAACAACCAAAGCTTTGGCACTGGACTTTCTTTTCATGAGATATATGACATCTCGGGGCATTTTTTGTCACACTAACATACTTCAGCAGTAGGTTTAATCGCAAACATAGTCAATGTCACCGATTTTGCTACTCCGTGCCTATACTTTCCTTATAAATATGCAAACAAAATGACGTCTTCACTTCAAGACACAAAACAGCGAATATCTCGGAAACAAAATGAAGTATCACAAAACTTTAAACGGCATCATTAATCAACCCAGTTTGTCATTTCATTTTGCAAATAAAAATTTTCGTTTCAGATCCCTTTTAAACAGCTAGGATAGAAGCGGAATTGGAAATTTTCTGTACTTTGATTTATTCGCCCAATCACATCCCGATTGCGAAAAGCGTACCGAGACAGATAAAGAGGTGTTATTGGAACTCTGGTATATTACGGGGTTAAATTGCTTCTAATCTTGTAGAACAAAATAAGTCGTCTGCTCCACCTTCGTAAATTTAGTGATTCTCACCCAAGCTCGGCGTACAACTTTTCTCGCGATGATCCCCTTCATGTTCCCGTCACAGCTAGTGCAGTCGAATACTGAACAGATTCTATTTTTTCTATTAAATTTGATAAAGGGATATGCTGCCTGAATTCACATATTTTTTCAGGGTTGCGGTAAATCACATCCCCAAGATGGGGTCGCACATAGAGTTTCAATAATTCATTTAGGGTATGCCTGGCAGATAACCTGAGAGATATTTCAGCATACCTATACCCTTCCTTATTTTCCTTATTTTAGGGATGGCTGCTTGGATTATGAGCAGAAAAAGAGACAATTTTGTGTCAAGGACAATTCCTAAATGTTTATGTTCATCTACATTCTTTACCGATGTGTCATTAAAGAGGATCACTGGTGGATTATCAATATCACCTTTTCGCCTTGGAAATTATTGGGGTACTTCTGCTGAAATATCTCCCCAGTTGGAACTCTGTCCATTTAGAATAGCCCATTGTTTTCGGTCCTCCCTATTCGTACTGGGGGGGGGGCGTTTTTCGCCCCCCTAACACACTTTGCTACACTGCGCTAAAACCACATACGATATGACAACCAGGCTTGGTGACTTTTAGTAAAATTAAGTTGGCAATTAAAATTCTTACTTATCATTGTTCTTACTTTGATCACGTGACCACAGTAACACCATATTTGGAGAGTGGTCAACAAAAAAAGCTTAGAACGTCCATAGTTTTTGCCTCGCTTGTCCGATTGATCTTAAACATGTACTATTCGATTGCTTTTGATGAGTACTTTCATTTGATATATACTTTTTTCAAATTTGCTGACATCAGCAAAATTTAATATCTATGACGTCATCCACCTTTATGACGTCATTGTTCTAATTAAGAAGTGTACAATATAAATAAATTGCATCTAATTTGGTTCATCTTCATCATTTAAGTCAATTTGAGTCCATATTTACTAGAAAAAGGGCCAAAAACTGCGAAGATAATCAGCACATGAAACAAAAGAATAATTTATAGCTAATTATGCTAAAAATAGATACTGAAAATTGCTACAAAGTATGTATTTTGAATCTATGATATGTTTCCTACTATTTGCAACAATTTTGGAGAAAATCGGTAGAGTAATTAATTAAATAGAATTTTTCTTGTCAAGAAGCTATAAATTTGTCAAATTTCCCTTGTTTTTTGGTTGCCTAGCAACGAATCACGTGACTAAGTAATTACCATTGTTATATTTGAAAAGCTAATTGTCCAAAGAACAATAAGATTAAGACTCATTGTTATACCTCTAGTAGTTTTGGAATAAAAGAGGGGGGGGGGCGAAAAACGTCCCCTCTAGTACAAACTAACCAAAAAATCGCCCAGTACGAATAGGGTTAAGGAAACTTTGGATAAGGAGGGAGAATTGAGAATTGGGAATGATTTAGGGGGTTAACCCTAACCTTAACCCTAACCTTAACCCTAACCTTAACCTGAGTGGGAGCTGAGTTCAAATTTGGAAAATGCATTAACAGCCCAATGATGAGAGAACACCACTGTTTGTTAGCGTTGGGAAAAAGGCAAATCTCTTTATATTTGAAGTGTGCTAAGCAGCTCTGAGGAATCTATTGTTCTCTTGTCCCAAGATTTAACAGAATACATTGCTTTGGAGGTTGAAAAGTATCGAAGCAGGTATCCAGTGAGAAACTAGTATTTGAAATCAAATGCAAGAACGTCCGATTTAGGTCCCTATGGCAAACGAAAGTCACCAAAAGTAGATAGATTGAACTCTTTTCCTCAGATAATCTCGGTTCACAAAAACTTGGCAAATAAACTCGGTTTTGTTTAGAAAAAAACAGGTTTCTTTTTTGTGGAATTTCGCTTCCTAGGTCACGAAGAACTTCCTTCATCTTTCAATAAATTTAGCTTCAAGAGTTCAATTTTGATTTTACTGACGCTCTTGAGTCTGAAGTGTTGTTATTGCACGTATTGCACCCCCTACCAAATCTAAAAGAAATTTATTGGGAATAGATTTCACCAAAACAAGGCTCAAGGAAGCAAAATTGCGTTGATTTCTTGGGGCTTGAGCGCGAATATACGGGACATCTCGTATTAGGCCAATCAGCTCTTCAATACAGATCATGTGACAATTTAAAAGATTCTTATTGGTCGAGGTCTTGTTTGTTCAGACGTCGCTAGTGGAAACAAAGAGATACGTCATATCACACATCACATTATTGATTGAAACGAAAGTGCAAAACTTCGAAGCGTCGTTTTGGTAGTTGAAAGAAGAAGGAAATCATTTTGATCGCGTTTTCACTGGCATTAAATCTGTAGTATCATCTGGCGAGAGTGCTTGTTTTCACGGAAAAGAACAAGGAAAACATCTATCTTGGTTGTTATATCATCTCGTGTGGTTTTATCTCAGAGCAGGTTGTTAAACTTTGAAGAAGGCCACGTCTTCGAGCATCGTCGTCGGAATGTGTTGCGGAGTTGGACAAGAAATGATGGACCATTATGGAGATGTTAAAAAGCTAACGTCTTCTGTAATTCGTAAAAAACGATTTAATAGAAACAGAAGACACCCTAGCATGCAGATCGATGCAGTTCTAACATCCACTTTACGACTGCTAAAAGATGAAAAACTAACAAACGCTGTATTGGAATCAAGATGTCGGAAAAGGCCTTCCTCGTTGCCCTCGACTTTGAAGCGCAAAAAGAGCAGATGGGACGTGAGGACAAAGGAACCACGAGCTCGAGAAATGGACGAGGAGTTAGAAAATATGATAGGTATGAATAAGTTTTTTCAAAGATTGAAGGAGGCATCAAATACATCAGTTTGCGAAGGCGGTGAATCATCTGCTCTGCGGACAGCATCCGTTGGCGTTGGCGATCAAGAAGAACGATTAGGCCCACATTCGAGTGATCTACAAAGCGTGGCATCAGGCTCGACGTAGCAATCGTATCAGCGATAGCAATCATGAAGCGTAATGTTCGACGTAAAATCGTAGCCAAATTGGAAAGAAGACACTTGAATTGGTTTTGATTTTTGAACGAAGGGACGCGGAATAAACAGCTGCTGTACATGCGATGCAGACAACCAACCAACTGAAGTGAAGGATGGCCAACCAAACAAGATGGTGGACACAATGGATCGATGCACATTTCTTCTTGCCGTTTACAGGGCTGGTATTTTAATTGAAGGACAACTGGGAAAGTGGAATCAATAGACGTCTATGAATGTTGTGTTCCTGGAAGAAATAGATATTTGGTTTTTGCTTGGAGCCAGCCTTTCTGCAGTTAGTTCTTTGTAACTAAATGTATACTTCTTAAAATGGGACTGTTTTATTTGTATAGGGTTTTGAAATATAGCTTTCAGTTGAAAGTTTGCCATACTTTTGGCACCAAAATATTCAACCAAAATTAGTAATATAAATGTGAATTTGAGTATATATTTGTTGTTCATTCGAGCTGCAGAAATGTTGACTCTAAGGAAAATAAATTTGAGAATTTTGTGTGAAGGCAAATAACTTATAAATTGCTTGTTACTTTTCAGTCCTAACCATTCAGTTTTGATCCAGTTGAGTTGGCAAAGGCAAGATGCTGTTTATGGATGAGAGTTCTCATATTGGTGGTGCACACTGATACGGTAATGATACCTAAAATTATCTGTGAAAGTATGAGATTTTTTGTACAAAACCTAAAGAACATTGTAAAGAGCAATCAATGTTTTGTAGCGACACTATATATTATCTTTCCTAACATATATAGACAATGTTTGTTCGTACTTTTAAGCAGCCCTGCGTATTTGCTTGTTTTCTTTCAGTAAAAAAGATTTTGCCCTTTAAAATACTTGTTTGACAAATTTGAGTTGATTTGAAAGCCTTTTCTGTTGAGTTAGTCACTGCCCCCAGGATTCTGCATATATGTACCCGGTGATTGAAAGTCATAATTCTTTTGCCTAATATTTGAAAAATGATCATGGAAGAACTCGTATGAAAGCCTACATATGAAAGCAGCTGCTTTTGCTCCTCCTAGTTTTTGAGGATGTTAACGAACCCAAGGCTCTTAGTTTATAATGTCTTAAAACCGCAAGTGCTCTTTTGCAAATTGTATTAATTTGCCATGGATCAAAGTGATTAGATTGTTAATTTTCTTGATCAATCTTGTCATATTCAGTGTGTTGTATGATGCCAAATCGAGAACGAATGTGAAGTAGCAGACAATTTGCTCCAATCTTCTTGCACAACGTGGACTGAACACACTCATGAGGCCAGGTTTGGTCAGTTTTCACACTTTGTTAGTGCATCTACAGTGTGAGTGGTACTGTAATGCGTTCATTCATTGGTTATTATTGATTATCTTCTTTCTCTTGTCATTTCATGCCATGAACCTAACGCTTTTAGTTGGTATATGTCAGGTGTGCTGAAATAATTTGACAAGTTTGAAAAATCTAATAACTTAATATAAAATGAAATTTGATGAACTGATTGATGTACTGATTGCAATAGTAAAAACAGAATATATTGTGGCAGGTTTTCATGTATTTTTGCTCTTTGAAAGTTCAGGTGATTGAAATAGTGGAAAAGGTTAATATAGTCAGTCAACCTGAAATTCTGATCTATAATATTTTTAAATCTCTTTTTTAGAAGTTGAAGTAGTTGTAGGTAATCAAAATTTACCAAGAAATGAAGCATAGCATTTGCGACAATGATTATTTTCATGTTAAGTTATTAGATATTCCATGTTAAATGCTAATACATTCAAAGTTGACAAATCAAAATATAAGCAACATTCCGTTGACATGATCCAATTTATTACATTGTGTATATTTACTAGGCCATTATTATATTATGTAATGGCTTTTTGAAGGAATGCTGACTGCATCATCAGAATTTCAAAGTTGTGCTTTTGTAACTTTGGAATTATGATGCTAAAACAAAGCAGTATTGTTTCGAAACATCTGTACATCATTCAATCATGGCCTAGTCACAATGAATAATAATGTAGTAACTTGGATTTATCTCAACTTGGAATGTCGCATTATACTTTGATTCCTCAAATTGAAATGTATTATAATTTAAAATGGAGTGTGTAATTATTCATAATGAAAATGAACATTTCCCCAATAATCCTCTTGTCCTTCCTTTCTTGGTAAAATTACTTTCGTTGTTTGCTTGATGCAAATTTCAGGTATCAAGTATTTTAGAACTGGTCAATTTCTCCCAGCACACCTGGCACAGTAGTATAGCAATGTATGTTATTGGCGTATTGAAAAACAGTGTAGAGTGCCCTTTATTTCTTGTTTGAAGGATGTGTAGACATTGCAGTACAATGAAATCTTTGTTACCATAACATAGTGAAATTGAGAGTGTCATATTTTTTAACAATCGGCACCTTTTTACATTTGCAGAGCTGCCTCCAGTACTATTGAGCTCCTTCAATTTTGACATAAATGAAAGCAACACTGGTTGCTAGCACAGCATGCTGGTAAACTGTTTCTTGGTATTTTGAGCAGAGCTTGAAACCATTAGCCTTCAATTTTTTATACTCATCCACATGCCCACTTAATAAGCTTTCAGACACTGCAAAGGGTGCTTGTGATTGTTGTATTACCATGGTGTATAATGGTCAGTTTTTGGTTGAATCAACTGTAGATGCTCGTTGAGAACACGTACCCTTCGCCGCTATCTTTTGTAGTATCATCCTTTTGTTCATTTGAATTGTTGAACACCTTGAAGTATAAGATTGGATGCATGGAACTGTTGCACCCTGTTGATGTACCAAAGTAGCTGAAGAATGAAAGGTTTTTTGATACTGAAACTGAATGAGATAAGTCTTGTCTGAGTTTCTTTCACAAATATCAGGCAAAACACAAACAAGTTTTGAAAGTTTTAAACTGCAGTTGCAAACAAAATTTATAACTGCACAGGTTCCCTGTAATTTTTGGTAAATACCAGGTTGTGTAATTTTGACTTGTGGTAATGGTATCTAACACGATGTGGATATAACTTGTATGAAATGTATTTAGAAATTTGATCTTCAACAAATATCAGAATTAAATCTCAATCTTCTGTTTGCACTTTGCTATTCATACTTTTTTTATATTCTCATAAAAATTAATACTTCATTCATTCATAGAAATGAACTGACTGACAGGTACCCTAACGTGAAACAATTTGAGACAGAATTTTTTACTTGTTGGCAGGTATGTTAATTCCTCATGCACGTTGTCTCAGAATTTTCTGAAATTAGTCAGTTTCTATTATGTTAAAACTGAATATGTCAAGGGTAACTACCCCTTTTGTCCCAAAGTCTCGACCTATTGTTAATCCAATGGTGTTTTAATTGATCGTGGCAGGAGGGGGACCTAGTGCGATGTGTGAGAATTTCTTAATTTTGATTCATTGTCCTACATTGGAATCTGCAACAACACATTTTGGGTTTCCCTTTCTGGGATATTAAGAAATATAAAATCAGTGGTTTTTTTGTTCAGTTTGCTATTTTGCATAGTAATGATGTCACACCAGGAAGTTATACAGTTGTACAATAGAAAAAGACAAACTAGTCAACTGCAGCAATCTAAATCAAAATTTGTATGTTATACAGTACATTGACAAGAAATCAGCATAAAGACCTTCAGGAGTTGAAGCTGCAAGCCCAATCCATTTATGCAATGACAGCGCCAGTGCCATTCGGTTAATTTCACTATTGGTCAGGTATGCACACAATATGGTTTCAGTTGTCATGGAAGTTTTTGGCAAAACTTTGCTAAATTATCTGAATATCCAACCTCTAATTTTTATTGAAAGATATATAATATTTTCATTTGGTAATATAATTTGGGAATGACATTCAGTAGCGCTTGCCTTTCACCTGTTCTAGAAAAGAATCCGGATCAAGTAACTTTTTCATGCCTTTTCTTTTTGAAGGATTAAATTGATTTGCACGAGAACTTCTAGGTTCATTCAAAAATTTGATAAATTTGTACAAAATGTGTCAACATGTTACTTGGTCCAGTCTCTTTTCAGAATAGGCGAAAAGTCTATTTGCATACTGTTTCATCTGACACTAGTCACATGAAGGAATGAGAATAGATACTGGGTGAGCAAATTAGAGAGCTGTATTTGGTCTCTGAAAAATGCACTAAGAGTACATGCTGGGTTTTTTAGGCTTGAGGTCAGGAGGTGAACAGTGGGATGCATGCAACAAAAGGATGCAGGAGACTTTGTCACTGTAATATACCATTTTAGCTATTTAGAAGTAGGACTTTGAATCTGATTTGAAAGGTGCCAAGGATCATTAAATGAGATTCAGTATGCAGTGAAGCTCACATAAGTCAGATTTTTCATAGGTCATGTAAGAAGTATCAGTCTCGGCCCCATTGGCATAAATCCTTCAAAATTCTCCACCTAAATTAGACTTGATATAAGTTGGATATTTGTGTGAGTCAGATCTTGTGGGTGTCCTGTGAGTGTTTAAGTGGGATTTCAACTCACAAATAAGTGCTGCTAACATTCTTAATTTGAACTTGATACCTTTGGGGGAACACAGTCACCTTGAAAAGGTTTTTTTTAGTTCAGGTATTCTTTTCTTCAATATGACCTTGATATTCAAGAAAATCTTAGAATGAGGAGTTATTCTACCGGGTGTCCCAAAAAAGTATACAGATTTGGTTGACCCTAGTGATGCGAGGTTAGCGCGGATCAATCCGAAATCATTTTTAAATCATACCTCGATATGTCAACTTGAACATAGATACCTTGTTTGTTGACATTGATGCTTTGAGAGCTGAAATATTAATTTTCAAAGGACAAATTTGCCTCCACCTCCAAACCAGAGCTTTGTCGTTTTGGCCTAAGCAAATTCTTGAAGCGCAGTGAATAAATCAACAATTCTTGAACAAATTTGAAGCAGGAGGAGAATTTTTAGTAAAGATTGCACAACAGATACTGTTTTAAATGTATAATTTACGTGTCACTTATCATCAAGGGAGCTCCCAAGTAAACTTCATTGATTTTAATATCAATAATTTATTTCGCGAAGTTTGCTTCGGAGCTCCCTTGAGGATAAGTGTCATGTAAATTGTATTTTGTAGAATGATTCTGTTGTGCAGTTTTTAATTTTTCTCCTCTTGTTTCGAATGTTTTCAAAGCTATTGTTGACTTATTCGCTGTGCTTCAAGAATTTGCTTTGGCCAAAACGCCAAACCTCTTGTCTGGAGGTAGAGGCTAATTTGTCCTTTGGAGATTAATATTTCAATTCTCAAAGCATCAATATCAACAAACAATGTGTCTATGTTCAAGTTGACTATCGAGGTATGTTTTAAAAGTAATTTCGGATTGATTCACGCTAAACTCTCATCGCTAGACTCTACCAAATCTGTATACTTTTTTTTGGGACACCCGGTAATTTAAAGGAGCCTTTGCAAAGGATGTATTCACAATGCATGCCGGTTGCAAAGTCCCCTTTAATAACCTCTTTTCTTCTTGGAGCCTCAATTATCGCTCAAGGTAAGTTTCATTCACATGTGGGATTATTTCTCTCTGTCTGAAGAGATCTGACTAATGCAAGTTCGATTCGACTATATATTGATCTTTTGCATTTGGAAGTCCACAATTTACCAGTAAAATGTGGCCTGTTCCAGTGCTGGATCTTTTTCTTTTGCTAAAAAGCTTCCTTTTGCTAAATAGGTTAGAGCTTTTGCTCATGATTGATTTTGAAGTAAAGTGCAACTGAATTTAGCAGCATGTCGCAGCAGCCATTTGCAAGAAATCTACTAGGCTGTGTGAACAACCAATGCAGGCTTGCAGAAATCACAACGAAAACGGTGAGATACCACGATCAGTAGGAATTTTCTTCAAAATTAATCATGTGCTGACAATAACAGCACTGACTTTGCAGTGCAAATTCTGGTTTCCACCAGCTTGCCCTTGAGAGGGCTCTTGGCTCCTTGCACAATATAGGCTACGGTACATTAGCAACGAAAAATTTTGGACGAAAAATTCCAGACAATAATTTTAGGAGAAAATGAGATTTTGCAAGATATAAATAGATTGGAAGCTCAGCTTTACATGAGTCTGGAGGCATTTGATGTATCACGATGAAAAGCTGACTTACATTCTATAAAGTAAAAATTTAAATATCCTACGACACAAGAAACGTGCAGGGATAGTGCTCCAAGTTCCGAGTAAAGTGCGAAAGTATCACCTAAGAACTCGCAAATTTTTTTGCTTAAAATTGTTTTTGCCATATAACTACCATTTTATTGCAAAATACTGCGAAGTAATCCAGCGAAAGAGCTTTGTGAGTGGCACTTGAATCTTGTTAGGGCTATGAAATGTTCGTGACTTAAGGGGGTTTACGTAGCCTACGTGTAGACCCCTCACGTAGGCTAGGGTTTACTATACTCCCTTGGGAAAATTAGTCGAGGTTTTTTTATTTACAAACCAAATTTGGCGTACCGTATTGTGAGACCGTAATGTCTTCTGGTTAGGAATCTATAATTTTTTCTTTTTTTTTTTGTAATTTTTTCTTTGTATGTAAATAGTTGGTTTGAATTAGTTTTATTACTGTATATTGTACCAACTGTAAATAATTTGATAATAATAATAATAATAAGCGGGATATCACGCAACAGTCGTTTTTTCGGAAACTGCGAGCTCTGGAAGAGACACTGGTCGAGGTTTTTTCTGTCAAATTTTATTAAAAATGCGAAAGAGCAAAAAAGACCACAATGCAATCTGTGACAAGCAGCGGCCAAACCAGTTACATGTGGAATCTACGTTCATAATACTATTTGTAAAGACCTGCACTTTAAGATGATATATAGGAGGTCAGAAAAATTATGAAACAAAAAAGCTGCTAAAATTCTCAAGGGACTAAACCTCCTTAAGGTTACTGTAACCCTTCAGACAACAATTTATCGATTTTTCGTTTTCTTCATATCCTTATGGTTTAAGTATTTGAGTACCGTTTGAGCCACCTCGCTTCGAGAAATAACCACAATTACTTGAAAATTTGAGCATTTTAAAAGGAGCAATCTTGTTTCTCAAAAATTCCGCGAATAGACATTAGGGGATTATAGTAAACTCATTTGACCTTGCAGCTATATTCACAACATCCCCTGCTGTTATTTTCTTGATATAACGATTGATCAAGACCGCGTTAAAGCTTTATTGCTTGACCTGCGGCTTTATGTTTGCACTTTCAAGCATAATCGCTTTTCCCTCGCGTTCTGCTTCAATTTGATAAAAGCCTGATTTCTCGAAACAAGATTCCGGGGTACTGGTGGGTACTAAAAAATCTTGGTGTACCTAACGGGCCAATCAAATCTCTTGACACTTGGCATACAGGGTCACAAAGCATATAACTACAAAAGGGTGTCAGTGATTTATGATAGATCCACTGGTCCGACTTTTATAAGGGTTTGAAAGTTAAAAAAGACATTTCAGACATTAACATTAATTTAAAATTGCATTATTTCTAGACAGTAGGTTTTATCAAAAATTCGTGACACCCTTTTGCAGTTCAGGACCTTAAGTCTTTGGTAAATAGATAGTTTTGGTCGAACAATGCCCGATGAGGTACACCAAGATTTTTTCGCAAGGGTGGTCGATTTTCGCCTAAAATCTGGAATAAATCATTTGCGTTTTTATTTAATCAACTGGTTATATTTTTATGGTATTCTACGTTTTATTCTGCTTCGAATAACATACAATTTTGTTTGGTATAGTTTAAGGAACGGCCGTGAAAAATAGAGTTTCTTAATCGCTGCCTGAAGGGTTACAGTAACCTTAAGTCGCAAAATATCATAACCCTTACAAGATTCAAGTTTCACTCGCTATGCTCTTTCGAATGACACCTAGTTTGCATTATTTTGCAAGAAAAGTTTTATGGCCAAAAACAATGTTGGGCTGCAACATTTTTGGGAGTACTTTTGTTATTTTGCAGTGCCTTTTCCTCTTGTGCGTCTGTCCGTTTTGCGATACAGTACATTTCCAACATTTTCAAGGAACTTTTTTCCTGTACAGGAAGTACAAAAGTACGACTCAGTTTCTTTGGCAATTGAAGTATAAATCTAAAGCTGGATGGGTGTCAACGAATTTAATTTGATTCAGGTTTGGCTGTTGCTATCATTGTTGTAATTCCTTTCCTGTTGTTCCATTGCTTGAACACGAAACACTTTCTCTGCTGATCTTATTTTTACAAGATTCCTGATTTTTTATTTTCCATGCTCCCCGTTGCTTGGTGACAAGTTTGTATCACTCTTTGTGTTTTGTGACTTATTTTGATGTCCCTTCTCAAGCAGACACCACGAGTTTGATTGACATCGACGTACACTTTCTCCAAGGGCCAAGTCTCATTCGAATATTCAAGCAGAAAAGAGTGACCACAAAGAAGAAGCTAACTTGCTCACTCCTTCATATCACGTGAGATTTGCGATGACGCAAAATTACTCATGCAAAACACTTCAATTGTTGTTATTCGCGGGCATTTTTACGTGACATCTGATTCGGGACAGACTATAGTTATTCCTATCCTTCCTAATTGTCAAACGAATGAGACTTCGAGCAAGGCTAACAAGGACGCTGTACAAATTTTGTTCGTTGAATGCCAGGCGCCAAAGCGGAGTTTATGATGAAGGATGGTCGTGTTCATAGAAGATATCGTACGTTCTTAGATTGTTTGACGAAGACTTGAATATTGGTTATTTATAGAATCTCACGGTTTTAAGTTATTTCTATAGAGAGAGTCAGAAAAATGTTTAGATGTTTGAAGCATGTAGCTCTTGAAAAATTTATCAGATTCCTATAAACTGATGGTACCTGTGTAGCTAGAATATCAACTTAGATCAGAATATTTAGTTTGCATTTAGTTTGTCAAAATATCGTTCGCAAATTACAAGCAATTTTTTAAAAATTCTCAATCTCAAAATCCTTAAAACAGGACTAAAATCTTTTATCAAGTTCACTAGCAAATCCAGTCTCTTGAAAATAGACGAAAAAAGACTGAATGACGGTCCCAAGTGTATTACATGAGGACATTGCCTGCACAAGTTGCTATTGACCACAATCTTAAACATTTTGATGAACATTTTTGTGAGTAAACCCTGTACGCAGCACTCTCTGACTATTATTATTGCTAGTATACCTAGTAAATGTTTGAGCAATAAGATAGATAGACAGTTTGATTATGATGGCGCTAAATTTCCAGCAAGTTTCGTCAAGGATTTTAGGCCTGTTTTGAAGGTTTTTTAAATAAAACATTTGATACAGTTTTTGTAATTTGCTAACGATACGACACCCCCCAGTAACGACCTCGCTGAAACGCTTCCCCGCCAAGGTGAAATGATGACCCGCCAAGAAAATTTGTTTCCCCGCCGAAATTTCGCTCTTCCCCGCCGTGATTTTTGTGATCCCGGTCTAAAATTTATACTTAGGGAATTTCCCCGCTGTCTTTTTAATGCCCGGCGGGGTCGTTACTGGGGGGTGTGATACAACCCATTTGGATAAATTTAATTTTTCTTATCTAAGTTGATAAGTTAGCTGCACTGGTATTATCAGTTTATATAACAGTTTATATAACAGTGTAAATAACCAACTTTAAAGAATGTTAAATGAAAAAAAATTATACGAGTTTGATAATTGGTTTGAGAGCTACAGGATTTCGGACGTCTAAACATGCTTCTGACTCGCCCGGTAGTGAAAGCTACGATGATTCACGATACGAAGTACAAACGCAAACCGATGCTGTCGGATGATCGATTGGTCCTACAACTTTGCTTAACATTTCGAAGCGAGTTCAAATAACTTTTTTTAAGCTGTCCACTAACCTTGGAAGTCTGCGCCAAAATAGAGCCACGGGTATCAATCGAAAGGTGATCACAAATATGTCCAAAATTTCGAGTAGAAGCTGTCTTTTGTAAAAGGTATCAAATACATGTCCATCTGACTCTTTAGTCATTGGCATGAACATATTTCGTTTTAGACTTTTTAGAGCATCGATGATCAAGACTGCTTTTCAGGGGGAATCAGTTTTGTCATAAAGGAGTAAAATATAACCAAATAATTGAACAGCTTTAAAGACAAATGACGGAGATATAAGGCCACTTAAATCAGGGGCCTGGGCAATCCAAATATAGCCTATTGTATTTCATTGTATTTGATGACCTCGAGAGATTATCAAATGTACTGGACAATGAGGGCACTCAGACATCTTTTGTTCTATTTTTATACTAGGCGCTATATATCCGTCATTTGTCTTTAAGTCTGCTTTCCGTATCTGCTATATTCGAAGGTAGTTCCTCTTGACCGTATAGTATGAAGGGAGTTCCTCTTGACCTCATATGAAGGGAAATTGTCGAAGTGTCCAGACATGCGACAGCTTTCATTTTAGAGACAACAAAATAAGGAGCAAGTAGTTTTTTCCAGTTTACGTTTGAAAAAACATTAAAGTGGAATTTCCGAAAGATGGGCCCTTATTTTTTTCGTAGTTGTTTTTCTGATTTTACTGTTATCTCATCACTTCCCAGGGCGAGATGGACTGAACAATAGGGAAGGGAAACGGGATTTGGCAGTACCATAGCAGCACTTAGATAGTACGGATCCGACCACCGGTCTGGGGCTGACTGACTGTATTGGTGCTTTACTGGAAAGGACATGATACGTATGCCATTTGAATGGATAATTAAGAGCGGAAATTACAGTACATGTATTTTTTTATAAGAAACTAAGAATTTGAGCCAGTACTGAAATTTTTCTTGAAGTTATCAGATTTCTATTAGTGGGGAGTTACGAGTTTCCTGAACATTTCCAAATGAAGTTTTTTGAAGCCTTTCCATTGTTTAAACATAAGTACCTTCCGAGTAATATCATGGGCGGTAGGAGACGCGTGGATTGCTTTTGAAAAATATTGTGGTTATAGGTTGGGGTTATTAAGATTAAAATTAGCCGCGATGTTTTAAAGCGGCTTCCTGTTATTCTGTAGCCACTTGCGGTTGACCCGGCAGACACTAATCTGTCCATCGATTCTTTTAGAGAAGCCGCTTTAAAACATCGCGGCTAATTTTAATCTTAATAACCCCAACCTATAACCACAATATTTTTCAAAAGCAATCCACGCGTCTCCTACCGCCCATGGTAATATGATAGAGAAAAGAACGGACATTAAGGTAAGAATACGCAGGGCCGTAGGAAGCATCCTAAACTTAGGGGGGCACGACACTTCAAGGGCACTTTTTTCATTAAGCTAAAGGGGCATTTCCTTAAACAAAAAGGTCAATTTATCGTTTATTTCAAAATCTTGGGGGGGGGGGCACTGGTAGGTGCTTAAATACTTTTTCCGGGAGTTTCTTAGTTGTTAGCTATCTGAGGGTTTCTTATGAAGGGTTTTTTATAATTAAAAAATACTGTACAGTATAGCCTGGTTTCCATATGATCATTCGTGTCGTTCCCGTCGCTCTGGTCGCTGAAAAAACGTACCAGACCAGTGGCGGAAATTGAGCCTTTAGAGTGGGGGGGCAAGCGCAGTGAATTTTCCGAGTCATTTGTTTGAGGTTCATACAGCGGAAAAATTCATGCGGCGAAAAATACGGTCCCAGCGGCGTGGCCACGATAAATTAATTGGGGGGTATTAAAACGAAGGGGTCTGGGGGCGGAGCCCCCAGGAAAATTTGTTGAGGACTCGCCCTCTACTTTGGCTTAGAACGCTTCTCTCGATCCCATGTTTGCCGGTATTAACATATAATTTTTGACCATTTTATGAAATTTGCTTTAAAAGTTATCATCCCAAGGAAAATGTTCGATTAAGCATCATCTTCTTTGGCTTAAAATCCCTATCTCCATCCCATCTTTACCAATTGGAAACTTTGTCAATTTTGTAACAGTTTCCTATGAATGATGAATCACCATCTTTG